>VWZG01010782.1:3325-36411 GCA_013396735.1 Grallaria varia
TATAGAACATTATTATTTATTACATTAATAAATAAATAGAACAGCTTTAAAAATTCTAATGTTCTTTGTAGTGGCCAGTTAATGTCACACTTAAAATTATACTTATGGTCATTAAAACTTGTCATGACATGGTTAAAGGTATGAGATTTCTCAATTCTTAGGCTTAGCTACTTAATTCATCAAGAAATTATTTTATCAACAGATGTATTTTAAGATTTTTTTTTTCTAATAACAACAATGCATCCAGAAAATGAAAAGATTTAGAAAATTACAGGAAAATTGTAATATTTGGGTCTCCCAGTGACCTCCTACTGGATAGTGATCTGGGAGATTTATGTTCTGCAGCCTGAGACACGAAAAAACATGTTTTTCCCCCCATGTAGATGCAGCTTGAGATTGCCTTCCTTGGCTTGTACTTTTGGTACTAAAACAATGTCTCTGTTTGTCTCTGTTAACAGATGTCCTCCATAGAATGGAAGATGAACAATTTCTTTGACCTAATTCTTTGACCTAAATATTGAATGCAAATATTATTGTCAACTTTAATTTGAGCTATATAACAAGTTCATTTCTCATGTCCTCATGCAGAAGAACGTAAAACCCAGGGATTTGCTTTCAGACCCTGGGGTCATGTTCACACTTGTACCCTCACTCAAACACACCCCTTTATCACCCCATCATTCTTTTTGATCTATGTAAAGAAGAAACATCTGGGCAAGGATTTAGAACCCCATCCAGATTTAATCAAAGGCACTTCAGCATTTTCACCAGTCCTCTTTTGCCAAAGTCACTAAGTTCCAGTGAGGAGGAGAATGTTTCTGTTGCCGTGACAAATCACTTAAAGTACACCACTTAAACACAGACAATGGTATTACAAAGAAGACCACAATTAGCAATCAGAAAATATCATTTGCAGAGTACGCAAAATCTCATTGACACTGTCAAACACAGAACACGTGTGCTTGCCCCCACTGGTAGTTGATTTAAAGCTTAATGCATTAGTTGTGTAATACCTGCCCACTCCTCTAACATGCAAGAACAAACCATAAGATTCAATCCAGAATCAGATAAAAATCTTTCTACTTTTCTTCTGCTTCATCATTTCTGTGTGTGGAAGGAACATCTTCTCCTAGTCCCTTTCCTTCCCCTAGGAAGAGTTTAATGTCGTTGCTCTCAAGAGGTCCCGAGCAAGAACACATTGAAAGACGGTTCTTTGCTGAAACTGTGCATGAACACACAGATAAAGACTCTAAGCTTGTATAATCACAAACTTTTTAATTAATAAGATTTCAAGCTCTTTCTTTATGCTATCAGCAGATTGTTTACTATTGTGTTGTTGCAACACGCACCGATGTGAGTCAAAATAATTAACTGCACTTAAATTATTGCTTAAGTGAATTGCCAACACTTTCCACACCTATTCTATATTTTCAGAAGGAAGATTTGAACAGCTGATTTTTAATTAATATTAATGATACCAACCATAAAATATCAAATATATGTGGTTAGATAGTACTGTGTTTTTTAATATATGATAGCTGGGATAATTTAGCCATAATTTTAATTAGTTAATAGAATTACAGCTTTGCTGTAGTGTTTTTGGGGTTTTTTTATGTAATAGCGTGTGATAATAATCCTTGTTATTATCTTATCTAAACAAGCAAATTGCATTTTATAATCATGACCAAACTATCTCCATTTATTATTCCTCAATTTATTTTTCAATATAATGGATATGAAGAGCACTTGCACTTACAGGCTTATTAGCAAATAACAGGAAAAGTTTTTAACAGACACATATTGCAGAGATTTCTTTTCTAGACATACTTCACTTTGATTCTTATTTATTTATTTTTCCAGAGTGCTTCTCAATACAACAGAGAAAGACGATAAGTTAATGAATTTATTTCCTACACCTTCACCAGCAGCACTGCCCAAGAGAAGTTCCAAGTCTGTGCACTTTAAACACACTGTGCTCAGAGCCACCCTGTGAAGGCAGGGGACAGTTTCATCACTTGGAGGCTTTTCTGTGACAAACTCTGTTCAAGAACTGATATCAGAACAGTAATTACACAGAGAAAAAAACCCAGCTTATGTCCTTGACTTATTTTCTAAATGGGATATCTGGCACCAATATTTAATAGAAAATGAAGGCCTAGTAATTAGGTTTTGATTTCAGTTTTAATCTGTCATTTGATCAGACAGCTCCTCCAAAACGTACGGAGAATTTTGCAGCTTTACATCAATTTTATCTTGCATTCACAGATGAAAGACAACCTTGTTCAGTGTGTTATTATCCAAAAAATATAAAGTAGGAGTGGATTATAGATAGATATGTATAGGCAGGGATTACAGATATAGATAAGGCATATTTTTGAACACAGGTAACAAATATTGTTATCGCTAAGTCATTTTGTCAACACCAAAACTTGAGTTAGTCATCGTGTACCTGTGTTGCAGAGAGGCAGCTGTTGAGACATCGTTCGGATTCTTTAATGACTAGTAAAGAACACGTTATAAAAATACGAAGTTTAAAGTTATTTTTAGATATGAGAATCAGCATGCATACATTGTTTCATTAATGAGGCTTCTTAAGTCTGATAAATCTCTCCCAGTCCAAGGGCCCCAGTGACTACCACCTGCCAGTAGTCCAGAAACCCAGACACATTCACACACAGTTTTTGCTTTTTCACAGCTGCCATTCAGTTCGCTCACACTGCTCTCTGTGCTTTCCTACGAGTAGTAACATATAAAAATCATTTTTCCACACAGAGATCGACCTTATCTTATCAATTCGTATATTAATCACTGAAATAGCCTTCCGGCGCAGCATTACACAAACACACGCACAGAGAGGAAACCATGACATTTATTTACAACAGCGCAGCATCTACAGCTGCTGCTCTGGAAAGTGATCAGTAGCTATTGTTCAAATGCCATCGCAGGAGGTCTGGAAGCAGAGCAATCCCAGTAGCACCGAGTGCCCTTCATTCTGTTCCACCCACTTCTCCACGCACCCCGGACTCGGCTTCTGGAACTGCGTGTGCAGTTGCCTTTGAGCTCCTGGGGCAGCAGAGTGGTTAGAGGGGGGTTTCAGGCATTAATTATTAGCAGTTTCTGTTGTGCACAGTTCCACTGCTGAGAATTTGGGATTACACGAGCCAGACAGGTCTAGCAAAAGCAGTGTTTTACACTGTGCATATTTAGCACTTTTCGTCAGTGTTTTGGCCAACATTATCTTAAGGGCTATTCAGATTCAGCAGTAGAGGGAAAAAAGGGATACCTAAAAGGTTTTGGTGATCAAACCCGCTCAATCTCTCATCTTTAACCTGAGTAACTCCCATCTAAAACCTAAATCCTTGAAGCCTCTCTGTTGCACTAAACTTTACATGAATTCAGAGAATGTTTCATATAATCACAGAAATTAGACATGAAAATGATTAAGTCAACCTGTCCTTCTTCTGTGACTGAAATAGTTCATTGACAATATCTGGCCAAATAGGAATGGGTCTGTTGAGCAAAAAGGAGCTGCTGTTTAAGGACCTGAAATACATTCATGACATGCATAGGGGAGATTCATATCAGAAAAACCGTAGGTTGAAGCCAAATGCACATTGATGCTCAGAGCAAATCAGCATATTCCTGGAGCATGGGTTTTGCTTTATTTTAACCCAAAAGGAATCTCGTTTACATGCCACAAGGGTGCTCCATGGTGAAAACCTATGCGCAGTAAGGAAGGACAGCAAGGAGGTGATCTTCAAAACCTCACTCCTGTGCCAGTGCAGGCATACCTGGGGAAATATTTAGATGGCTGACTCTGAATTGACAACATCCAAAATGTAATTAAGTGCTGTTTGTTTTCCTCTTGACAGACAATGCTCTTTACTTGATTTCTTCCTATCCATCTGTGGTTCCTCCCACACACTTCCTGCTATTCAGTGTTTTGGAGATTGAGATATTCACAGTCATGGTTCCCCAGATAGCACCGGGTACCTGAGATATACACTGGAAACTGGGAGAGGGGGGCAGAGAAAGGACAGTCTGTCTTTTCAGCACTGCAACCTTGGCCACTTCTGGTGACACACACACTACCACTAGTTTGTTCTCAAAAGCTTCAAGTGGAGACAGACCTTCAACCAGTGAAACAGATTTCTTTTTGCACATGATTCCTAGGTATAATTCAGTGAACAGTAAACATGCGATCCCAGCAAGAATTCTTTTTTTCATTCCCTTGATTATAGTAATTAACATTACAAACAACTGCCCATCTCCGTTCCTGGAGCATTGATTTTATGCTTTTAAAACAGGTGGGTGTTCATTCTCATATAGCTTTTAGACATAGTATATTTAAAACTATGTTACCCTAGAAACTCAAAGGGTTTACTAAAAATTACCTCAGAAACCCAAAAATATTTAATCACCAGAACCACACTTAGTATGAATTCCGTTTCATTTCCACACTGTTGTTACTTAGGCATGGTATTATTTTATTTGGCTTCTTTATAAGCTAATGATTGGATTTTTAGTCAGGAGGGTGACTAATTGCAAAAATACACAGAGGAGAAAAAAAAATACATTGGACTGTGTGCTGTAAGCTTGGAAGAGCAGTTTCCAAACAAAATAAAGCTACATCCTCTGAATTGCTTTCCAGATTGTTTACTGGCACTCTCACTAAACTGTATTTCTTTAGGTCAATATTTTGTATTCATTGGGGTATTCACAGAAAAAAAAAAAATCATAGATAGGGTTTCCTATCTGTAAGAGAAATCTGGGGTTTTTTGCTGTACAATAAGAGCTTGCTTAAATTTTTAAACAGAATTTCTCCTAGTCAAAAGGAAAACAACTAGGGAAGGGTATTAGCCAAAATATCTGTCAGCTAAACAGAACTTGTAAATCCAGTCAAACAACTAAAGGGCATTGCACTGTCAAATCATCAGATTGTAGATCCCTGCCCTGTGGTTTGCTGTCTTTTAGAGAAGGATGCAAACTGTTTAGCTTTCCCAAACCCTGCCCCCCTCCATCTGCCTACTGACCCATGCAGCTGCCTTAGCATTCGCATTCGCTCCACTGGAAATTTCATGCCTGCCTTGATAGAAGAAAGTAAAATGTTGCAGTGACAGCAGCTTCAGTGGGAGTGAGCAAAGAATGATGGAGAAGACTAAATGTGTTATATCTATGGATAGCTGAGAATTGGATAAGAAAACTTTGTGAATCGCTGTGCACCAGAACTGTCAGAACAGAATGTTTTAGCAGAAAAATGGAAAATACACAAAAGCCCCCAAACTGTAGTTTATGTCACCGTTAGAAGGGGAAGGCAATATATGTAAAGAAGATGCACTGCATAGAAATGTAAGTGCTCAAATGCAGAATGCAAACATAAATGCCTAACCAGCTAAAAATCATATTAAATTCTACTGAGACCATTTATAATAAAAGACTCTCTTCTGTTCTTGACCATCATTTTCTTCACCCTGGCATTTAGTGAAAATGCATTTTAGAAGGTAATTGAGCATACTTCCTACCTCTGGGGCCCATAAGGCTATTTACAAAAGAATATTTAAAACGGTAACAATGTGATGGATCTCCACAGAATAGTTCCCTTAAATATTCATGCAGGTAATCTTCTGAAGGGGCACATGCTGGCTGTTCAGCTTCTACAGGATTCACTGAGGCAAGATACCCTGTAGACACGGTAAGCAAAGAAAAAATGCAAGCCATTATACTTCACTAGAGTGCAAAACAAGTTTAGCCTCAGTAAAAAAGAACTTTCTCAGGAAATTCAGTGCAGAAAAAAAAAAAAAGTTATTTCGGGTAATATTTTGCACAATTAAAAAAACTTTCAGGTGACATGGAAGGCATTGTCAGTGACAGTCTCTGCTCCAGCCTTTGTATTTTCTAGCGCATTATATTTCTGTTTTGTCACTGCAGACAACTCAGGCAAACTGCCAGACACAACATCTCCGGAGGTGAGGTTGAGACAGCAAGATTTTAATAGAGTTTACAGGCAGTGTTGCAATTAGCTATACCCAAATTTGAAAAAAGCCATCCAACCACATATTCTAGATTCATTTCAGTCTGAAGTCACTTTATTCCGCGTTCTCAACAGACCAAGTTAGTTCTGTTTATTCCCGCAGGCTATATCACTGGGCAAAAGAGATCAAGGGCTTCTATTTTTATTTTGGTGACACTCAAACTTTCAGAGAGATGACTATTCTACTCAATTATATTAATCTCTTTAATCACAGTAAGTTGGGTTCAATAGCACAATATTTACTGCTGATGTTTTAGAACAATTTGAAGTCTTTGCTTTACACGACAATGATAATCAGAGGCAAACTGGGGCCACTTTTATGAATAAATTTCACTATGCTGCACTGTACAGTGCCACAGTTAAGAACCTGTGAGCAATGAAATTATAAGCACTGCTAGAAATTGTTGTAACTAAAGCATTTGGTAATGGGTATTTAAGCACAAAATTGCCAGAGAAAGTCTCTGCATAGCATGTGGTGCATCCCATATACCCAGTTTCTCTTTTGGAGTCAAACCCACACATGGCCTCACTGTGCAAAAAATACAGTCTCATAGAAACTTATTATTACAATAAACGGGACCAAGGTCCAGCAAACATGCCACTAAACACAGAGAAAATGTCAATCCTATTCCTTGTCCATATCCTTCTGCCTGGGGAATGGTTCTTCACATCTTTCTCCCTGCATGTTTACGTGTTGATCTGGATCTTTGGAAACGACAGTGATACAAGCTCTGGCAGTTAAAAGTACCAACCTGTGGAGCCACCTGCTTGTCCTCCAGCCATCCCAGGAAACATACAGCATCTTTGCTCATTTCTTCAATGACATCTCTACCTGAGACATGCAACATCTCCTTTTAGACCTCCAAACAACCTTCCTCAGTCACTGAATATTTGTCTCTTGTATCCCAAACAGACAGCTTGTTATTAAAACTGTTAAGTATATCAGCATCTCACAGCCTGTTTTGTCAATAGATGAGGACCATGTCTACTACTTTCCTACTTATGTAATTCCCCTTTTGGTTAAATGATTTCTCCTTTCTCCTGTCACTCTCCTGAAGAGTAGGACTAGACTTGACCAGCACACAACTAGCGTGTTTGCTCAGACCTTTCTCAACCCGACAATAATAATTTATCTAAGTTACATTATTGTAAACATGATCTACGTGCATAAATTTGCAGCCAGCTACCTCAATATACCCTTCAACAATATTGTGACAGTGTTTTGAATGGGAAAATTGCATACAGAAATTTCTAGACCAATATTGACTTCTTTGCATACAGTAAAATATTGATGAGTGGCTGAAGAAAACAATTTTTAAGGCTTATTACAGTACTTATTTGAATACAACTACCAAAGAATCACTCACAGGAATTATCTGGCTGCTCTTTATAGACAATTGCACACATTATCTAAAAGCAACTGTAGTACAAACAGAATTCCATTTCCAAATTGATGCAGTAGATATGGCCCACTGCTCCAGGTGCTGTATCTCAATTATCTTGAAGGACAACTTAGCAAGTGAACTTAATTAAGCCTAGGTTTTATTAGTCACAACCTTGGCTGGTCATTGCAGTTTTCTATACGTGAGTCTGTTCACAAATACTTATGATACAGAAAAGCCCAAGACAAGAGAACAATATTTCTAATATTATAAAATACCAGTATAATTTTGGTATCACCGAATGCCTTGACCCAAAAACTGTGGTGAAGCATTGCACAAATCGTTTGCTGAATCATGAGTAATGAGAAATTAACCTTGAGCAATCCAAGAGATGGATGTTTGCATAAATAAATAGTTAAAGCTTTCTTAGCTCTTCTCTGTCTGCATCCCCCTTTGTACTTCACACAAGTTTATTACTCCTTGGCACCCAGTACTGCTGGGTCCTTGAGGTGCATCTGAGTTACAACACACTTCCTCTGACAAGAAATGCAATTTCCCAGTTCTCAAGGGCTTAATGGGCTCAGTAATTGGACTCTGTTTCTTTTCATGTCTCCTAGTTAAATACAAACAACTCACTCTTTCTGCTCCCACTTTTTTTTTTTTTTTTAGGAAAGATTTTAAGACTTCAGAAAATGTGAATGCTTGGTCAAAACAAGCATCATAAATTCTGATCCTTTCTAACACTGACCTGAACTCTTTCAACTGCATTGAAAACGAGTCAGAGATTGCCAAAGATTAAGATTTAGCTCTCTAAAGCCCATACCCTAGAGAGGCTCTTGCCTTTCTTCTTTAGTGCTAGACAGAATTAAGAAAATATAGTATTTTACAGTGTTAAGAAACAAAAAGCGAGATCAGATTCTGTTGGTATTAGAGTCAAAAACATGGTCAAGGGAAGCAACAGCACAAACTCCTAATGCTTGTGTTTTATCCAAACTGACTCAGCCATGCTTGGTCTTCAAACCAAGGCCTCAACCTTTGGCCTCAGTTTCACAGTGAAAAATAACCTGAAAAACTTCTTTCATTTCACTTGTTATCAGATACTCATGTTTTATGCATTTGTGCCCAGTTTTTCTTGAAAAACAAGTGATCTGGAATTCACTTAGTTACTCAAAGTTCCCCCTTTTCTTTCATCTGATGAAATACCTTGGATCACCAGGGTAATAGTACCATGCAGCGAGAAGTAAGGAAGCAAAGACCTGTGAATATCACCTAGAAAAGGAGATTTCCCCCCTCTCCCACCTTTCAAACTGCCAGTTTTCAGTCTGTAGGTGATGGATGACAGAAGGGAAAGGGCTTTGATGAATAATTACTGGTGGTAACTTTCTTCTGTTGCCTTACCCCCTTCTTCTACATAGCAGAACACCTGTTGATGGGAATTATCTCTCTAGACAGAGATGGGTTTGGGCACCTTAAACACCTTTGTGAGCTTCAAAGCTTGCATTACCCATGGCTAGCTGACATCCCACCGTGAAAGGGTGAACTAAACACCAAGCGTTAGCATTAAAGATTTCCAGTATGTCAATTTTTTCCCCTTGAATCTAAAAAGTTACTGTCACAGATGATGCACAGACCAATCCCTTTGTTTACCAATCAGGCTAATATGTGCCTCTGGTTGGTGACTGCTCAATTTCTAGTCCCCAGAACTATGAAAATATAGTTATTTTGAACTTTTCTCCACAGAAAGATGAGGGGATAAAGACATAAACATTCTGTTCCGCTGCCACGTTTTCAGTTTGAATTTTTTGGAGGTCATAATTTGGCTCATAATTTGATTTGATTCACTGTTCTTAAAAAAATGAAGCTGAGCCCTAACACGAGGAAGTACCTTATGATAGAGGACCTTTTTTTACTTCATGTGTCCACCGATATCAGAACTTGCTACCTTTTAGAACAGCAAACTCTAAGGACAAAAGGAGTCTTTCTATTCTTTTATTCTGTTAAGGGATAAACTCTTTAACCTCTCATTCCTATGAATCATTTTGAATGCTCAGATATGTGAGCAATTATCAGAGAGACTGGGAGTGCTGTAAATTGTTTAGAATATTAGGAAAGGATTTTTAAAGTCAAAAAGGTTGACTATTAGGGATCACAAAACACAGGGATACAAGAAAGTGGCAAGTATTCTCCAGTGTAGCTTTTGGAAAGCAGTTGACAGTTGTTTATAACAGCATATATCACTTATTATTTTCCATGAGGATAACTAACATGAAGAGTTTTTACAAATGCCACTCAAATGCAGAGCTGGTGGTTTATGAGCTCAAAATATTCTGTCGCACAGAGCAACAAAAGGCAGCAGTTGGACTTCACTGGAGTTGTCACACAGCGCACAGCTCTATCAGGCACACAAGGAAAGCTCGGAGGGGGTTAAAAGTCAATTGCAAGGCCCGGGACTAGTGCCAATAAAATTGCACCTGGCCAGGCTTAAATTGAATTTTAGCTGCCAACTGTACATTTTCGGATCTCCAGAGGAAGCTGGTTCCTTCGTGTGGGTGAAGTAGGCAGAGGCAGCTGCTGAAATGGAAACCATTGCATCAGACAACTTGGGAACTGATTGAATTTAGAATTGGACTTTCTTATGCCTTGATTTTTGCCTCAGAATGCATTGAGGAGATGCAGGTGGCTGATAAACAGAAATTTATCACGCAGCCAAGAGGTTAAAAAACCCCTCCAAAGAAGCAAGAATTTTGTCTTTTGGGAGGGGAAAAAAACCGCCCTCAGCAAATTCAACAATAAGGTATAGAACCAGGCTCTTATTTGGTGTGAATCAAAGGAGGTATTTTGGTTTACATCAACATTAGTAGACTGATGCCTAGATTACTTAGTTAAGCCAGTGTAAAATAAATGGAATAATGCATTAACTTTGAATATAATTACATAAAAATCCTGCCCTGATATTTTTGCAAGCCTAGGATTAGGACTGGACTTAAAATAATATGAACGTATATGATATATATACATGTGCGCAAGTGCATGTTTATTCCCTAAGATAAAGAATAAATTGTAATTTTTTTTTTTTTAACCTGGATATAAACACAATAGAAAGCAAGCTGATATTTCCAAGTGCAACATTGCACAGTAAGAATTCCTGGAACTAAAATTGTCCCTGTATTATGAAGAAAGTGCTGCATTACATCCTACATTTTTTCCCTACAGGATTTCAGATAATTCTGCCATGGGGTCCTCAGCTCATGGGATTTCTTTCAGCACCAGAGGGAACTGCATTCCATTTACACCAGTGAAAAATCTAGTTTAGGATGTTCATTTGACTGAGTCCAAGTTATAAGTGCCCTGCTGCTTAGCACATGGACACCTACCTTGTCACCACTGATGGTCTTGGTGCCTGCTTCCAGTTTCCACATAGGAAAGAGAAAGTCTGTATTTTATGTGAAAATTTTTCATTTAAAAAAATACAGAGAGAGGCAGAACAATTAAGGAAAATATGTAATGCCCTCAAAAATAGGTAAAAGCTGTAGTGTAACAAAGTTTACTGGGACTTTTCCTTGCATATTAGTCATTCCTGGTCATTAATGCATGAAGTTAAGAGTTGCTCAGCCTTTATCTTGACTGAAAGCAGGATGTTAGAGCGACCCTACACACTGATATGGAGTCAGCATTAATAGTAACATTAAAAGCGTTCATCATAGAAAACCTTGCACAGAAAATACATTGTTTGAATTTCACTGATCTCAAATGCACATTTTTTACGTCCACTGATAAAAGCGTGTTTCCTAACAACCGTCTTCATAGTGAGAACTCAGCTGAATTTACCAGCAATGAAGGTGAAGCGCTGTAAACCAAACTGATGATCCAAGGTCTTTAATGATTTTCCCTTGGTAACATAACAAAATATTTTCTGACATAAACCGGAAGCTGAAATCCTCCTCAAATAATTTTTTCCTTGAAATTACTTGTTTAGTGAAATTTGAAACCCAAGTGAGGGAAGACAGAGGTCTTGCCTTTCTTTCCAAAACCAGAAATACACTAATTGTATAGTAATAGGAACTCAGCAGCATTGTACAAAAAAACTCTCCTTTCCTGACCATATCCACGGTGAAGATACAAAAACTAAAGCAAGAGTTCTTTGTCACCATGACATTATTTTACAAAGTATCATGGACTGTCTTTCTCTGAATTACCAATGAAAATGGACTCATGGGTAGATATTTTTCTTGGTACTCTCTGGCTGTGTTATTACATTACAACAATTTCAGAGACATGAGCCAAAAAGTCAGGGCTGGCATAGGGCAGAGGAGAAGAAAGCAATGGAATAAAAGCCAAGTTTGTCTTAAAAATGTTTGTCTTTTACAACTCAGAGCAGTCAATTCAAATCCTGCTGAAGCAGATGCTTGTGGCAGATGAGGCATAGAAAGATGAGACCCCAAAACATTCCCAACCGGAACTGTGTTCCAGCAGAGGATCACCCTCCAGTTCCCAAAGTAAGGATGGCACACAGAGCTGGGGTTGACATTTGTGTTTCCTTCAGAAGAGGTTGTCCGTCAGTACAGGAGACAGACACTGAGGAGTGAGAAACATCTCAGTTCTCATGGGATTGGTCCCAGTTCCTTCAGACCTCTCAGTGTCCAACATGTACCAGAGTTCTCTCCTGGGAAGTACATTTAGCCTGGAGAAACACTCAATAGTTGTGTATTTTAAAGTCTACACTTTTTCATCCATTAATGGTACTATTGTTATGGCAGTGAGAGATTTTTATTTTTTTATTGTGAGGGAAGTAAATCGGTGCATGGTCACGAGTCCGTACCCATCCTACATGCTTTGCTGGAAAATATTCCATATAATTTCAAGATGCATTTATAGAGCAAAACAAATAGAGTTCCTGACTTGTTAAAGACAGAAATAATGAGATTTAAACCCATAAAAATCACCCTTTTATAAGAACAATGCCCCTACCTCTTGTGTCAAATGCATCTCATGCCTCTGTATTAATTGAGAGGCAAAAATATTCTGTTAAGTCTTATTTTAGGTAATTACCTCACTGCTTTAAAAAAGCATTACCAGTTCAGTTCAATTCATATTGTCACAGCCCAGGTAGGTAACTTCAGCCTAAGCTAGATCAAAAAATAATGGCACCAGTGAAAAAAATTAAATTAGAATAATAAGTGACCTTGTATAACTTTAAGACCCGTTTGACTTTCAGATAAAATCAAAAAACTTCTATACAGTGAGCAGTCATTTTTATATGAAGCTTATTTTTAGCCTCAGTAGAACAGTGATATACTGTTCTCTGAGGAATAAGAAACAAGCATCATGGTTAACTTAATAGGGAATTTGACTTTGAATTTATTTCCTATTTAAACTTCAAGAATTTTTCACAAAGACTAGAATGTTTTGGACTATTTTTAAAGAACAAACAGAATTCTCCCTGTTCATACTCTGTCTACACACTAAAAAGCACTCTCTGACAGCTGAATTAAATCTTCTTTGAGGTGACAAAATGGAACCCCAAGTACAGTACTTCCCTGGCATAATATCATTGAACAGTTCTAAGCCCTTTGTTCTTTCTAAGCCTACTTTGGAAAAGGAAAAGAGCAAAGATGTGCATGTGATGTAATGGGGATTTTTCTTTGGTTGTAGTATTTCTTTCTTCCTTTCTCCGTGATTTATGTGAGTGCATAAGAAAATTTGCAATGGTCAGAGACCAGAAAGCTCCCCTATTGTAATTCTTTCATTTCTTTTCTCTTTTCTTTTTCCTTTTTTTTTTTTTTAATGTTTTTGTCTTTCCTAACACACACATTCTTTTTCCCTCTCCAGATATCTTTGAAGCTCCTATTTAAACGACTGTCGTTTATTTTCCCCCCCAGTGCCTTCACGATACTTTAAATGTTTCAGTTTCTGTAGATGCAAAGAAGTTAAGAATGCAAGGTGACCTGTATCATAACCAAAAGAGAACTAATAGAAACTCACTGCTCTGAAATTAGAGATATACAATTTCCAAACCTCAACAATACAGGGAGGTAACATTTCAAAGAGAAATACTTAATGTGTGTCCTCAAGACAACCTAATACACTGTTGCACCATTATCTAATTTAGTACCTATTTAAATTGTAGTTTACAGCCGTATATAAGCTTATCTCTCATTATAACAAAATGGGCATTTAATCAGCAAATCTAATAAAGGCATACATACAGCAGATTAACCTCACTTCTTTCAAGGCAAATTTAATTAAATTTCGGTCCTACAGAAGTCGACAGAAATCTTCATACTTTGCAAAACAGGTCTAACTGCGATAATTTATAAGGGATCATCATACTGACGTATCCCTAAATGTTCTGGTTGCATTATCCCACACAATAGTTTTGGAGTTATTTTGCATTTCAAAGTGGCCATTTTCTACCTGGTAGTTCCACTGCTATTAATTTTATGTGCCGCACCACATGGTAAGAGAGAGTATTTTGGAGGCTCTGTTTAAACTATGAGTTTTATCAGAGGCCCATCATTTAGGATATAGTGCCATAAATGAACATGATTACATCAGTTTTTTACAGCTATAAGTTACTGGAGAACAATTTTCACTTTATAGTGATGTGTTTTCATTGGCATTTTAATAAAAGGTGATTATCTAAAGATAGAATTCTAAAAAGGATTTGCCAACCATATTTTCTGCTCGTCACTCAATAATTTATCACAACACATCATTTCTTCAAGTACAAGCAATATGCACAACTTAATTAACTTGCATTGGATCTGAACTGGAGAATACTAAAAACGGTGATCGATTTATCATACCAGTAAACATAAAGCAAATAATAAAAATACATTGAATTAGATTTTACCCCTAAAGGCAAGGCTTAAGTCTGAATTTATTTGGTATGTTAACAAATACCCATTTATGCATTTATCCAAATTAAAAAAATAGGAATAAACTGACATTATAGGTTTCAAAAATAATCTGTTATGGAATAAAATCAAGTCACTGGAATTTTGGGCCAAAATTTTAATTCAAAGGGTGGTTGTTTTTCCTTTTTTTCTTTTTAACAAAAATAAAACACCCCCCCAAAAAACACAAATCTAGTTTTATTCTTGAGTAATGAAGCAGAAGCAGTTATTTTAATAAAATCCATCACTTGGATTGCACTTAAAAATTTTATTTGATGTTTTTTCTTGCTATAGATGGCATCTCATGGTAATTGAAATTCTGGCTTAGTAGACAACAGACACAGCAAAACCCACAAGAACAAAATGCCCCTTTGGGTCATGAGCAATTTATGGTAAAGCAACACAAAATGGTGAGTTTCTGAGAGAGAATTAGTTTGCAGCCCACCAATAACTGTTTCAAACAAGATGCCTGTGCCGCAATATATCACACTGAGAGTATCTATAGGAGCTGCTACTATCTCTGAATTCCAAAATTTACTGCAGTTCTGTGGTAGATGGTTATGTATAAATTATTCCCTGTGACGTGACCCTTTCTCAGCACCGTGGATAGTGGGAGGTCCTGACTTCCCTGAGTGTCTTCCAGGCCTCTTTCTTTTCATTCCAGTCCATATCATGACAACATTTTATATACTTATATATATATATAATAACTAGTAACTAATATATGCACTGAAGAGAGTCCAAGGAACAGCAACAAGATTGGTGGAATTTTAAAAGGCATAATCTGAATTTAAGGTTCATAATGAAAGATAACATGATTAGTCTTTGAAAAGCAAACAAATGTGCACAGAGGGGAGCAAGGTACTGCTCACCATTTCTAACAGGTGTAGGGCAAGAGGAATCAGTTTAATTTGCTGTGAGTGTAATTTAGATCAAATATTATCAGAAATGCTCTAAGTGCAAGAGAAATTGTATTTCTTGGCAAAGATATCAGAATTATAATTATTCTGGGGCTTTAAGAAAGTGTTGGGCAGCAATGTGCTGGCTAAGTACGTTGTATTTTACCCAAAATTAGGGGTCTCATGTCCCTTTAATTCTAAATTGTGAATGTTAAAGTCGACTTTTTTGTAACCAACACTTACGTATTTAAAAGTGCCCTGATTTCTAACTCACGTTCATCACATAGTCTATTATAATAAAAAATAGACAATCAGTCAATTAACCTTGTGAAAAAAAGGAGAACACAATTTCAGGGTGTGGCCACATCTACATTTTTAAATCTACATATTTATTGACACTCACTTATAAAGGATATTAAATTTAAATTAAAATAAACCCAAACCAACTTAAACTATACTATTTCCCTGCAGCATTAATTATCTTTTAGCAACCTGTAGTATTTATAAAGTCATACAGAGTAAAAACTGTTTCGAGCTATGTAGAGATCAACTACTAGGAGTGAAAAACAGTAACTAGCAGCTCTAATAGAATCCCAGCAAGATAACACCAAATTTCTTATAATGACTGATTTACATAGTAATTGTCTAGTTTTTTTTAAGCAGTATCAAATGGAAAGAGATAGTGCTTTCCCTAAACATTCCTCAAGAAGTTAATGATCTGAAAAAGAACCATGTAAACCAGGTAATCACTTGTTAGTTGATCTGCTACCAGCACTGTATGAAACATTGAGCAATACATCTGCTACAGAACCTTGAGAATACACTTGTTGGTTATGCTCTACCTTGGGATAAGCTGCAAAGATGAGCACCCAAATATTTATTACAGAAACAGAAGAGTGTTGACAGCTCATTAGTGAGATAAATACGCATTTTCTGTGAACCTAGAGACACACTTCAAGATCTGTGAATATGACAAAGACCCCACCAAAGTGCCCACTGCAGAAAGCTTTCTTCTTGCAAAGAGAAAAACAAAACATTGCAAGACCTATAATTTCCTTCAACTGGAAAAACCCCAATTCTCTGTTGAGAACAGGCAGAAACGTGCTCTGAGGATGCAAATCACAGCTTATAAAAGGTTGCTTAAGTAGATTTTTCTTTTCCCCCCTGTCCTCTCAGAGTTTTCCCTGTTTTGTTGCAGTTGCTATAGGTCATTATAATCCATTTTGCACTCTGGCATGCATAAGCTGCCCTTCTCACTTCTCAAGGCTCAGACCATGCTTATTTCTATAAAATGGAAAAAGAGCATAAAGAGTACAGTAGAAAGTAACATGCAAATGTTCATGCTGTATGTTTGCACATCAGCCTCTGGCATGCTTTTAAAACACGTTGCTGCTTCATCAATAAAATAGGATCTGAGCAAGGGGTGGTAAAGAAGGAAGAATAGGAGGAAAGAAATAACCCATTGCATGTTCACTCAAAGTATTTTTTTTCTGTGCTTGGCAAACAAGAACCTCAGACGGCTTTTAGGAACTTGAGTGTCTGCATTGCACCTTTGCCAAGTGACCGTGCAGAAGAAGCTTTGTTCAGAGAATGATATCTGAACAAACAAAATGCATGTGGCATGAGAATGCTCTGGAATCTGAAAGAGGTTTTAAAAACCAAAAAGGCAAAGACCTCACACGACTTAACCAACTCAGCCATTCTACATTCTTTAAACATACCGTACTAGAGAGCATTAATCAAGCAGTGAACAGGTGAAGATGACACCCTGAATAAATTTCTAGCCAGAACTGATGACTGGAGAGGAATTTGGGTTTACAGTCTACATTAGCAATAGTAAATGATTTCAGTATTCAGGGACATATGATAGAATTTAGTGCTCTATCATTAACTGCACTTTCAATTAAGTAAATTCTATCCACCTTTACAGTCTGAGCTGGAATGCAGAATAAAGCTGCCAGATGCTGCATCCGATTTAAAGCAAATAAAATGGAGAAGCAACATTCACAGGGAAAATATTACTTGTACTTTTCATATCAGTCTTCAGACAGAACTGATCAAACAGAAGGCATATGACATAAAAATTATTGTGATCACCCCAAAAAAACCCCAAAATGCACTACAAATAAACCCCTAAAAAACAAACCAGGAGAAGAAACAAACTGTCTCGAGCTGCACTAGTGTAAATGGTTCGTGAAAATAGAATCATGTTGTCATTATATAGTTGATAACAGTGTTGCCTGATCTTGACACACACATATCACAGTAAAAATCAGCATTATAAGAAAGACAGGAAAAAAAAAACCCAAACCAATAAAAAGGTGAAAGATTGAGCAATATAGTTGTTTTGTTTTTTTTTTATTTTACCTTTGTGATGCAAGGATAAGGAAAACAATTCAAAATGGAGACTACTAATGAAGAACTTAGTTTTTTAGTTATAAGATTAGGACAAATTCATAGGGCCACTGAAGCCCCTAGCCATTTTCTAAGTATACAGTCCATTTGATCTGAGGATATCCTTTATAGTTTGCCCTTGCTTTTGGAAGCAGAAGTCACCAGACTCTTGGGGAGACTTTGGTTCAAAACACGCAGCATATCTATTGTCCAAATTATGCAGGGAAAGGGGAAAGATATTAGAATAAGAGCCTAAAAATTATTTCAGTGAGACATAAATGCATATTTAAATGCATTGCTATCAAAGAGAAACTTCAGAGATCAAGACTAGATTTTTAGCTGTCCATTAATGGAAACCTCTCCTTCTCCTTCACAATTGCCTCTGTGCTAAGGTTTCACTTTTACTCCTTCCTTTAATGACACTGGTGAATAAACTGTATTCCTGCCATCCACAGCTCCCTCTGCCCTCAGCTGCAGGCTGTTTCCCAATTTTGTTTTTCCCCCCTGTTCTTTGGTCTTTTATTCGATTATTTTGAGCCATGTACAGGCCAGAAGGAAGCATGTGGTATGGTGAGGCCAGTGCTCTGCATTTGATAGAGCTTTATTAATACTTTTACTTCATTATGTGATCTTTTTTCTCCTTTTCATGGGCTTCTACATAAGGCTCCCAAAATTGCCTGCTGAGCCTAAAGCTTAGGTGATTACTTTGAATGTGAGAGTAAAATGTATGCAGATATTGGCAATACACATTTTGCTGGCATGTGTAGATACATGTCTATATTTCACTCTGCAATTGAGAAAAAAAATATATTAACAATGCTTAATCTTGGATAACTGATACAATTAGAATGTAGCTAATCTTTTTTTCTTATTATACCTTTCAAAACCTTTAATCAATTCATTTGCCAGTTCTCCTTTTAATTTCCTTTACACCATTAAGTGGGAAATGGCTAATAGGATCTGTCTCTCCATTCAAGGAAAAATATTTTCATCCTCTCTGTCTTGCCAGAAGAACAAATCAACAACTGAGTCTTTTCAAAACTCTACCAATGCAAAATGTAAGAAATAGAAACCATAAGAAAGCAAGCTGAAGACAGATCAGAACCTTTTCTTTTCTACTATATTCTTTATTAATATCCCTTGAATGGAGATTTTTCACCAAAAAATCGTGTCATGTAGGACACAGGACGATACAAAGAAGTAGTAAAGAAATTATTTAGGTTCTAAGTGTTCAAAAGAGTTGAAGAAATCTGGATGAAAGTAATATTGCATTAATGTAAACACAGGGAATCAAAAATTAATTAATATATTCATAGCATTTTCTTTCTTTTAACATCAGTGAAGCTACCAAAGATATGAGAAGACTGCATATATTAAAAAGCTACATGTGTTTATGTATTGTTGATATTTTTAAACTAATCAAAGTTTATGAGACGGAAAAGAAAGAAAAAAATAATTTTGCATTAAGAAATCCCGTTCTTTTCCCAGAAACTTTCTGAAACTGGTCTTATAATGCAATAGCTGATTAATATCCCTACTTGAACAGGTATTTCTGTGGCCAAGAACTTCAGAGTACCTGCCTACGCCTGAAATTGCACTACATCCACAATGGCTCAAAGGGACATATATTTGGGTTTACCATCTCTTATTCCTGCAAGCAAGTTAAGCTCTATTATGCACAGGAAAAGCAAAACAAACTCATAAGCTGACATTTGTTCAAATATGATCTTCATATAATCAGACACAGCTACCGCATCTTCAACAATGAAAGATTCATTGGAATAAAACTCTAATATTAAAAAGGTCAACATTTCTTAAATGCATAGTTCGACTTGTTCTAATTATTGTGTAAGCCTCATTGAAAATTAATTTTCTGACAAAAATTAATCCTCTAGAATTCCCAAAGAAAGCAGAGAGTAGAGCAGTTGTTCACTTGCCATAACAACTAGAGATCACGTCTGCCTACTCTAGAAACAACAGGTTTAGACCAACTCCAAATCCGGCATAAAGGACTAGATAGACAGTTTCAGTCAGGCCATTTTCTATGATCCCTTGGTCAGAGTGAACCACATATTTGTCGTTTTGCTAAGAATTAACACTGTAGTTGTTTAAAACAATACCCAGCATGCCAGGGCCACGTGTGTGGCACAGGCACGTTTTACCTGCCCTGCTGTGAGTTGCTGTAAATAATGACTGGGATTCTGGATGTTCAGCCAAGGTTTTTTGCTTTTGTTTTGGGGGTTGCTTTTTTTGGTGATTTTTTGAGGGGTTTTGTGGGGGGTTTTGGGGTTGTTTGTTTGTTTTTCGGGCTATGTGCCCATCATATTAAAAAGAGAGAAGGAAAAAAACTATTGGGAACTGCAATTACTAAAGCATCAGACCAGAACTTCTATGTGTTTGTGCTGGTTTTGGCTGGAGTAATTTTTATCATGGTAGCTTGTATGGAGCTGCATTTTGGGTTTGTGCTGCAAACACTGTGGATAACTCAGATGTTTTTGTTTTTGCTGAGCAGGGCTTACTCAGAGCCAAGGTATTTACTGCTCCTCACCCTGCCCCATGTTTGATTGTATTTCGCTTTTTTTATCTGTACTGCTGTTCACTCTACATACAGTGCAGAAGGGATAATTTGACTTGATGCAAGAAATATGTTTAGGATTAGAAGTTCCTCTTGATGCCCTGAGTTCAATTTTCATCTGATGGGTTGACCTCAAGAAGCAGATTTGTATCATTTTATTGCCTTTTTGTCTGATGGACTGAAAAAAAAATTGTACACAAGATACAGAAGAAAAATCAAAAATAATCTTTTTTTTCCCCCTAATGCATTAGAAACTCTCCTTTTTCCAGGTTTTAGTTTTTAAGAACTTATTTTTGCAAAACAAAGAGAAAGGCTTGCATATACAACCTAATTTTGTGGGTCTCTTGACTTCTGGATACTTTCCTTTGCTACTCCAATGTATTCTTAATTTACATCTAATATGCTAAAAGGGGGAAAATGTACACTGTAATTTCTGCTAATTGTTAAACACACATTTGATGCTTTTGAATCTATTGAAATTGTTTTGTTACTGAGAGTGATGTATCTATAAATGAATGACAAAGCAAGTTTTACAGCAACAAAAATATTCAAGGGTATATAAACCATTGTTTTTCTGATTTAACAATTGTTCTTTTTTCCATGATTACAAAAGGTAGAACTGAATAAGAATCAGGACCTAAGGCCCAGTGGCATTTATTTCAGGAAGAAGAAAAAAAAAGGTTTGCTTCAGAGCAATCTTTTTTTATCCTTTTTCAATATAAAATAATCTGCAGGTTTCAAAATATCACAAAATTGCCATCAAAACAATTAGACATTGGAGATCTTTGGCAGAATGTTGTGCAGAGCTGATCAAAATAGCTCTCAATGATGAAAATACTTCTTATTACAGAAATACAGATTCAGAGTTTAGATATATCTGGAGAAAGATGAAATATTTGTTACCTTTTTTTTTTTAAAAATTACTCTTTTATTTCACATGGTATAAATTCTAATATTACCTTGAATTATAACCCAAATGCCTTAAATAGTGTGTAAAATAAATATTATAATACTAGTAAATACGTTCATGGTTTCAAAGAAATTTTCAGGTCATATTTTTAAAGGATTTACACAATTTTACACTTTTCTGATTTTCCCTGTTACTATCATCTCAAACATTTCTGAAGATCAGTAATTTGAGATATGTGGGCAAATATAATTGCCTTAGGCAGATCATGTGGGTTTTAAGGATCAATACAGTACCAAGAAATAGTCAAGGGTACCAAAACAGAACGCAGTATAGTTACATGTAAGGATGGCGGTTTATTGTTATTAAAAATCTTTTCAGGAAAATGCAGAACTATACATAACCTTTCACACATATAACTGATATATTTTCTTCATCTCCCTTTAGAATTTCCATAAGATCTTTTACACCAGGCTCTATATTAATTCTGTTTATCATCACAACATTAAGGACCTACTTAACAAATCAATACATTATGACAACAGAAATACCACTGCAGCTCAGTGGTGTAGATTTTTTGCTCAGTGGTAGCTAAATCTTCCTTAACTGGCATACTTGTTTTGAGAAATAAATATACTACTGTAGTAGCAACAGGAAACATAAGAAGAACAGCAACAATACTGACGGCAGCACCCTAAAACTAAGACTCTGCTCTTCAGTCAGTACTTTTGAACTCCTCAGTAATCTTATGTCTTAAAAAAAAACAAAACTGAATGGCTTTTGTTGTTGTTACAGGGTGTTAAATTTATGCTACTCAAAGTCTGTATTTATCACGATGGAATTAAGTTCATGCTTCACATTTTAAATGCCAGGCAGGAAAGTATAAATAATATGGATTAATATATACCTTACATTCATTTGAACTTCAAACACACATAGTCAAGTCAAAAGTGTATACCATGGAGCTCTTTATCTGTCATAACAGAGTGTAATTTACTCCTCTAATTCACTTTGAACCTCCTGGGCTTTGTTTGTAAAGTATGATCTCCAAAACACGATGCTACAAAAACTGAAGAGTGGTTCTGCATGAGTTTTTCAACACACAGTGGCATACAAAATGCAGACATACTTTCTCATATTGAATATATTCTTTGAGGGTTAGAGGAATAATAGGCAAAATTTACCTTCTTGATAAATATGACTGACACATTTTATATCACTACTTCACCACCAGGTACATGAAGATACTTTTTGATAGTGCCTCAACTGCAAATTCTTTTCATTATCAGTAAGACCCTTCTCCCCAACCCTCCAAAACACAGAAACAAAAAAGACCTTGCAAAAAAATTCAATGCAAATCTGTTACTCCAATTCCCTTGAAACTTTCTAAAGGAGCAATTAAACAGTGGAAAAAAAAAAAAATTCAAAACTATGATAAAGAAACCTTTACCCCAAAAGGAAAGGAGGTGGGGATTTTATGAGGTTTGCTAGAGCTGACAGCAGTGTACTCATTTTCATGTGGACAACTTTGAGATCCTCTATTATAGAAAGCAATCCAGGCAAATAGAAAGTGCCATCACCTGACATTCAAAACCCAGTAAAATTTGCAGGTCTGAAGAGATTCCTGAGTTTGACTTTGAGAGCCTCAATAGTCATATCTCTCAAAGATACAAAACAATTTCTGTGAATGTAGTTGTTATCTGCTACCATCTCCTGTGGAGCTCCTCTCTTCAAAGTACCAGCTCAGGATACCTGCAGACTCCAGAACTCAGATTTGGCTTCTTGTCTCTTTTGTATGGGCAAAGTCTGGGCACCTGCTGAGTTCTCACCTTGTCACCATGAAGGCTTATGGTCCCTCACTCCTTTCTTTTCAAGTTTGAAACTACTGGGAGCTGGGAAAAGGGAAGCTCCTGTATTTCACAAAAGAAAGGTGTTTCCAATTGACCTGATGAGGGACTTTTGTTTTCTTGACAACACACCTGTCAACTGAAAATCATTAGACAAAAATTAAAAACCCCAACCAAAAGTGTGAAAAAGGAATATAGTTTTGAAATGAAAATAAAAAAATAAAAAAATAAAAAAAAAGTGAAAGGATAATTAGCAGATATGTATTAGACCAACACGTACTCTCATGGTCCCACATCTGGTAGCTTTCACCACCAGCAACTTCTTTTCTCCTTGGAGCATTTCAAACAACACAATCTATTTACCCAACTATTCTCTGCATGTTCAATGAGAAACAATGGCCATTACAAATTCACCTACCTCCAGGGGCTTTACATCAATAAAGATCTGTCTAATTCCAATGCCAAAAGATCTGTGAAATGGCAAGAAAAACAGATTTTTTTTTTTGATTTTTTTTTTTTATTCTAATTTGGAACTAAATATAGATGTGCCCTACACATCTGGTGTTGGTTCTGTATTATCCTTGTGAGCTTCAATGAGTGTCTCTGGTATCTCAGTGGCAGTGAATGAATCCCTGCTGTATTACAGCATCCTGCTGCCTTGTCTGGGCTCTCTGGTCTTCTAAGGTAAACTGCTCGAAAACCTGTGTGGATTAGAGTTGACTTCAGAGCTGCTCTGAATGACAATCTACTGTCTAGTCCAATCTATAACATAAATGTGAATTACATCTACTCTGTTTTGGATTCAATTACTGACAAGTGGGAAGGTGAAATCCTGGTTTGAAGGAAAGTGCATTCTAAGGAAGAGGAGGTCATAACAGGAAAACCTCAAAAAATTAGCTAGATTTTTTTTTACCTGAGTAAAATCGGTCAAAGAGGTTACAGAACTGTAACAAGAAGTTTATAGCTTGTAGGAGCTAAAAACCTTGAACTATCACCTTTTTTATTTTTTTTTAATGAGAAAAGAGAGCAAAATGTAAAATGCCATCAAAATTGACTTTTCTCCTCCTAAAACTATGTCTTGCAGATATTATGATGGTTTCCCTACACAGAATGTGTTATCTTAGCATATTATTTGAAAAAACTCCTACACAAGAGTCTTAAAATTGCATTAGCCTTTTTCTAGAGCTGCTTCTTCTCAATCATTCCTCAGTTTTGCTTCCTGTCCAGAAAAGTCCTTCTCCAAGAATTGGTGTTCAATGCATTACAGTATTTTTCTCTTTTGGTCTTGATGAAAACAAGTCTTTGCCCAGTCTGATTTTTCAACTTCATGTTTCCAGTAAGTAAAACAGGCATCAGAAATGGCACATGGGCTCATACCTTTATTCTTGAAAAAAACTGTTTATCAAGCAATGGGCTGGAACTTCCCTTGCTGCTTTATCTACTTTCTATGTTTTTTAGTTCCAAAATGAATCAACTGGGTTGGAAAAGACCTCCAAGATCAAGTCCAACCCCTGATCCAACACCAAAAATGGGAAACCATGTCTAGTTTTTGGAGGAAGATTACAATTGGTTAATTGCTGGAGCCACCTGAGGGCTTTTGAATTTGCAAACATAAACCTTTATTTCTGTTTATACTGAATGAAACATTGGTTTGCATATGGATTTTTGGTCTCTTATTTTAAACCAACCTTTCTGCACAAGTATGGCTTCTCTTTGCCCGCTTGGACAACAGCCAAAGTCATACACAGAAATGTGGCAAGTGTATTAGCGTATCCAAACCAAGAACAGTCAAACTAATTGTATACCAGCAAGCCTTCTTAAAGTTAAGTACAGCAGAGGTAAATGTAGTTACAAAAAACCCTTATTAACAATCTCAATATTTTTTTCTGTTGGTCACCCTCATAATTTCTTCTGCGTAAACCTAATATACAATATACAGGACTGAGCAAGTAGAACTGGCTTATCCTTGCAACTGCTTTTCAGCTGAAAAATCCTTTTCAGAGTTGCCAGAAAATCCCATGAAAGCCTAGAGAAGCTGGTGGATCATGTCCCTGGATCAGGGACTTTCATTTGCACAGGCGCTTGTGGCAGGACAAGAGCTTTTAGACTTGGAGATCTGTGACGACGTTAATGACTACAGATTACAGAGGCTGCCAGTCCTGCTTTGTCTTTTTTTTTTTTTTTCTGTTCTAGAAAACTCTAAAAAAGATGCTGCTTTGGCTTACCCTGAGTTTAGAGCATATTCTTAATCTTGTGTTCTCCCTTTGCATTCTTATTACTCAATCAAAGTAGTGATTTTTGATTTTCCTTTCACTGCGTTTTTTGGAGCTCATGTCTTGATCTTTTCAAATTTATAAGGACGTGAAAAGGTGCAAGATAAAGAAAAAATAATCAGGGTGAAAGGAATGAAACCTACCTATATCATTTCAACAAAGCAGTCACTTTATTTCTGCATGAAAATAGGACCATTGCCATATGCTTTTATAATTTTTGATGGTGAACTGTGTCAGGGCCTGTAGGTGCACATAGCAGCTGGAGAACTTGTGGTATATGTTATGTATTGCTTTTGCTTTGGCACTTTTTTGTTTGTTTGTTTGTTTTACTTGGGTTTTTTAATTAAGAAAATCCAAATCCATTCAAATTTAAGTCCACGTGACAGACTGAGATGGGGGATTATTCTAAATAGGAAATGGCATTCTAAATCCTGGAGATATCTGTGATTATTTTTTTCCTAGGCAGAGAAGAGATTCCACCAATAAATGGAAAGATTTTTAAGGTATCAGTGAAAAATACCAGCAAATGGCCTGGTTCAAAGTAGAGAGGTCTTTTTAAAGAATTTAATCTAAAAATCATTTTAATTGATTGACTAGAAATTTTTCTACATAAGTAATAGTAGGGAAAATCAGGGAGAAGGTTATCATGGAGAGCTTCACTAATTGGTAATTAGGCTCTTTATCACACTAGCAGGTTTTTCTCTCCTTCCCATTGTCCCCACACACAAACACAAACCTCAGGTCCCCACCAACTCTGAGACAGGACCAAGCAAATGGACACAGTGATCAAGTGAACAGACAAAAAAGACCTTCTACATATAGAAGAGGCCACAGAGCTTGAGAGTCAGATTTGTGGAAAGGACATAAATCCCTTATTTAGCTTACTCAGAGAACAGCAGTCTGAAAAAAACATGAAAACAAGAAACAGAGAATAAGCAGATTATTCCTGAAATCAGTTCAGAATAAGTGAAGCCATGACAGATTACCAGTGTACCTCAAAATGGGTTGTGACCCCAGAAAACATCTAGAATTTCAGAGGCAATAACCCAAAGCACTTAATATTAATTTCATATACTTAACAGTTCTTTTCTTTTCATTTCCACTGTGGTAGCTGTCTGGAAACTTTTCTAGAGATGCTCCCCTCCTAGTAGGGCAGGTGTCCCAGTGAGCTCATGCCAATGAATGTCTCGGGTTCTCAGGAAATTATCTCAAGCTTCTTTAGTGCAGGGACCCTTTGGAGACAGTGCCAGATTTCTGGTTCCTTTCCTCAGTCTGCAGGTGCTGCTACTCAGCCTTCACTCACTCCCTGTACTGGATGCCTGCCCAAGCCAGGTACATGAAGTTGTTGTTGATCCTGAAATTGCTGCAGAAAACTGAATTCCCCAACATTTTCTCTCCACAGTTTTGTAAAAATTAGTATCTGATGTACACCAGGGAATTGCCCTTCTGTCTGGAAAAGTGGCAGCCTGAAGTGATCCATGGAGAAAATGAAGAGTTATATTTCCGACGGGATACTATTAAGTGTGATGTTATTTCTGGAGAACAGATGATAGGGAAGATGTACAGAAAGGGTGGGAGGGCTGACAACAGGGAAAGCAATGGTGAAAATTGTAAGAGAGGTGATGCTTAAGCAAGAGCCAAGGGAATCAGGGCTTCTTAAAAACCTCTTCTACCTCCCTCCCCTCTCTGTTACAGAGCTTTGTTTCCCAAATTTGGAGCAGCATTACCTGAGACATAGCAATAATGTAAATTACTGATACTTACAACCTGGGTGCTTGATACAGATTTTACAGAGAATGAAGCTAAAAATCTCACTAGGGAGAAATTGCTTCATTGTTTCTGAAGAGTTACTTGCAGAACTCAGGTATTGAATACGAAAAAGAAACACACACACTTTCCTGTAGGCTCCCTTTACTGTGCTTGCTATCAGCAAGGATCCTCTAAGAATAACTTGTTGAATTAGTAGGATAAATGTTCATATACTAAGAAAACTATGGAATTTTATTAGTATAGCAATACATTCATGGTGCTGCAGATATGTATGTATGTGCCGGGGCTCCTTTATTAGCCATCTTCTAAAGGATTTAAATTTAACATGTGTGATTAAATGAAAACAAAATTTGTATTGTGGCAAATATCATTCTAAACCTTGTAGTCAGGGACTCATTGATATGATTCTAATTGAGAAAAAATATATACATATTAATATTAAAGAATAAATAAGAAGGAAGCACTGAATGGTTTAATTTTTTCCTCCTTTTGCCATCTCCAGATTTTTCTATATCTAAATAATATCACTATTAACCGAATAAATCCAGTAGGAAAAATGTTCAGACCACTAAGCACTGGTTTGCATTCACTGGTTACCACTGGGGAGACCAAGCTTCTAAAATTATGAAGGAATTGGGTATACACACACATCTAGATCCCTAATAAATGGTCATGAGCAGGGATTTGTGTTTAAATTACTGTAAATTGCAATCAAATTTTTAATCCATATTTAATTACACCTTAAATATTACATCTGCAAACCCATAGTTCTAATTTAAATTGAAAATAAATGTTGTCAGCAGTTTGGAGCACAGAATAAGACTCTAAGCATCTAGTCTAACCACATCCTGTAGAGAGTAACCATTTAAAGTCACTTTAAATAATTAGGGAGGCAGTCATACGCATGTCAGACCATGGAAAGAATTCCAGTGACAAGCCTGGATTTTTAACAGGATTAAATCCAAAGATTATGCACTTAGGTTACAGGCAGTTCATCAGGAAAGCCAAACAAAAAAGAAACTACCTTATGGTTTAACCTTAACCTCCAAAGTTTCAAACAATGACAAATGAGCAGCTGAGCACCACGTTTCTACAGAGTGGCCAGAGTGCACCAGGATTATGCCATGAATCTGAGAGCCTCAGGTTCCAAAGCAGAATCTACTGGCTCCCTATACTCTGAACAATTACAGGATTTGGGATGGACCGTTGTCAAAAGAACTCAATGTTTTTATTTTCACTGGACCTCAGTATAGAGGTCCTAAGAACTTCCACATGAAGGACACAGGGAGTTCTGACGTTCATTGACTGGACAAAACAGTAAGACACATGTCACCTGTCTGGATGTCACCCAGGAAATGCAGAAGACTCTGTGTGCTCCACAAGTGAAACCTTGACTTTCAAACTTTTAAGAGTTTGACACCACACTTAAAAGGCCCCTAAGACAGAGAGGCAGTAAGAAGGTTCTTGCAAGTGTGCAAGTGTAACCCGGCAAACATACGTTTGCAGTTCAAGAAAGAAACATGTAAAAGAAGAATATTCAGTCGATGCTTGGACTCAGGAGCATTGGAGAGCGCCTACAGAACTGGGAAGGAAATGTTCCCGGAAAGTTTTGGGTTGAATTCGCCCTGACACTGGAGAGGTAAGTGAACAACATGGAAGTTATTTGGGCATGGGAGAGCAAAACTCACGGTAACTCTGAAGACGCCTTAGGACTCCGTGTGCTCTAAGACTGGCAAGCTGGTTTTAGTTTCGAAATTACCTTATGAAATGAATAATAAGGCAACAACATTTTTAGAATAAGAAAATGCCTTCGGTTAGTTTAGACAGTTCATCCGTCTATTTAATGTTTTATTAAAAACTTTATCCTCTTCAAGTCCTTACTGCCAATTAGTGTCAATTAACATAAATTTAATCAGCCTGCTTCCGCTCTCAGTACAATGCTGTAAAAGCAACGTAGTCCTAGTAATTTCAATGTGATTTATACCAGGGTAAATGAGAAAAGAATGAGCCTTAATATGTGTACATTTAAGTGTGTGTTCTTAAACCATGGCTTGTAATGTGCCCCAACACAGGTAACAAAATTCCTATGGGACACATTTGTGATCATAAAGTAGACTTTTACTCTAAGTTAATCCAAATGATTAGCTTTTCATGCAGAGCCTTGCAGGAGACTCTAAAGAGGTAATATTATATAGCAGCTTTAATTATGAGTAAACTAAATCGTAGAATTGCATTAGTAATTTTGAACACAACTTAGTTTGGTTAAAGTATCCAATCATGTTTCATAAAAGACAAGAAAATAGAAATCCATGTGGATATTAGAATACATATAGAATATATATATATAGACAGAACAGTGGTTTTGTCATGACAAGGGTCATCTGACTGGAGATTTGGAAAATGAAGTGCTAACAAACTAGATAATCTAGAAATCTGAATTTTTTACACTGAAATACAGAAGTAGAAAGAAAATAATTAGAAAACCTTGGGAAACATTAATATTCTGCTTACAAGACAAATATATTCACTCCACAAAATTTAAGGGAAGGTCTGAAAAGAACACTTATTTTAGAAAAATCTCACTTAACTTAAATTCTTCTTTGTCTTTTTCACGTAGTCCTCAGTATATCATAATTTCTCTCCAAGGAAATCTTGGTGTTCAACCCACAAAAAGAAAAAAATATATGACAGGAATGACAGAAGCTACAGGAGAAAGTAATGCATCAGAAAGACAGAAAAATTATGCAAGGAAATGAAAAGAAAGTCAGAAGTTATGACAAGAAAAAAAATCTGCAAATATTAAAAGGCCTACATGAAATACACTACAGAATTAGGCAACAATTATCAAAAAGTGTAGCCTTAAATATGTTTCTTTAAGTGACACGTATCTTTGAAAAGGTAGCTTAAAAGTACCAGAGAATTAGCAACAAAAAGACAAATAAAAAAAAAAAAGAAGAAAATCTGTTTAAAAGAAAGACAAACTATTAAAAGACACAAAATAAGTAATGGTTACATCAAAAAAGAATCCAAAATTAGGAACAGCAAGGACTGAATTGACTTACAACACTGAAGATTTAGAGCTTCTGTAAAGGCATTTTCATACAGCTTTTAGGTAAACATATATGTATTTACACACACATCATCCTGGTACCTGTTGAAAGACTTTTAACTGAATTAAGTTGCTTTCTGTATGTCCTGTATATCATGCATTGCAGCAGCTGGCAGCTATATTATAAGTAGCATGGTGGTAGCATGGTTAAATCAGTTTAATCCTCTCTTGCAATACTGGATTCTGCTCCAAACTCTGCTTCCAATATGTATGCAAAGCTGGGCAATCAAAATAAAACTTTTTCTTTTTTTTTTTCATAGGTATCCATATATTGTTCATTTGAATATATACTTTGGGGCATCTTGATACAATCTGAAATAGGCAACTAACAACTGAAAGCACTCGGATGCCTTCAGCAGGGAAATTGCAGAGGACTCTGACATTAAAAGCTGTAGATGCTCCAAGTAATAGGCAGATCCTTAAATTGTTATGTAATAGTTTCCTAGCTCAGAGGTTTTAAGTGAAGGTACAGTCATTAATATCTTTGTAGCAATCTTGTGTTTTGTAAAAATTGCTAGAGAAGAGACACAAGAAAATTAACAGCCTATATTTCATGTAACCTTTGTATACAAGTGGAATGAGACTGAATACCAAATGAAAATGGCATACGAGATAAAAGTGAATGGGAACTGTGAACACAGAACCAAAGCAAAGACGCAAGAACAAGTGTCATGCTTCTAACTTATTAATTAGGACCACTTGACTTCCCAGCTTTGGTTTTATCTAATCCTGAAAGTATTAACTTCTCAATAAACTAAATCTGATTAAACTGGAGAAATTCTAAAAGGCAAAACCTGTCTCCTTCCTCTGTATTTTTCTGTTACTGATTTGAATGCTCAAGCCTTACAAACAAGAGGCTAGACTTCATTACATCAGTAAATGGTGACAACAGCCAGGAACACACAAACTGTCAGCAGAGAGAACAGACACATATTTTCTTACTGAAATCAAAAGTTATTTGTTGCACACCAAAGAACTGTGAAGGTTCAGTAATTTTTGTATTAATCCTTGGTTATGATGGGGGTAAGTTTTAAAGTCATCACCATTCTTTCCTCACAGGAAAGTTGGTGGAAGAGAAAAGCTTTAAAATAAATAAATAAATAAATAAATCGCCTGGTCCCTTTCCACCAGTCTTCTGTAATAGAATAAATAATAAATTAAAGAAAACACGTGGGAAATATTCTGGAGAAACTTTCCTTAGTGGTGCTACCTTTCAGTGGAAAACAAAAATACCTCAAGTGGGATTTCACTGAAGCCATATTTTAGGTATTTAATACTCTTATTCTTCTAGAGGGACTAAAATTTTTAAAGAGATTTATCTGTAACAGTTGGAGGAGAAACACTTCAAAGATAATTGGAACTTATCCATTGGCAGTACCACTTGTCTTAGCTACAATCACCAAATTTTATAAAGAGCTCAACTCCCATTTAAAAGCATAAATGAAATATCCAGGTGCCAAGAATTACCTGGCGTTCATCAAGATTTTATGGCTGCCACACTCAAATATTTGACACTGAGCATCTCAGGGTGATGGAATTCTATTCTTGGCTGTACAAATCTATGAAGAAAGCAAATTAATTTAAATTTACACAGCTGTAACAGAGTAAAGAGAAACAAGATTACAGCCTTTCAAAGAAAGAATGAAATTAAATACAGTGTGAGACAGGCATCTGAAGAGCGCATCAAAGAAAGGGGTTGTTTAGCAACACTAATGGGGAAAGTATTAGATGTCTAAAAAGGGACCAGAATTGTGAAAGAACTGGCTAAGTTACAAAAAGAGCACAGACATTCCAACAAACATTCAGGGTACAGCTTCACATCCTTAGGTGTTGCTAAGCGATTTTCTTTTTGTTTCATTGTGAATTGAAAAGGACAAAAGATTTCAAGTACTCACTTGATTTACTAATAGTTTAACATTTATCAAGCTTTCTCACATGCAATAAACTAAACCACCTCCCTCTGGTTCAGCACTGTAAAAAGAAGTTGACGTAATGAAAAACAGAGAAAGAGCGCTGCTGCAATCTACCCCTTTTCCACAGAAAAGCAGTCTTTAATAAAATTGAACTTATTTTCAAGGATATTTTAATAAGATATTTATCTTCTTGTGGACTCTAATGCCTTGAGGGATCATAAAAAGAACTACTTCAAGTCCTACTGGTCTATTATTTTTCTATTTTTTTTTTTTTAATTAAACTCATTACTAAATGCAGAACTCCACAAATTTTAAGATAATTAAAATATAATGGTGCTTTCAAAGTATTTTTTGATCAATTCACGGTTTTGTTACAACTGGTCATCTCAATTTGTGCAGTGCAGCAGGACAAATACTTCNCCTGGTCCCTTTCCACCAGTCTTCTGTAATAGAATAAATAATAAATTAAAGAAAACACGTGGGAAATATTCTGGAGAAACTTTCCTTAGTGGTGCTACCTTTCAGTGGAAAACAAAAATACCTCAAGTGGGATTTCACTGAAGCCATATTTTAGGTATTTAATACTCTTATTCTTCTAGAGGGACTAAAATTTCCAAAGAGATTTATCTGTAACAGTTGGAGGAGAAACACTTCAAAGATAATTGGAACTTATCCATTGGCAGTACCACTTGTCTTAGCTACAATCACCAAATTTTATAAAGAGCTCAACTCCCATTTAAAAGCATAAATGAAATATCCAGGTGCCAAGAATTACCTGGCGTTCATCAAGATTTTATGGCTGCCACACTCAAATATTTGACACTGAGCATCTCAGGGTGATGGAATTCTATTCTTGGCTGTACAAATCTATGAAGAAAGCAAATTAATTTAAATTTACACAGCTGTAACAGAGTAAAGAGAAACAAGATTACAGCCTTTCAAAGAAAGAATGAAATTAAATACAGTGTGAGACAGGCATCTGAAGAGCGCATCAAAGAAAGGGGTTGTTTAGCAACACTAATGGGGAAAGTATTAGATGTCTAAAAAGGGACCAGAATTGTGAAAGAACTGGCTAAGTTACAAAAAGAGC
>VWZG01010783.1:6526-31003 GCA_013396735.1 Grallaria varia
TGGGGGTTTTTTTCTTTTTTTTTTTTTTTTTTTTTTTTTTTTTTTTTTTTTTTTTTTTTTTTTTTTTTTTTTTTTTTTTTTTTAAGAGTGGCATCTCGAAGGACTTTTTTTTTTTTTTCCTTCCCTGAGGCCGACAAAAGAGGTGGAAAAAATTATTGGATTCCTTACGAGGGGAAAATAAAAGGGAACCCCGAGGCGCTGCAGCTCCCCATCTCTACTCTCGGGCACGGGGCCGGAAGCATCCCGGAAAGGGCCGGGCGCTGCCCCATAGAGAGGACGGGCCGCTCTTTCGGCCGTCCCTGCCCCATCCAGCTCCCCGGCGAGCTGCGGGCTGCAGGTCGATCCCGCGGACCCCGGAGGCATGTTGGCAGCCCGAGCCCCCGGCCGACTCCACACACAGCCCAGCGGGCACCGAGCCCCGAACGGTGCCCGATCCCGGCGCTGTTCACCCCACTAGGGGCTCGGGGCTGCCTGTCAGTTCAGGCAAATCTCGGCGGTCTCCGGTGGTGGGGAGGGAAGGGATATGGTGTGCCAAATTTGCCCCTCCGAGCTGTCCCAGGATGCTGCCGGAGCCGTATCCAGCCCGTCTCTTCCTCCCGCGGCCTGCGCCTTGCCCATGGGCTTGTAGGTTTCTGTTATGTGCTCTGTTTATTCCTATGTTTGTAGATAGAAATATATATGTGCGATATATATAAAAATAAAGAAAAATATTTTTTAAATCCTCTTATACATCTGTGTAGGAATACTTGCGAAAACAATTGCCTAAGCCTCATGACAAGACTCCCAGGAAGACTGCTCGCTCCGGTGACATTAAGGGGACTGCGGCATCCCTTGCCCCCCGCGCCCTGCTCGCGCTGAGCAGCGCCGAGCACCCCCACCCCCCCCAAAGTCCGTGCTCTGTCGCCACCTGCCGAGCCGCCGGCACGGGGCTCCCCGCACCCTCCCATAATCTCCCAAACACCCCTCACTCCCGGATACACGCCAACAAGTTCTGGGGAGTCCCTCCCGCGGCACTCCTCCCATGCTGGAGGCTGCAGGGTGGGCAGGGGCGTGCCGCAGATGGCCGGAGTGGTCCCGGCGGCTGTTGTCGGTGCTTCCCTCAGGCACCGCCGTGGGATGCGGGGAGAACTGCAGTGGGGCTGCCCTCCGTGACCGCGGGCCGAGCCCCCCGGCCGGGATGAGCCGAGATCCACAGCCACGCCGCGGTGCTGGTGGGGCTTCCCCCAGCTGGGCACAGCCCCTTATCTGGAAGACTCAATAGCACCGTAGGCGCTGCCCAAAACGGCAAGCGAACCCAGTGACCGAGTTGGTCAACTCCTCGATGTTTCCTTTCCATTGTTTCACGCATTATTTAGTTGAATACCTGTGTCAGTAAGTCGCGACTACCATTATATCACCTGCTGAGCATAAGTGGAAGGCGCCTGCAAGCAGGCGGGTTCTGGGTTTCCGTGCCATAGGGTAGGATTTCAAGCCTTTCGCGGGTGTATTTTCACTAGTGGTTGAGTTAGGGTCAGGGTGTGCTTTTCGAGGGAAGCATCTAATCCTCATCACTTGCAGCTTTGCATCATGGAGAGGTCTTCGAGTGCACACACAGGAATCCTTCAGGAGAATAGAGTCCACAGTGTATGCTCTAATGGCTCTGAAGCAAAGTTCCTCTGAAATGTCTGTATCATAGTTGTCTGAAAACTCCATGGGGTTTTCTGTATGTGAGAATTGTCCATATGTTCCAGCAGAACGGGTCCGAGTGAACGTATCCATATGTGAAAGCAGATCAAAGCCAGAAGCTCCCAGCCCTGGATTCAGCACACTGGCCATTGAGTTGGAGACCTGCCCTCATACTGGCACGTTTGCACGCTGCGTCTTTCTTTCAACTGCTGGCCTGATGAAACACATCAGAGCATGTGAAGCCGAGGGGTTTCAAGGGGAGAGAGACTTCTTGCATTCTCCCAAATGCTGTAGTCTCTCCAGTCCCTTAAGACATAGAGGGGACCCGAAAACACTGATTCACCTCTGTCCCTGAGTGCCTGGCTCATATATCTGGGTTGTGGGAGGGCACTGCATCTTTCCACAGCCAAGCATACAGAGAAAGAGGTGACCTTTCCTTCCTTGCCCCTCCCCCACTCCTTTTTTTTTTCTTTTTTTTCCTATTTTCTGAAAAGCTGCAGATATATAAATCTTAAAGAAGGGTAATGAACAGCAGTTGGAGAGAAGTTCCTCTCCATGACCCCTGGGAAAGGAGGCTGCATTCTGAGAAGCAGCAACATCAGGACAGTCTCTTCCTTGCAGTTTCATATGGGTTAGAGAAGGCATGTTCTGCCCACTCTGTTGGCTTTTTGGAATCTCATTTTTAGGCATCTGATCCTTGGTGCCGGGCACTGTGAGCCTGTAATGCTGTAAAGGTTTAAGCTGCTCAAAGTTGGAAGTGCCAGTCTCCTACTGTCTGCATCCTGGTCTGCCTGTTCCTGTCCCTGGGGATGTCAAATTAACTCTGCCAGTAAGAGAAGCTTTTTACTGACATAATTCCTGAAACTAGCTTCTCTGTCATGTGGCCAGCCAGGGTGAGGGTGCTGGGGGAAACATGCGTTTGAAGGACGGGCTGGCAGGACCTCTGTTATCCTCTTCTAGTCGGCTCTAATCTCTCATCAGGTCACCTATTAATTTAAGTACTACTTCTTGGAACTGCTTTCTGCAACCTAAAATGTGTCTTTCTTACATAGAGACTCTCCATTTGTTTTCATTTCCATCATATCATATCATATCATATCATATATCATATATCATATATCATATATCATATATCATATATCATATATCATATCATATCATAATCAATCTACCATCCAATAATCTTGGATTTCATAGGTTACTCCACCCTTACACTGCAGTCGGACCATAATCTGCTTGCAGAGGGAGTTATCACAGGCTGGTTGCGATTTTCCGGGCCACACCAACATAGAGGTCTGCAGAGAGCTGGTCTGCAATTAACCCTCTGGTAGCTGATTAAAGATGACAGGACGTGCAGAAGTGCTGACCTTCTGCTCTAATGTGCAACCGCTGATGAGAGAAGCATTAGCATGCCCACACTGGATTTAGTTTGCATAGTGCACCATGACTGAAAACAAGAATCACTGTGTAAAATGAAGGTGATTCAACTCTCAGGGCAGAAAGGCCATCCACAGGTATTTCCTAAATCTGACAGGAGAGTACAATTACACTCATTTTCAGCTGAGACCCAAAGGGGCAGCTCTTTGGCTGAGGCAACTTACTGCTGTTGAGGGCGAGCTCAGTATATCTCAGTTCAAGTTGCATATTTAGGTGCAAGTACAGATGGACACTGAATGAAGAGTCTTTTATTCCCTTAGTGGACCATCACTGCTATAATTTTGTCAGAGCAATCCCATCTATTTCCACGAAACTTAGCTGATGCTTTAGGCCCTTTGCCCTTCCAGCAGCAGTACATTAAAGTCACTGCTCAGAAAAGCCGTTCAATATTGAAGAAGGAAATACTAATAAATGCCCAATAAAAGTTTTAGTAAGAAACATTTTCCTCCTTCTTGCCAACAGTGGTCAAAATGTGGGGAAACTGGAAATAAAGATATCAGAATGCAGACGCATAAAAAGCAAAATCAACCCCATAAGGAAGTCCAGTTCCTAGAAGTAAATTACTCTGTAAAACTCATCTGGATTTGGGAATAGTTATTGTTTTTCTTCCACCACTCCTTTAATGTTCAAAGTGGATTTAAATGCAGTAGGTGCACATCAGTTCAACTTTACAACCAACGCCTTCCTTGTTAGTAGCATATATAAAACCCCAGCAGAATAATGTCATCAAAGCCCTTCAGAAAAGTCCCATTTTAACCTAATTTAAGGGGAGATGGTTTCTGGTGAATGCCAAGTGGGAGTGCCAGAAAGGGGAGTTTTATGAGTTCATAAACAATCTACCAGCCTATATAGCATGTACATAGCACCCTTCAAACCTGCTTCCCTCACTGGAACAGAATCTGCCTCAATAAAGTCCAGTCACCACTTGAACTGGCACAGATTCCCTGTGAGAGGCTCCTCCAGGTCTTGGAAGACTCAGGTCCCCTTCCTGTGAGACAGCCAGGAGGATGGGAAGATGCTCTCAGAACCAAGCAGAGTAGTGTAAGATATGCCCTTCCGTGTTGGGTCTGGGAGGCTGCCTACAGCAATAGCCATTCCTCCACGCCCTTGGCAAATGGAAACAAAAACAGGAGGTGCAGTCAACTGAGCAATGCAACACACAGGGGAAGTCATTATCTACTGATACCTCTAACGCATGATTTTGTATCTTGATCCCTGGGATATGGTTACCTTAATCTTAGCCAAAAGACTGTAGTGGTCATAAAATGTATTTTGCTTATAATTCTTCTAGAAAACTTTATCATGAGATTTTGATTATCTGTCCTGCAGCAGTAATTTCCAAAGTCTCATTATCCCCCATGTCTGCCTTCACTGTCCTGTCCTTAATTTTTTTTCATAATTTCTCAGCTCCTTGAGGCATCCATTCATCCCGAAATTGTGAAATGGAGTGAAAAAAAGGCAAGGCTGACCAGTTTTTCCTTTCATTTGTCACCATGTCTAGCCCAAATGTTTACCCTTGTCCCCTAGATGTATAAACTCTTTTCCAAGCCACGACATTCTCTTTTTCCCAGCTAAGCAATCCATTTCATTTTGAGGCCCCACTGAGCGGTAATATGAATCTCAACACATTTCAGGTCTCAGCCTAACTTTGCAAGGGATAAAGACATCGGAGACACTCTCATTACTGCGATCTTTCCCAAACCCTAACGGAGCAGCACCCTCTAGTGCAAGCTGACAATAAAATCCTCCATCACAACAACCCTTCTGGGTCAAATTCAGTCTGGGTGCATCTCCACTGGAACTACTGGGAATGAGCTCAGCCACAAAACTTTACCCTTTCTGGTCTCTGTAAAATTTCTCAGGTTTCCTCCCTAGGACCCACACAGATAGTTTGGGTACCAATTGGGTACTGAATGTTGCCCAGGATGCTGGCAAACCCAGGAGGCAACACTGCCTGTGGGCAGGTGGCAGAGATGGCCATTGTGCGATGCCACTTTCTTTTCTATGGGATGCTGCTGCCCACCAAAGTGGAGGTAAGAAATATTCCTTGCCAGGAGTCTGACTCACATCTTGGGTGTTTTGAGATATGTGAGAGGCGTCCTACCTGGTTTCAAAGGACCAGGGGCAAGAGGGGAGGCAAAAACTGATGCAAAGAGGGGGCTGAGCCTAAGGCTGGGCTGAGGAAAGCAGGGCTGGGTGTGGAAGGGGGACTGGGACTTTCACATGGAGAAAGTCACTGGTTTCTGGGAGAACTGGGGACTAACAGGGTGTGAAAGCAGAGGCTGAGGGCAACATGGTGTTGTATTACCTCTGGTACACTTTTCTTTCATTACTAGCAATTTCCATACGTTTCATCAGTTTTATTGTTGTTAGGAGGAAGGAGAAGAAGAAAATGACACAATTTTGGCAGACCCTGAGCAGGGGGTGACCTGCGGGGTGCGCGAGGGGGAGAGGGGTCGTTCCTGGATGCCAGCAGCCACAACACGGAGGCAAGTTAACTGTGTCGTGTCCCGCACAAAATCATATTGCCTGAGTACACATTTGGGGATTTTATGAAAACACAGACCTCCCCTCTCACACTAAAAATAACACTGAGTAAATGGCTACTTGAGATTTTGTAAAAATTAAAAGAAACCATGCCTGCTTAACCAGAGGTGGATATGCTCAACATTTCAAGGCTACACCTTCCTTTCATTAAGAGCTAGAAGAGAGCTGCAGAGCCTAAGCCAAAGAAGGAGAGTAAATCCTTCTGTGGTAAACCGAGGTGAAGCTGAGTTTCGGGAGCCAGTGTGTGTGCGCACAAACACAGGGGTTGGCATCGACCCCAGGCACATGTAGTTCCTCACAGGGCAAATACCTAAGCCAGAGCCCTGGGGAAAGCAGGCGAGGCTAATGAGCTGTGTGGTAGTTTCACCTACATCTAATAATTCTGCTTTTTAATGTACTGGGCACACTGTGAGTCTGGCTGTGGCTTCAGCATTAAAGGGAAATGTAGGAACTGATGCTTTTTCTCAAGACATGATAAATAATGTCCAGGATGGTGATTTGTTTCGGGGGAGTGATATTTTTAGGTTGACGACAAGGCGTTCCAGGATGAGGTTGAACTATGTGGGTAAGGCGGTGGAGGTGGCCTGAAGCCATCGTGTCACTCTCCAAATGTGAGGATGTTCTGGAAAGGAAGCAGGGGTGGGTGGAGGGAGGCTGGACCCCTTCTCTCACCCAGCCTGAGTGAGTCCTGCAGGAAACAGGACAGCAGCACTTTGCCTGTGGCCCAAGCTAGGCTCCAGTTTTCTGGAGCAGCTCGTCCCCACCATCCCCACTCCCTACTGCCTCTGGGGGCCTCCACACAGCAGCTGGATATAGCTCTGCTAAGTTGGAAAGGGAATATCTTATGGCAGACACAAAAATGTGTTGCATTGGAGGGAAGAAACATTTCTCTACCTTCTCCGTCTCCACACTGTATTTTACTATTCTCTTCAAATGAAGCAGACACCATTATTTCCCATTAGGTGTTCCTAGTACAAGAATATTTCGTTGAAAAATGGTTCTTTAATGCTAATGGGAGTTATACTCCTAGTGTGATTTATATTAATAAGGCATGTGCAGTTCCTTAGTACATTCAGACCCAGATGGGAAATAGACTGGTTTTTTTTTTTTGGTCCTTCCACACAATATCTGACGAAGTGCTCCAAGCATACAATTTAACAAGCCATTCTCATCTGGTTTTACAGATGAAAAATAGTCTGCTGTGTCAATTCCTTAGATGCCTATTTTTACACCTTCTGTTTGTTCTTAGTTTGACGTTGTTAATCACAGTCCCACCAAAGCCCCATTGTTCAGCTCTTCAAGAAGAATGTTGTTATATTGACTGTTTGTGCGTCAGCCCAGCTCTCTCTGGAGCTACACTTGGATGAAATTAGATAATTTCCATTAGGAGAACAGACATTATTAGTCCCCAATGCCAAATTGAAAAGAGAGCCAAGATTACTATTTCTGGCCATGTTCACCTCAGGAAGGAACCTTCTCAGCTTTAATGGGATTTTGCTATTGTTGGTTGCCTTCTGTTTGACACCAGGCCAGCGGGGTTGAAAATTGTTTAGAAAGCTGCATGAAATATAATAGAGCCCAAGCCATTTGCTGCAGCACATTCCAGCATGATGTTTATTTTGAAAAAAAAAAAAAAAAAAAAAAAAAAAAGAGGGATAAAATTATTGTCCTTGGCAGTAAAAAAAAAAATCCCTCTAACTTGGCTCTCAGAACATATGCTTCTTGTTGCTGTTGTGCTTTCACATCGTGCTGCCAGGATTGGCATGTTATGTATAGAAGTGATAAATCTAATACTATTTGTAATGATCTCCAGTACTTGCAGAAGCAGAGGTGGCAACTTTACAACAAGAAAAGAAGACGAGGGATGATACCAGCTCAAATCCAAAGCAAGAAGTCAAGTACTATGTTTGGCAAGAAAATGTGTATCATCAGGTTCTGTGCCTCAGTTTTCCCATCTGTGCAATGGGATCAAGTACTCATCTGTACCACACGAAGAAATTAAGAAGACACACGCTCCCTGGATGTTGTTTTTGTGGGTGATGGGGGTCATCTGAGCCAGACTCAGTCCCTTCATGGCCCTGGGTGCACAGCCCTGCCCATCCCACCACCTGCCTTTCCCTGGCAGTGACTGGGCTCTGCCGTGGCTGCTGTTGTTTGGAGGGCAGCTTTGCTTTCTCGCCGTCCTCATGTCCCTCCATCATCACTTCATGTGAACACCTATTCTACTTCCCAGGATGCTAATACTTGACATCCAGTGTGAGAGTGGGGATGGCAGGCTGAACTCCTGCTCAGCCCCGAATTCCCCACGGGTTTGTCTCTGTTCCATATAGTACTGTTTTGTTCTCTGAATGCTGTCTTAAAATAATTATTAATGAAAGCAGAGTTGACTTTGGAGTGAAAGGTTCCGGTTTCTTGGCATCTCCAATGTGCAAGCTATCTAAAGGTATTGAAATGCAGGACATTTTTTGGATGAGATCAGAATCCAAAACCACATTTTCCCTCCAGGCCTCTTCAGAGCCAGATCCATCTTTACCACACTTTACCTCTTGTCTATTCAAGCCCTAAAGAAGCTAAGCAAATAGAACAAAGTTATCCATCTTTAGAAAAATATAGAACAAACAATGTTCAAAGGCTTCAGATGATGATCCATGCAACAATGCCGGAGTTATCCCTGGGCAATAAACCAGAGCACTCTTTTGTTTATATAACCTAGTGTTTACTTCTATTTTAACCAACAAACATTGACTGATTGCATAGCCAGCCAACATGTTTCCTCCACACAAAGCTGCCACCCACCTGCACAGAGCTGCTCTGACTCAGCCAGAGCAAAGCAGCGATTACCTCCAGCAAAACCAACACCCAGGCCCCTACCTTGACCTGGGGCATTGGCTACCCCCAGCACCTGCCCCCCTGGAGGTTCTCATGGAGCTGAGCTGATGGGTGCAGTTCAAATTTGGTAGGTCATGGGGTAAGGATGATCCCTTACTGTACATGCTTGTCTCCCAGACCAGCTGTCCAGTGGCACTGGCATTTTTAGGACAGGTAAGGTCTGAAGCTGACCCTAGGTTGTCCCTGCTCAGAGAATCCTGTGACATCCACCTGACATGGGAGAAGTTTGGGCAGACTGTGGGAGAAGATGTTGCCCCTTCACCACAAGACTTGGCAACTAGGGTCCCACAGGAGGTTTCTCTCCCTACAGCTCCAAGTGCCACCACACAGGTCAGCCACGGGTTTCACAGCCCTGTAGGAAACACACTGGTCCCAGTGCGACTTGTGGAAAATCACCCCTGACAGCTTGCAGAGGCACCTGTGCTCCCTCCCCCCACCAGATCCCATCCTAATTGCCACCTCTGGCAGCAACTGGCAGTGAGGCATTTGGACACATCAGGGTGAAGTATATGGCTCCCAAACAGAAGTGTCCAGACAATGCCCATGTCCCCATTTTCACCCCTCAATAAACTCTGGAACTGACTCAAAGAGTGAAATGTTCAGAAACTGTAAGTTAGGCAGAAAATAACTTGTGTCTACAAGCCTGGGGGTTCTCCTCTGCACCCTGGTTATTTCTTCACATAGCCCATTCGTCTTCTCACCAACCTTTTTAATTTTTTTCCTCTTCATGCTGTGAAATGTTCATTGTCTCCCACTAAGGACAGTTTGATAATGATCTTACTGAGAGTGGCTTTTAGGAAAACCCATTGCTCCAAAAAGGAACCAACCATTGTAGAGCCAGCTCTTCAAAGTTGTATCAGTATCTTGTTTTTTTCTATCAAATAAATAAATAAAATGGAGATGAACAATGTGTTTCCATTTAAGGAGGAGTGTGGGAAAATCCAGGTCTCATCAGACTGGGAAGCAGAGTGGTATATGCTGACTAAGAGACTGGAAATAGCACGGCTGTCAATTGAAAGAATTCAGGGTTGAATAATCATGTCAAGCAGGCAACATCAGATGGGAACCATGGCCCCAAACCTGTTCATTTGAACTCATCAGGATTCACATGAGAAAACACACACTGACTCCACATGTTGCTTGTTGTTTCAGGGGAATCTCAGAGCTGGACCATCCCTACACCAGCCCAGATATTCAGTGTAGAGCTACATTTCCAACACAGGAGATCAAGTAGATTGTATGTGCCACATTAGCTTGCAACCAAAGCTGGTGACAACCCTTCCAAAACCCCCTTCCTTGTCTTCAGACAGCTCCAAGTGGGAGCCTTCTGCTTTACCCTTCAACATAATCACCCCTAAAGCACTTTAGTTTGTATTCGAGACCAAGGTCCTGGATAACAGAGGGACTACAGGTCGCTTTGCCTTCACAAAGGCATCCTGTGCTCTTCACTTGGCATTGGCTGACATGTGCCCAGCCTCAGCTGTATGCCTCCTCAGGTCTAAGAAAAGTGCAGGTTTTTTCAGCATGACCCATGGTCAGGAGGGCAGCCTTTCTCCCTTCTCTCATTTGTATTCCAGGGTGGAGACGATTCATCTGCAGGCAAATCCATGCCATGTCTCCAGCCCACACTGCCAATGCCCCCAGTTCAGCCCAGCCATCAGGGATAGTCCAAGTGTCCTTCAATGTTTTCTTTCATGGTGATTACCCTTCTTCATTTTTTATTAGCTGTTGAGGAAGGGAGAAAAGAGCAAGAGATCCCATCCTCTGGTGCAATGGGACTTGGTGGTGTTTTAATAACAACAAAATATTGGAAAGGGAGAAAAAAATTGCAGCATATCAGCATGTTTTTAAGGTTGGTGGGAAAAAAAAGACCTCTAGTCCCAGTGGTATCAGGGAAGAAAACATCCATTGGATTCTGGTTCTTAAAAAAAAATCTGAGTCATGCAGAAAGTGCTGGGCTTGGGTAATGTGTGGTTACTGGAGTGCTCAGGGAGGGGGAAGGGAGGCACGCACCCAGCCCAGAGCCTCATCACAGCCTTATGAAAATTAACATGTCTGAAAATGTGTTCTCTGAGGATGGGGGTGCTGTGTGCCAAGAGGGAGAGGGAAAAAGAGGGGGAGGAGAAGGGATGCTTCACTTCCATCTCACTCCAAATCTGCTAAATTCAGCCCTCCGTTTTCTGAAAAGAAGAACTAGAAATCCCACTCCACTTGGCAAGGTAATTTTCCCCCAAGTCTGGAAAATGGGTCTGTGCTACAGGAATTTTTCTGAATAGGGAATGACAGATACAACTTTATTCCCTTTTCCACTGTTTAAAAGTTTAAAAGACTCCTATAATCTGTACCCACAAGAAATCCTGCTTTCCAAAGGCAGGATCAGGCAGGGACCCTCCATACCTGCAGGGAGAGGGTGCTAAATACGTATACATTCACATACACATACTCAAACATAAGCAAAGGGCAGCACCACAACAGAGAGCTCAGAGCACCACACAGTCACTTTGCTTGAAGAAAAAATTCAGGATGATTAAAGAGAAGCTTCTTTTCCACAAAGAATCTTCTTTGTAGGTAGAGAAAAACACAGAGGAACACAGCAGGGGAGGAGGGATCTGCCTGTGTTGCTGGTTTGACTGGACTATGGTAGATCCCAGCTGTGGATTGCATGCTGCTACCTTGCCATGGCTCTGCAGCAGAAGGCTCTGTCTCTCCCCTCTCTGGCTGAATTGACAGTAATGACAGGAACAAGCTTTCCTCTCAGGATGCTCTGCAGAAGCTACCCACAACCTCATGTCAGAGAGATGAGCCCAGAGCAGTATTCCAGGTCCTTCCAGACTTACCAGATGGCTTTTGTTTCTTACTGTGGTTTAGCATCCACCATAATGCTGCTTTTGGTTTGATGGTTAAATGAAAACATGGATTCCCCTGTAGTTGTATGATTTAGGAACTCACTCCTCAGATTCAGGCTTACTGCTGGTCTTAATCCACACCCATCGCTCTGCAAGTGAGCAGGAATTTCTCTTCCTTCTTTACCAGAACCACCAAATTTTCCAGGTTTTCATCAGAACAAAAACACCCTTGTTAAATGCTGTTGAAAGACAAACCCTTTATTTTTATCAACACTTCCCAAGGACATGCATTTTCTCAACAGCTCCATGGACAGGATACGTGAGTAAGAAAGATATGAGTTTTAATCACTATCCCTCAGCCAGGCCAGGTAGAAGGAAGATACTTTTTCTATGGCTTAAAAGGGTCTTATTTCCAAAACAAGCTGGTGATAGCAGCTGCATAACTAGAGGTAACCCAGTGTAATCCATCATCAAGGGACTGGATTCTCCAGCTTTCTGAAACGTTGGACCTTCAGGGTATGACAGTATTAAGAACCCCAAAAGGACAGGATCACAATTCCTTTAAAAAAAAAAAAAAAACACCAAAAAAATAAAACCAAATAAATGGGTGAGCTTTTGTCTGTCACCCATATGCAGGCCTAGGAGTCCCCTGAGGTTTGCTACTCCCAGAAAGAACATAGCTAGAGTATCACGCTGGAACTGTCTCTCTAAACATGCTGCAAATCCCTTCACACAGAGAAACACTTCATAATCCTTCCATTCATGATTGCTCCTCCAAATTTAAACATGCATTTAAAAAATAAATAGGGCAGGGGTGATGTGCAGGAACAGCCTGCTACTTTGCTTTTTTTATTTATTTTGTTCTAAATCAATAAAACAGCCTTAAAGAGGCCCCCTCGGAAGAGTCCTGTTCATTTATTTTTCTTGGAAACTTCCAGTCTTCTTAACTCCTTTTAGACACAGAAGAGGTGAATGATTAAGTTGAAACTATTATCTTTGCAAAGAACATCTCTGCTGGCTGCTGGCCAAGAGGAGAGGAAAAGTGAAATGAAATAAACAGGCTGGAGCTATTGTGTCCCTGATGAGTCCCTGTGGTGAGGTGCTGGGAAGCTTGAAGAAGTTAAAAGGAGGTCCCTGGGTGGGGACTGTTAATGAGGCAGGGCACATTTTAGAGGAAAGTTTTTTCTGGCCAGAAGTATGAACTTTTGAATAACTTAATGTGAGACGAAGTTGGCCCTCACATTAACAGGTGCTGCAGCCTGGTAGTGGCCAGTCCTGCCAACTGTGACCACCAACTTCCTTTCCTCAGCCACCCCTCCAGAACATGAAAGCAAAACCTTTAGCAGTGAAGGGTATGAGACAAGCTAAGCTTTGCAGTGCCCTACTTCACGAGCGGGCGTAATGTCCACTACACCTTCTGCTGTCTCTGAAGAGCTGCAGTGCTCGAGGGTTATGGGCAGGGAGAGGGACCCTGCAGCGCTGGGCAGCAGCAAGGCGAGCAGCAGGCATGCTCTCTGCCCCCTGGGACTGTGAGTTAACACAGGAGATGTGTACTTGCCGTGCCGGATTTGTACCTGGCTGTGCCACTAGCTGGTGGTCCATCAGTCAGTAACAGACTGTGCGTCCAGTTTCCAGCTGACATGTAAGCTTTGGTGAGTTTGGGAAGAATTAAAGTCTAGTGCATGAAGAGCCGAGCATCCTCAGGGTCTGACTCCTGGGGCTCCAGCAGTTGTGGTTACTGCTCTCTCTGAGACTCCAATGCTGGTGCATAGCTCAAGAACAGCACCAAGGCACTGCTGCATTGGCATCAGGGAAGCTCAGGGACACATCCAGCTGTTGGTGCAGGAAGACACAAGCTCTAAGGCTCTGCAGCTGTCTGGAGGAACAGTTCACACTCCCAGGTGACTCACTGACATGAGACAGCTCAGGGAAGGGGCTGTGCCAAGGACCCAGTGGTCAGCCAGACTGCTGGCCTCAACACGGACACAGAGGGAGATCAAATTCAGCGGCTCACTGGACTCATGCTTACAAAACACCAAAGCAAGTGAGCATTTAGAGAGGTTACAAACACCTAGTTACAGCTCCAACTGATTCAGCAGAAATTACATGATGTCCTGAAAATGAAGTGGTTTAAAAGACCTAAATAGTTAAATCCAGCTTTATTTTCAGACTTTAGACTGTGGAATTAAATAGTCTTAAAAAGAAACATGAGATGGAAAATACTTACTAATTCATTACGCCAAAGTAGTTACAAGCAACACATCAACATCTTGCTCAGGACAGAGACATCAGTAAGCCAGTGGACAGAGTGGTGAGATTCATGCAGGCAGTGACATGGGATGCACATATTGAAGTTGCTCTGAAAATTTCTCTTATTGGCTAATTTAATTTGAAAAAAAAAAGAATGGTAAGGTATTGCAAAATGTCATTGGAACTGACTGAGCCAAGGAAAAGCTTGAAATTACTACCTTAGGTCCATGTGTCTCACGTGCATATTGACTTTTGTTTTGGAATCATCCTGTTTGAATCATTAAAAAATTAAAATGCAAAAAAGGCAAAAAAAGGCCAGAAGTAACATTTACGTCACAAGTCACATCTGCTTCTGTAATTACTTTCCTGTTGGCTGTTTTCAGCGGAGAAGGAAACCCGGCAGAACTGGTATCCAACAATGGATTACAATTCCCTTCTTGAAATCTCCAAGTATTCTGAAGGGGGGAAAACCATGGCATGCAGCTGATCCTCAGTGCGTTGCTGTGAGGACAACAGAAAAATCAAATGGTTGGCTTTGACAGCATGTTTACAAATCACCCTCCAGGAAAGGAAAACTTAAAAAATCTTCCCTGTGAACTTCCTACACACGTAGGTAGTCCCACACAGCAAAACAATGCCAAAGTCACCTGCCAGGCTGAGCTGCTGGAGAAGAGGAAAACTCATGAGAACCTAATGGTGCCGGCTCATTGAGGCTTAATCTTTGAGCCACATGCAATCAAAAGACAAACAGTAAGGCAGCAATAGTGGTGATAGCACATGTGTGCAGAACAATAGCACAGCAGTCAGGACAAGCTGTTTAAATGTGGGTCACTCAAAAAAGAGCAGAAAACCTGGCAGACTACACAGAAAAAAAAATTTAGCTTAGTGCAAGTCATTTCCAAAGAAAACGTGCAGCATGCACAAATTATCTGGTAGGTGAGAAAGGGTGGGTTCTCTGCAAGAGGGAGAATGGGGGATGATGCAAAGACTCTTTGTACTATATGCCTTAGCCTGGATGAGCTAATAGAACTTCCTTTGTCTTCTACAGAGCAGAAGGAACAAGAGGGAGCATCTGTTCACCAGAGCCAGGATTTTCTTTGCTTGGATTTGAGACCTTGATAGGTAAATCCTGAAGCATTTCAGCACTAAGGCACAGAAAATCCTTATTCCACTACTGCAGCAGTGCATTCTGGTAGTGCTATCATCTTTCAAGCCTGGATGCCCTCTTGGTGCTGCAGCAGCACGTTTGGACAGCAGATGCTCTGTGTAGATGTCCTGAGTAGGGCTGAGCTCACCCTGGGCATGCTCAGCCCCTCACCTCACTGCTGCCACAGTAATGATGTACCTCTGCACACTGGAAAAATGTTTCTTTTCCTTCGCTGCACAGTTGACACCACACAAGTTTTATAAGTTTAATTGTTTGATGGCATTTGGTGGTGGGCATCCACAGCCCTTGCTGGCTCAGCCTGCCAGGAAGAAGCTTTGGCTGCGTCTCTGTCAGCTGTTGGGAGAGAGCAGCCGTGACTTTCCCAAGCAGATGGAAAAATGATCTGCCGTGAGCGCTGGATCCAGACATTCAGTATGACTGTTAATGCCAAATCTGTGGGGACCAATTTCTGTGCTGTGCCTGTCAAGCCCAGAGCACCAGCCCCCATTTCATTAATCTTCATTTTCTTCCTTTTCTTAAAGAGAATCTAAAAATCATTCCAAAACTATTGTTTTAACAGACATCTGATAAATCAAACATCATAGGGGTAGATGGTTGCTGTTCCCTGAGCCAAACACATTCCTGTATTTCCTGGCCAAGGATGGTGACCATCAGGACAGGCATTACGTTTCAGCTTTGCTTGAGACTGAAGTCAGCGAGCAGCAACAGGATTTCCATCTGGAGTAATTTTACAGCATTAGAAGAGTTCTCCTCCAGCAGCAGCCACTGCCTGCTAATATAAACGTACTTGGGAGAAAAAGCAATACATTTTATTAGCTTGGTAGGAGGGAAAAAAGATCTATCCAATACTTCCATTAGCTTTAAGGAATATCTCTAAAGAGATTTATTTTTATAACAACATTCATGCAGAGGAATAAAACCCAAGCTTCTTGACACTCACGATTTCTCACTAGAGGCAAGTCCAGAGTGTCTGTGGTCAAGCCTTGCTCATCTTCTCCACGTGAAGAACAGCACTGAAAGCCCAAGCCTGGGTGGCCCCATGGCTGGCACTCACAGGACCCATGCTCATATTTTGACTCTGCTGCTGTGTCCCTGAATGATCTTCTCAATATCACAAGTTTGTCCCGGGAATGTTCAAATCTGCTCCCAGAGTACCCCCAACAAGCTGGGATAATCCGTCCCACTCCAGATCCTAGCTTCCAATAAACAGAAGTCATCTTTTGTCTGAAAGATTAGAATTTCTACCCAATTAATGCTGTGTGCCCTGTCTTGACTTTGGTAATTGTCAGCATTCCCGCTGCCCATCCAAATGCCAGCCCCTCTAAAAACCCGCCACATTGCTCTCTTTCATTATCTCCTGCAGTGACGAGCTCCTTAGTCTGGACTCACCTCATACAAAAATACTTCCTCTGATCTCTTCTGAATTTACCACCTTCTAATTTCATTGAATGCCCCTTTTTTCCTGTGTCATAAAACATGGTCCTACCAATCTATTTATTATTTTTATTTTCATCTAAAACCTGAAGCTACATCGTGGAAGGAGAAAAACCAAACCAAAACATACACATAAACAAACACACACCCAAATTTAAGAAAGCTTCCCAGGAAATTGTTCTAATAAAAAATTATTATACATCATGGCATGGCTTTGTTGTTCTCTACAGCTGTTGCAAACAAAAGCAGTGCGTTGTTAAGCTGTTGGGATAGAGGCACCATGTGTGAGACACACACGTGGTCCATGCAGCCCCGATATGCTGGCATGGGAAGGGCAGGTGCTACGGAGCAGAGAAATGGAGGAACTGGCTGAAGCTGTGCCCACAGGCACCAGCATCTGCAGCATCTCCATCACTTTCAGCGCCAGAGCCGGGCATTTGTTCGGATTTGAGGCTGTCACAGGCAAACCCTGAGGTATTTCACCATTGCAGATGTCACCCAGCCACCACTACCAAAGAGAAGGTTCCTCAATGCCCAAGCATGATCTGATGCTTACAAGCTGTGCTTTCATCAACCAAATAGGAAATGGCAAAAATATCACTCCGATGGGTGAAAGCCCCTCAGTAGACTTCCAACAACAGCTGGGAAGCAGCTGGCTGGCCAGGGTGCTTGCAAAGCTGCTGTGGCAGGTGGCTCCTGCCCTTTGCAGCTCTGGGGATGTGCTTTACACTGCAGCGACTGCAAGACATGGGACCCCTCCCAAGACAGAGTTCCATCCTGCATCATGAATGCTTTCAGCTGCGTTTTAGAGCAGAGCTGATTTCTCTGTTGATACACCACCCAGCGACTATGCAGTTCCTACTAGGAAGGTCTGAGAAGCCCACAGAAGCTGAGTGACATGGGCCAGCACACACAGGAGCACTGGGACCAGGCTCAATATTGGTGCAAGTAAGGTGATCCAACTAGTTCCTGCTGGGCTTATAGAGTCCAAGGGGAGCAGTGAACTATACCTGCTCAGCCTTGGCAGCAGACACTTGTCCCTGGCCACCCAGTCCACCATTCAACTCCTGGCCAACAATGGGGCCATGAAACACCAAAACACTTGAAGTAACAGCTACATCTTTCAGCAGTAAGCCAAGGGACACCACTGACATTTTTTTAACAACCAAGTGGGAAACAGGGCTACTTACTTCTAGTTTCAGGCTGGCTGCCAGCTCGGACTTATGACAAGACACTGATTTATATTAGGATCACCACATTCATCCCTCCCACAAAAGCCTGCTTACTTTACATCTTCTGCCTTCCTTTAAACCAGTGGAAAAACAAAATTTCAAATTCTGTTGTGCAGCTTCTTGAGACATTTCTCAAGAGACGCTTTTCATCAGCTTAAGCAGTTGCATCCTCCCATCATCCAGAGGCTCCCAAATACCTGAGCAAGAAGAAAACCTGGTACCATCAGGGTTTATTATTCCCTGAGGAACAGCCCAGGCCTTCATAGTTCTGCTGCTGACCTCAGGGCACCAACTACCACCAGCTCTTATCCCCAGTTTAGGACCACAGACTACTGGGGTAATGAAATAATCACAGCCCTTCTGCCTGCTTCACTCAGCATGTCAGCAAGGAGCACTTGCCAAGGTAGGTGGGGGCACCAGGGGCAGAAGCAGCAGCTTCTCACCCATCCCTGGCTGGACAAAGACCACGGCTAGCTCTTCTTAAGGGTTCAACCCAGAAACTTCAGCTCACCCTTCCCTCCCTGAAACAAGTGGAGTACAGCTTCGGCTTCTCATCCAGGCTGATAAAATTTAGACTTTCCAAAGGTCCTAAGCAGCTTGAAGGGTGCAGTGAGCAAGTAAGGTGTAACCTTGTAAATTAGGAGAAAAAAAAAACCCACAAGTGTCTCAGGACATTGTCCCCTGCACTGAAGACAAAGGTCCCTTTGCTGGAATGGCAAACACATGTCTCTTCGGGAGAAAGAGGATCTGCCTCTTCGCTTTGCTTCCAGTGATTGAGGTCCCAGAGGAAAGGACGTGCCGTGCATGAGAACAGCACACATTCTGCTCAGTGCAGTGCACTGGGGCTGTCCCTTGCTGCAGGGAGGAAAACAACTCAAGGCAGCTCCATTTTAACTTCGGGAAGATTCATATTTCAGACAGGATATTTTTTTTTTTACTGGTTGTTGCGTGTCTCTGCAGCTCGTGCCCCCACTGTGAAGGAGAAGCTCCATGTATCATCAGTAAATTGCCTAACTCCAGAGGAATATGAGAGTCCCGGTACAATGGCTCAATCTCTCTGTTTCTCCAGATCAGAGGAAGTTTTCGGGGGCATGAGGGGGTGCTGTCTCCCTCCGGAGCAGGGCAGCAGGCTAAGCCCGGAGCTGGGCTCCCCGCACGGTCTGCGCTACCCGACTGCCCCCTACCCGAAAGTGCGCGATGCACAGCGTGCGCCTCGCCCGGCAGCCGGCCCCTTCCCGTCTCTCGCAAAGCACCGCTGTCAACTGCAAAAAGTAAGACTAAACGCATCCACCCCTCAAGATATACACTCTTTAGTTTCTCAAGACTCATGCCACAATGCCTCGAGTAAGGAAAATGTGCCATTTCAAATGTTTATAACATCTGATTTACTCTTACACAGTTTCTCCCAGCCATAAACCAGAACAAATACTCCCAAGATTTATGACATCCTTCCCTCCAGGGCTTAAGCAATTGTACTTGATTAATTCAGCAGTTAAGCAGCACTGAGCAGAAGCATGATAATTTTGTATCCAGGATTCCTAAGACACATACTGTTTTCCACTAGGATTTAGATCTAAAGCCAGAAAGATGAATTTTTAAATATGTACTTATCCATATGCATGGGATAATATGCAATGGATGTTTCCTCTATGCAGAGAGATGCTGAGCTGAGTTTCTTCTTTCTCCCTGGCATTAGTCATTCCTCATCACTTTCTGAGGCAGTAAATACCTGTTCCTCAGCTTACATTCTGGACAGGACAAGTATTTGCAAACTTGCCTTACTGCAGTGTAATTTTAAGTGAAAGAAACATTTCTTCATTACCACTGTTAGCAGGAGTTAACAGCGAGGGAGACCTTCTGGTGCATTTCTCCCGTAAACACAAGCAGTGTGAAGAAATTTCCCTTTGCCTGAACCCCACGCACAAATACCCCAATTTGACTGAATTCGGCTTCCTTGTAAATCTATGAAAGAGTTTTGAAAGTCTATTATTTCCTTTCTCTGCATGAAGACCTCACAGCAAAGTCTCCGTGAGGAAAGTTTTCATCATGCTGCTGCCATGCTGGTGCCAGAGAACAGGCTTTTCCCCTCCAGAAAGTCATTGGGAAAACAGAGACCAAGAATTTCTTACACATCTCCTCAGGACCTCTCAGGGCAGGTCTATCCACATGGCAAGAGCTCTTCAAATGCCATCTAGGAAACATGAAAGGGAGCTAGAAGAAAGCAGGGGCCTCACAGCTCCATAGCTTCTTCTAGAGTCCCACTCTGCCATGAGGGACCCACATGCTCAAGAAAGGGTGTAAGCCAAGGAGGAAGGCAAATCTTTTGCATGCAGTTAATTTATGGAAGCAGAAGCAGAAAGCAGTACTTGTGGATGGCATGTTGGCCTTGAAGAGCTAGAGCAATTGAAAATAGCAAGCCTACTTTATATCATTACCACAGTGAGCAGCAGGTACTGGATAGGGTATGCTTCAGTTAACTATAATGTACAGAATTTATTGCAGATTAAACTGTTTACTTTCCATGGCAATTTCCAAGTACTGCCATGCTCACAAAGTTTTTTACTGCTTATTTTTCAAGTATTAAAAAAACCATCAAAACAATATTAATTGAATGCTCCCTATGCCCTTCCATATCCTCGAAGACATTTACGTATCTTTAAGTAATCATGAAAAATGGTCTAGACTGTTTGAATCTGGTGGGCCATTACTGTTCTACAGTACCCTCTGGAAAACACATGTTAACAGTGCTTCGACAATAATGTATTTGAAGCTACACAAAAAAATCATGGAGTGTATAGACTAGTGCTTCAATTCATTTGAAATATGGCCTAGCATTTGTCTTGGCTGCATTAACAAGGTCTGTTTTACCAATACATTTGTATTTATGATGGCTAAGGGCAGATTATAGTTGTTAAAATTTGTCCTCCTGACATGAAAACACCACTTTGTCATTAATACATTTTGTAGCATAAACTATGATGTCAGGTCAACACAAAGGGTAAAAACTTTCCTAAAGTATGCACACATCATTTTTTTTAAGCTATTGAGCCTAATGGAATAACAAAGGTCATAATAACAAACCATTACAGCTTCAGTCTTGGCAACTATGTCCACAGAAGAATCCTCCAAGAAACAATCATCATTTCTCCAATGTTATGGCATTAGGACGGCAGGAATGGTTCACAAATGAGTCATGTGAGCCCAGAAACGCAGTAGCTATGTGAAAGCTGAGCAATCAATTATTCATTTGTTTACTGAGAGCTTTCTCAGCCGACATTAACCAGAACTTCTTAAAAAGAAGAACTTTACAGCTGTCCTTGGCTGTCCCATGAGGCTGTGCTCAGAGGCTGAAGAGATTGCTTAATTTCGTTGTAAGTAATCTGGTATTTTTATTGAAATAAACAACAACATACAGTCTAATTAACTGGGTTCAATCTGAGATCCTGCAGGTGTCAAAATATCAAAGATCCAGGGCTGGGTTGATGATAAGATGGAAGAACTGGGCAGAGGGGAGGACATTCAAGGAACCAAAATCTAGCTCTTGCTCGAAAAGCAGTACATGGAATTCCAAGTAAGCTTTCCTGTGCATGGAGTATTGAGGACACATATACACATTTTTGTGGTATTAATGCATATAACTAATCTGCTTTGATGGAACTACATTTTTCTCATTTCTTAGTGATTGTTTGTGCCAGACCCTAAAAAAGTTGTTAGACTGAAATGTTTTCAATCACAAATGAGTATGATTACACCTTCAAGTCTCTTTAAACTATGTGGTTTTTGCCTTTCTGGTATGAAAGACATGTCCAAACCAGGGAAAACTGCCATACAGAAGGAACTGAGAAAATCTGGACATGAAATTCAGATATAAACACAGAGCAATGAAATGTAAAGCAAGCTCATAAAAAGACCTGAACTGAGTGGAAGTTTAAAACAAAAAAGGGGTTTTTTTGGTTTTTTGTTTTTTTTAACATGGTTTCCTTTATAATGCTAAAGCCTATAAGGAACACTAAAGCTTAGGATAAATGCGCACATCAGAAAAATATTTATACATGGGACTACACCAGATTCTAGCTGAACTCCATGAATATTTTAGATTCAAAAAACCTGAGAAAATCCTGAAACTGTAAAATTTGCCATGCTGACGTTCCCATTGTGTTCAGGCTGAATTTTCAAGATGCCATCTGTGATACCAAAACAGAGGCAACTATGGAATTGGAAATTTTGGTTTTTCAAAATCGCTAGCAAATCAAAACTCCTACCTTAACTTTCTGGTATTTACCCTGATCAATCAGCCTCACTTTAATTCTGTGCTCTTTTTCAGATTAAGTGCCAAAAACGTGTGCATATTTTAAGAAACATATCATCCCTTACATTGGCCTGCATCTACTTCTACAAATAAGGGAAAAAAAAAATACACTGTTTTAACAGCATAACTTACAGCTGGACACAATCTTACAGATCTTTTTCCAACCCAAATGATTCTATGATTCTTTTAAAAGCCTGTTGTATTTCTAGGGTTTGTAGAAAGAATTCGTGTTTTGGCAAGAAGGATTTGAGAGGTGCTGAGGCATCGCTCTGAGATCCACTTGCTGAAGAAGAAAGGGTCTCACTTCTCATAGGCTTCTTTACCATTTCCAGAGAGCACTTACTTACCCATCCTATGCATGTTTCTTCAACCCACTGTCCCTCCTCTGTTGTTTATAAAAACAACTGAATAAAACCTGCAAACCCCAGCACTTATGGGAAAAGCAGCTGGGATTGCTGGAGTGCCTCACTAGCTGGGGAAGGCTTGGAAGAGGCCCAGGAGTCTTGCTTTTACTTCTTCCCCTGATTATGCCTAATCATACTGACACTTCAGACAGTTTATTGCTAAGCATAACTTCATCCTCCTACATTATGAGGAAAGTAAGTATCAGTCCGCCCACGTCACAGATAAAATACAGGAGGCTCAGGAAAGCTGTGCAGGGTCACTTCAGGCAGAGCTAGGAACAGAATCCTTGTCTAAACAAAAGCCTCACCATTTCACTTCACTGCTTTCCTCTATATAGTGATGCCAAACCTGTGAGCTATAGGCTGTCTGCAGGCAAAATACCACCTGTCTACTTTCACTGACAGACAAATGAAGGGATAACCATTAGCAAAACAAACAGCAAATGAACCTTGGCTTTTCTGCATTAGCCACTATGAAGAGGAAATTCAGGAGAACAGGGAAATTCTGATTCCCATCATGCAGCTACTGCGAGAAAATAGGTGGATAAAATGTGCATCACCACCCTTCCAATACATTTATCTCTATTACCATGGGCTTCTTCTCAAGATACTTAACTATTTTATAAGAAAGTCTGCATAGAAGGAATTTAATCAATGTTGATTTTGATAGACATACCTTTAAAAGAAATCATCTTTTCTTTTACATGTGTGACTGTCGGTTGAGAATTCTGGTTTGCTTCATTTGGTTGGGTTTTTTAGTTACTGCACACATGAATTGAGGGATGGAGTTACATGGAATACATACAGCATAATGGTCAGGAGCTGATCAAAATGAAAAGCCATAACATTGTCACACATATGTAAATATAATTTTAAAAAAGTCTGATTTATACAGACTTCTTAGCATTTCAGTTGATTTGAGCTCCTATACATGAAATATATTGGAAATGTACACACTTAGTGGAAACACTATTCATTTGCACAAGGTCTGAGCTGCTTATTCAGTTCAAAGAATGAAGTAGTCATTAAAAATGTAAAAATATAAAAAAAACCAAGAATTTCTTGTTTAAAAGTCTTGCTGCTAAATCACACTGCCTCTTCCCTCCTTTCTCCTGCACTGAGTTGTGCTTACAGACAGAGCCAGCTTTTCTGCTTTAGGGTTTTCTAAACAGGCAGTGGTGGGGAAGCTGTCCGAGGGCACATCTCCTTTTGGCACAGGCACAGAGGTGCATCAAGCTCCACCTCACTGCTCGCTGGGTCTGAGGATCTGTTCAGCACCACTGACAAGGCAGCAGGGCCCAGTGTTGTGGCACTTGCTCACCATCACCTTAGCACTTGCTGGAGCATCTGTGCCTTTAGGAAAAGCAGGTGAAAATAAGGTCTTGTTGAAGTCAGTGGGAGCCAGAAGAGGGATTATCTGTCACCAGGTATGAGGCTCATGCGTTATTAGGAAAGAGGATGAGGAACAACCACATGAGCAGTGCTGAGCAAAGACAAAGTAAAACCACAAGGACAGATTAGCAAATGGAGGCAGACAGGTGGTGATGAGAGCACATGAATAATGATTATTGCAATACAGATACTGATGCCCAGGACTGAGTAACTTACCACTGTAGTTTTACAGCATTCCTTCTGCTTGAGAATAATTTTTCTGGCTGTTGTCCAAGCTATAATTGCACAGAAAAGAAAGCAAACCCATCCCATCCTTCTCATCTAGTTAACTGTGTTCTAGTTACATTGGTCTGCTAAGAAAAAGTACAGTAAACAAGAACTCCCTTCCCTGTCATATTCCTTCAGCTTCATTATTCTGTCAACCAGATAAAACATACGGTCTAAAATATAATTCATATTCATTTCAGGATTGTTGTTCTATAGGAAGTAGGCTTATGTAGTAAAGAAAACCTGAAGATCAAACATCAGTATATCACCTGGTGACATGGGAGGAAAGAATAAATAAAGTTTGGTAAGTCATAGGATCTGTATATGGGTAATACTTTTCAGAAGTCAACATGATGTAAAACACAAGTTAGAAAGGAATATGGTAGTTATTTCAGAAACACAAGTTCAGAAAAAATATTTTCAGATAGCTGCAAGAGAAAATGTATTCCCTTGCTCACTTTGTGAGTGGGAGCCCAAATTCCTCCCACCCAACTGTCTTAGTTTAGAGTAAGCTGAAACAATTTAGAGCTCCTTTCTCAAAAAAATTGGCCACCCCTCTTTTAAATTTAGAACAAAATTTTAATTTGAAAAAAAAGGTGTAGAAGGAAAGATAACAGTTCTTAACTACTAAATATAG
>VWZG01010783.1:31705-53657 GCA_013396735.1 Grallaria varia
AAGAGGGCAAAACATAAAGTGTTTGCAATGTTTTTTGGGCTATTCCCCGCTCATCAGTAGAAACCTCTCAACTGGTACCAAGAGAGCAGGATGCTTCTTGGATTTGCAAGGATCACAGAGGTGTATCTGGGGGAATTTGTGAGGCCACAGGTTGCCAGAGGTGTGACTGGCCTCTTTCACTAGTTTTATTATACATTTTTCTCTATGGTCCACTAAGTTAATTGAAGTGCTCTAAAATAAGAAAAGCACATAAAATCTTAAACTCTTAAAGGACTGATTTTCTTTCTATTGAAAACAATGACAAAACTTCAACTGATACACAGGGCAGGCCTTTCAACACTAAAACATCCAGTGGTGCATTTGTGGACATGCCACAAGCAGCACATGGGAGCTCTACAGCAGAGCCAGGAGAGTTTCATTTCCACTAATACCAAACCACCTATACAGCAAGGGGAGCAAAGCTCCCTGAAACATTCAGCTAAGGGTGATCTGAGCTCCAGTAACAGCAACAGGTGAGCAACAGCGACTCTATTCAAATGTGGTTTTAAAGTGTATTTATAATTTAACTATGATTTAAGATCTTAACTTTTGTATTTATTTAAAAAGCAGTAGAACTGTCAAACAGCTGACAGTAAGAGGAAAATACATCTTTACTTCTTGAACATCTGGAAAAAAGAATAGTTTGCTGACAACTGTAGAACTAACACAGATTTAGGACACGGTGTTGCCAAAGGCAAAGCTCCTTCAGGCATGAGTGAAGGATCCTCAGCTGGATCTGTCCTTCAGGAGAACAGGACATCAGTCCCTCAAATTAATGATTCCTTTTCCTGGAAACCTACACTTTTTTATAATTATAGGAGCTTAAAGTTCACGCATAGTCCTAAGACAGGCTAGAGAGCTCATACTGAATTCCTTTATCTGGAAGAAGTTTATGGGTTTTGTAAGATGATAAAAAATAGGCAGAGTTCATTTTATTTGCATCAAAGTCCTTTCTAGACACAATTCTCATTTATCCACACAGACATACTAGTGAGCAGATACATGTCAGCAGATCACATCAGGACTTCTTGGATGTAGACTTCAGCTGGAACAGGTCTAGCAAAAGTCCTGTGTTTCCAGTGCTGCATTTTTGTGTATAAATAACACAGTAACACAAACAGTGATGCTCCTGTGTGGTGAGTTTATCAGGTTAATCAGCTCAGAAAAAATAGCAGAGCTATGAAGGATTGTTCCACAAAAACATCTTGAAGAAAGGGAAAGACGAAGATCATCTGTAGCACACTGAGCTCTCAAGTCAATTCCAACTCACCTTATTCAGATGAAATTATTCTTCAGTTTCAGGTCTCACATCTTGGAGATGCTGGATGTATAGCTTCTTAGGGCTTAACAACCCTTAACTTTAACAGCCGAAAGACGACAACTAGAAAGGCCAGTAATTAAGACTATTTGTATTCAAAAAAAAAGCTACTGAAATGTGGAACATGTCAGGAACCACAAAAAAGAACAAATAAGGAATAAGTCACTCTAAAAGCAATTTCCAGTAGAAATTCCGGGTGAAGATGTACCATATTGCACTGAGTTTTGACAAGTATAAATGATAACTGAAGTGAAACAACACAAGTTTGTTGTGCTCTATGGACATGTGAGGCCAATTCAGCTTTTCATCGTGGCCACACATCACAAATGCCCTGGATTGTTTATGGGTTTTTTGTTATTTGTTTGCTTTGTTTATCCCAGAAGGTGCAAAAGGAGTTCAATAGCAATTTAACTCTCTTTCAGCCTGTCTGTTCTTTGTACAGAGGTTTTCCATCTAAAGTTATCTATTGCAGAGTAGGCAGAAATTAGCATTTGTTGCTAATGACTTAAAATGCCAAATCTATTATGCAAGAGGCTGAACTCATGGGCTACAATGTTTTAAACGCCTTTCTGCATTTAGACTTCCAGAAAGAATTTGCAGACTAAAGTAGCAATACCAAAAAAACAAACCAAAAGAAACAAAAACAAAAAAACCCCAAGAAAACAAACAAAGCAAAACACAAAACCCACCAAACAAACAAAAAACCCCCCCACATTATAGGCAAGGTTTGTCCAAGTTGTCCTTAAAGATCTTCAAGAGCAAAGCCTCTCACAACACCTTACAGCCCCGTTCGGCTTCTCTTTTTCTTGAAAAGGAGGCTCAGGGGTGACCTTATAACTTTCTACAGCTGCCTGAAAAGAGGTTGCAGCCAGGTGGAGTTCGGCCTCTTCTCCCAGGGGACAAGTGCCAGGATGAGAGGATACAGCCTCAAGTTGCTCCAGGGGAGATTCAGGTTGGACATCAGGAGGAATTCCTTCACTGAAAGGTTGTTAAACACTGGGATGGACTGCCCAGGGTAATGGAGGTGTTCAAGAAATGACTGGATGAGGCACTTAGTGCCATGGTCTAGTAAACAAGGCTGTGATCAGTCAAAGGTTGGACTCGATGACCTCAGAGGTCTTTTCCAACCTAAATGATCCTGTGATTCCCTCTCTTTGCCACTCCGAAACATCTTCCCAATGACTAAACTGGATGAGCTTGCCATGCAGCTATACAGAAATTGAGGGCTACTGTACATATGTGTCTCTTAAATCCTGTCTGTTTATGAGGGCAGACGGTTTTGGGCTGCAGAAAAGGTACAAAGGTGTGATACCTCACAGAGAAGCTATTCCAGTTCCTGTTCCATCAGGCAACATCAAATCCTGAATGAGCCTTTTTCTCTTCCCCTCAAAAGAATGAAATGCAGTTTTCCCTCCACTGCAGCAGTGGATCAACACTGACTACCTGTGATGGTAGTCACAATTATCACCAGCCTTTACTCCTCAAAAGGAGACAACTGCAGCCTATACTTCAAGGGAAGAGGAGCTAAAGGTGTCTGCCCTGCAAATCTAAGGACAAGACAAATACCCTCTGCAGCAATCCTCACAGCACAGCTGACCACCAAGCAGAGATGGTCCTCAAGCAGGATTCATGTGTTATCTCCATTCTGGATGCAAACTTAGCAAAGCCCTTGCTGGCAGTCTTCACCCACTGCTGCTTTGAAGTTCCTTGGCCTGCACCACCATGGCGTTTCCAGACCCAGCTTACGTGCAGGCTGCCTGCTGGCACGCCGAAGGCTCCTGGGTGCTGCCAGCTCACTGTGCATGCCCTGCATGGCACACATAGCCTCCTGCCAGTCTCTGAGAAACGCCTGGCAGCCCTTCAGGAGCCACCGCTTTCTGACTACAAAATGCTGGCAGGACATGACTGTCATTATCAGAGCATTCCACCTCTTGCGTTTCACTCTGCTCTTCTCAGAGAAAGCAAGGATGATTATCCATTCACTTTGGGGTCTGTGAGACACCCAAAGCCTGCTGGATGCTGAATTAACACACCTGAGATTATACAAGCCCTTCATGAGGTGGCCAAAAGAGTATTCTACAAGTGACTCCTGCTTCTGATTCAGAAGTGGTTTCCTGCTCCTCCTATTGAGTGCGGAAGCAACATCCAATGAAAGAGGGTTGCACACAGCTGATGGGACATGCTGAACAGCAATGTGAAGCAGGCTGGTGCCAGGGCTGAACCATAGCACCCCACTGCTTTGAGGAGGAATTTCCTTGGTGGTCTTCCAAAGTGCTGTGGAAAGGCACCTGAGCTTTTTGTAGCACATGAATAGTGTTTTCTTCCCTTTGGGAAGAAAAGGACAAAAGGACATTAAAAGAATGATGTTAAAAATACCCAACTTCTAGCCAAAAGGAAGCCATTTCCAAAAAGCCGTGCTATAGAAAACAAGAAGCCCTTTCTCCTCTCCCTCCAATTCTGCACACCCCAGGAACACCATTATTGCAGCACCCTCACTCAGGGTGTGCCACCCAGACATGACATGCCTATGTGTTGTTCACAGAGAGCTTTTTGGTTATTTCAACTATTCGCATGTCAATTCAGCAATCGTGGGTTATTACAGATAAATCCTGCACTGACTTTAGAAAAGACTCCCTGAAAGAACCGCTGTGTTGAATGAAGCATCATTTCTGTGATGTCACTTATGCCTGCCTCAAAGGCATTTTCCAGAGATTTCCTTTCCAGGTGATAGTTTTCCCCATTTGTTTAGTCCCTGGCACAGTATTTGCCAGGGCATCTTAAAGCAGAGAAGCCGCTTGAAAGATTAAGCTTAACATAGATATTCCTTCTCAGAGAGTGGTAGCGTGCACTGCATTTTCAAGAAGCTGATCTGTGTGAAACCTTCATGTGTTTATTGTCACCCTTGTGACTCCTGGCTTGAGCTTATCCCATGAAATTTAGGGAAGACTCCCTAAAGCATAGGCTGCTATTCAGCCATGCCACTGACAGGGACCGGTTCCAGTCACAGATGCAAATGAAACAAAAATAATCATGCACAAAACTTCAGTTAGGACAGGTTTGAGAGAGAATCTTGGTCTGTTATTTATTTCTTGGCACTGCTGAGTGCCAAGGCTTTTAATTTCAATATGGGGCGAAAATTGAAAGCAGAACTTCTGACATCAATGGGACTAGACATAAATAAATTCATTCTAACCAAATAAGCCTGGGACGTCCTATATCCCAAATTGATTTTGCATCTTTCTTTCTCAGTATATAATCTTCAAGAGGCCGATATTTAGCATGCAGGTGATACATTAATCAAAAACTTCTGCGACAGTACAGGCACAACCAACATGTAGGAAAGTGCATCACACTGGAAAACCCCATGTCCCAGCACAGTGCAAAAGACAGCAAAAGATTTACTGAAGTAGCAAAACCAAGTCAAGCAACATCATTCTTCAGAGAAAGTAGCCCTCAGCAAAGAGTACCTCCCATCACAGTCAAAGCTAAAGCAGACTACATGATGCAGCTGGTCATTAATACACATAAGGCTGCTTCCCAGTTCCACTGGAACCTCTAGAGATGCTACCTGACACCATCCAGCACACACAGGCTTGTTTTTCAAGGCTGTGTAGATGTGCACACTTCGGAGCTGCTGCTCTGTGGAGGACTACAGTGAATCTGAAAACCTCATCGCAGAGCAAGAAGAAATTGGCCTTGATGAGATAATTGCGTACCCATAGAAGTTACAGCACTGAGCTAGCGAATTGTAAACAACTCGCAAGTGCTGTGAGAACTCAGAAAACTACAAGATAAGGAATAACGAGATGGATGAATCAGTACAGAGACAGAAAGTTGCCACTGTGGCAAATGAGTTTTTGTATGTAATAAGCACCAATAATGTTAATGCACGTACACTTTGGAGCGATAGATAAAGTAGTTGTGCTAAAAATAAAGGGGATCTATGCTTTCCTTTCTTGGATATCTTGTTGTGTGTCCATCCCAGCCATGACACCACTCAGGTCTGTGGCACAGGGGGAGGTTGCAGAGACAGTTCTCCACCTTTGTGCACAGTATCCTACAGATGCCACTGGGATGGCTGGCGGAAATCCTGGCTTACCCCAGCAACACCGACACCCTCAAAGGTGCATATACATGCAGCCAGCTTCAGCCCACCACTCACTACGGGTTGGCATGTTCAGAATGGGGCTGCATTTATGACCATACACTCTCTAGGAACCTGCCAGACATGCTGGATTAAAACACAGAACCCCAGGAGCAACAGTGAGAGTTTTATGTTCTCAACAGAACTTACCCTTATCCAGCAGAAATGCATTTTCCACTGGGCTTTGGCAAACAGAAAACCCAAACTACTCACAATTTTAATGCATTATAATAGTCGTTCTACTCCCTTTCCTTACCCTGACCTCACTACACACCAAGGTGAACAGAGATCCCATGCCATCCCACCACCTGCTTGCCATCTGGCTGCACTACACCCTGAACAGCTGTATGAGCAACTAAGAGCCACTGTAGGTCTAGGGAAGATGTTCAACCTGCAGAAAAGGTGACTGAGCACTCAAATACACTAAGGGGTGTGTCATCTATATGACAGAAGGACTTAAAGCGCAGCAGAAAGAATTGAAGTTGGATATTTAGAAAAAACTTCCTTTAAGGTGCCTTACACCAGGTCATTTTCCAGTCACTGAAGATGGACAAAGGAAGAAGAAAGAAAACTAAGCCAAAAAAACCAACCAAACAATCAAAAGAAATAAAAAATCTTAAAAACCCCACATTCCAACCAAGTTTTAAAGCTTTAAAAGTTAATTATCACAACTTTATCCAGTGCTGTGACTCTCTGTACCATCCTGCTTTATTTCACTGATGCCAGGAATCTTTTAGTCCAGAGGATGTACCAAAAATGATGTCTCCGGTTTTTTTTTCCATTGGAAACCTTCCAGGAAAGAAAACAAACAAAAAAATACACTTGCATCTATAATAGGTTGTGGTGAGCATGAAACAGGAATAGCAAGTCAGGGAACCTTCACATTTTGCAGGAATGGAGCTTCCATTCCCTTCCACATGTTAAACTTGCTATCCAAAAGGATTTTCTCATGGGAAAAAATAAGCAATCAGGAATGGAAATAGACTGGTCAGAGCTGATTATCTTGCCAACTTTGAGATGCCCTCCGACATTTGTTTGGGGCAACCTTAGGGAACCTGACAAAACAAAGTATTTGAGTATAAATGCAAAGCATAACATTTTGAGACCAAGGATGTCTTATATATTCAGCAGTAAATATGTATACATGTATACATAAACATAGATGCAGATGTACTATGAACAGCTGACTACTTTAAGGGTTTAAGATGTCCATATTGCATTACCCAATAAAGATAGTGACAGAGGACAGAAGGAATTGAATTACTTTTCAAAAACACACTTGTATAATTTTTTTGTGGAGGATTTCAGGATTTTGTAATTTTTGGGAGAACGTGCAGACTAAACACTGACGCTCCACAAATGAACTCTACAAAACCCCAAAAGCATTATCTGAAGTCTATTATACATAATGCACAATCAAATTTTATTTTTTAAAAGGATAAATGAACTTGGTATAAGAGCGGCTGCTTTCAGACTCACCTGCAAGCATACTTTCCCCACTTTTAAATTTACAAATTTAAAATGGTCTTCAAAATCCACTTTGACAGCTCCATGTAGATGAACAGATAAAATACACTGACCTCTTCTTGAATTAAAAGAGGATATGTTAAATAGCATCTGTGGGACACTCCTTCAGAACAGACATGCCCAAGAAACATACTCTATCCAAACCTATTCCATTTAAAAAGGGCAAACAATCCCAGAGGGACAAGGGAGGGCAGGAACTATCTGTGATGCTGACTAATAGCTTTAAATAGTTTCTTTTCTTCAAATGCAGCTGGCATCAAATGTCTTTCTGTTTGTAGAAAGTTCAGTGGGGTAGGAACAGCTATTTTTGGACTAAAGAAATTTCAGCAGAACACAAGACAAGCATTGGTGTTCCAAGGATCTTGTAAGAATACTAAACGTGACAGGGCTTTTTAGGAAAGTGCATTTTAACTAAAGAGATTCTGGTAGAAGGCTCCATAAGGATTACATGCATTTCTTGATCAGCAATATGGCTTTTCTGCTGCGTGGAGCTGTGCTGTTGGGAATCTTTTTCATAACAAAAACCTGAAAAAAACCAGGAATTCTTAGTTTCAGATTTTGGAGGGCTTTTTGTTTGGTTTTTGTTTGGTTGTTTTTTTGCCAGTGGAGTATTTTTGGATTTGTTTGTTTTAAATTCAGTGAAATAATACTTTAACATGCCTGTGCAAATAAAGTGATAAATTTCAGTTGAAAAGCAAACAAACCAAAAAAAAAAAAAAAGGTTTAATGACAGTGAATTGTGTAGTCAAGCCAAGTAACTAAGGCTTCAGACACACGACTGCCTCTAAACTCCCTAGGTGTAGGAGCTAATCTCTTCTGCTCCACAGGCAAGGAGACTGTCTAGCCATGCCATCCATGTTGCAGCTTCACTACAGTTGGTAAGTGCAATACTTGCTGTGAGGGCAGTGAGACACAGGCTGCCCAGAGAAGATGTGGGTCCTGCATCCCTGGAAGTGTTCAAGGCCAGGCTGAATGGAGCTCTGGTCTAGTGGAGGTGTTCCTGCCCACGGCAGGGGGTAGGAACTAAAATCTTTTAGGTCCCTTCCAACTCAAACCATTTTATGATTCTAATAGAATAAAAAGGTAGGAAAGTACCCTAATGTTTTGTTTGGTCTTTTTTTTACTCTAGCAGCTTTCCATTGTCTGCTTCTGTACCTGACTTCACTCAGGTCCAGCTGCGTGTTCAAACTAGAGAAATCAAATGGACTTTGCTCTTCTTGGTAATCTTAAAACAAATATGTATGTTGCTCATCCTTCATAGATGCACAACACTGACTCCAGCACTGCTGCCACCGCTTTCAAAGATAGATTCCACAAGGCCAAGCTGAGTCCAGGTGATAATCTGAGCCAGGTTCTCAGCAGTGCCACAGAAGCCCTTGCAAGCTGATTCAATTTTATCTGCTCTTGGCATCCTCCCAGGGGCTGATAAGTCCCAGTGGCTTCACTGGACCATGGCTGTTCCCAAAATAGGTCCTCCCAGAGAGCACAGCCGACACTGCCACCCTACGCTGCAGAGAAGAGTCTTGCATTGAGGGAGATCCCAGCTGACCACCTGGGCAAGTGGTTTGGTTGCACAACGCAGTACAGCTTCCAGAAGTGGAGAGCTCTGACACACGGGGTTGCCTACAAGCGAGGTTCAGCACAGACCTTCTGCTCCATCAGACACAGTGCCAAGAGCCTTCTCTATTTTGAAGTGGTTGTTGAAGGACTCAAATGTGTTTGAGTTGCATTTCAAGTAAACTCAAGTCTTTTCCCATAACCACTTCCAGGGCTGAGCAGATACTTTTCATGGAATTCTGAAAGTATGAGGTATTTTCCCAGACTTTTAACAACTAAATTTAGATTGGTGGATCTATTTGGCTTCCTGGTGCCCTTTCCAGGATTATTTACACAGCAACCTGCATCCCCATTTAGGAAGTTTGTGACTTACATTTTTGAGCTGGAAGAGAATTAGTTCTGTTAAAAGCCACACAGGCCAGGATATGGCAAACCATCATTGGACAGCTTTAGGTCTATTAAACAGAAATAAAGGGGACCTGAAGGAAATGAAACTTCATGTTATCTGTTTCTTGAGGTAACTGGAAAGAGGTTGATACTGTGATTTACCTTAAATAAACCCAAGGAATGGAGAATTAATATGGACCACCAAACTTCATAACTGTAAACACGGCAGATTATTTTTCAAGGAGTTCAGTCTTTACCTTAGAAAGTACCTACAACATAATTGGTACTCTTATCTCTCTCATGTTCTTCTTGCAGTCCAACTACCACTGTGGCTTTTGATATTTTACCAAAATTCTGAAGTTTTCAAAGCATAACAGGACATTGGCCCCATGGCCCATGGTATGTGAAAAGAGGCGAAGCAGGTATTCTCCAAGTCTGAACTTAATGTCTATTGCTTTGTTTTCTGCAGCTAGAGACGACTGCACTCTGATCCAGCTGGGTGTGTTTTTCCAGTCCTACACTTTTATGTGTGAAATCTTGGTAAAATTAAGATTTAAATTACATTATAGGTAGATCTGTTGAAAATAACTGTCCCTGACTCAGTGAATATAATTGTGGCTGCTATGACTGAAGAATCATCATCCTTCATAACCTCTGAAAGACAAACTTCAATTAGCATTGAATGAAGCTGATTTTTGGAACTCAGCAGCAGAGACTTCGAGGGTTAGCGCATCAACAAAGCGCAATAATTGTTTCACTGTGCTTATTATCTAGCTCCTAAAGAAAGTGAGAACAGTCAGCTGTTAAATCTGCAGTGATAGGCTGTCAGAGCAATTTTTTACACTAGAGAAGATACGATTCTCTACAATATTGCTCCTGGAAGGAAGCAAAGTTTCAGCCAGCTAGATGCCTCATGCGTAACGGTCCAAGGGCAAAGGGAAGATGCATTATCTTCACAAAGTGCCAGAAAAATGAGGGGTTCGCACCCAAACGCCGCACAGTGATGTACCACAGGTATGATGTCTTTGGTCTGCACCGGTAGAAGGTAGTCTCTAGTCGCTGTTTAGCTCAGGCTACAGTTAGTTCTGTTTTGATTTTATCAGTAAATATCCAAAAGTGGTTATCAAGAGGATGGAGCCAGTCTCTTCTTGGTGGTGCCAGGCCATAGGACAAGAGGCAGAAACTGCTGCACAGGAAGTTCCACCTGAATATGAGAACTTCTTTACTGTGTGGGTGATCAAGCACTGGAACAGATTGCCCAGAGAGGGTGTAATGTCTCCCGCACTGGGGATATTCTAGAACCATCTGGACACAATCCTGTGCCATGTGCTCTGGGATGACCCTCCTTAAGCAGGGAGGTTGGACCAGATGACCCACTGTGGTCCTTTCCAATCTCACCCATTCTGTGATTTCCTGAAGCCAGTGTGATGAGCTACGGTCCACTGGGGAGAGTGGCATTCCTCAAGCCAGTCTATTGTTGAATACTGAAGTTGAGGCTACTCCACAACTAAGGCTCATTCTCAGTCTGTCTGCACTGAAACACCTTGAGAACATGCAGCCACCCAGTACCCTGCCTTGATTCACAGTCCCATCTCTTGCAGCTCCAGCCCTAACACACACCCTCCACACTCCTAAACCTTGGTCATCTCCTTTCCAGCTATTCCTGTTCCCTGGTCTACCTGACCAAGAAAACTGCCACTTGCCATGCAGACACCATCTTTCCCTTCACTGTAGATGGGTACCTCCTCAGCTCATTTTGCTTCGTGCCTTTTTGCTGTGGCAGATGACACACACCTTCACAAGTTCAGTCCAAACTTCATTGCTAGGCTTGACCGCCTGCATGCTGGTTCTAACAGTCCCAGAGGCATACAGCAGACGAGGAGCCAAGAGATACTAAGCCCCACTCCACCAGCACTGACCAGTGCTGTGTACCCCCACGCAACATGAAGCAGTCATACAGAAGCGTCCACTGCTCCTCTCTCAGCTGGGGGCATCTTATTCACACACTATCCTTCACACTCTTGATAGCACACAGGCAAGGTATGATTTGAGGATACTTGAAAAGGAACACCAATAAATAAAAGTGAAGATAATTAGACTCATAGAATATTCTGAGTTGGACATAGCCCACTAGGATCATCAAAGTCCAACTCCTGGCCCTGCACAGGGCAGCCCCAAGAATCACACCACGTGCTCTAGAGTGCTGTCCAAATACTTCCTGAACTCTGGCAGGTTTACATCTAGAGGTGAAAACCCTTGTTCTACACCAGAAAAGTAAATACAAGCAAATACTCTGACTCCAGGATTCAACTATTGTCGACTAAGCAGATTTGTTTCAGAAAATGCCCAGTGTGTAAAACCCTTACTGAGTTTACCAGTTTCGCAAGGTAACATGAAAAAATAACAACTATTAAGTGACGTTTTGAGATTGTTAAAATTAGCACAACATGGATTATGTAAAAATACGAACCTTTATGAGGTATGAATGCTGCCTTTCAGCTGAAGACTGATACACATGGGCTTTATGCCTGCATTATTTTTAAGAGTTTTCTGTCCAAAAGAAACAAATACTTTGTATGTGTAGACCTCAGCCCCGTAGCTACCCAGCAGAGGGAATTTCTGATGGATCTTGAATGAGGAAAAGGTAATTTAAAGATGCTGGGACAGACCAGAAATTAACATCTTCTTGGCAGCCCTTTTTGAAACTTTTGCCATTTATAGAGGCAAAGATCAGAAATCTCCTTACTTCTTAGAGAGCAGCAGAGCAATGCCTTTGGAAGGCTGTTCTTCTCCTTAAAAAGCAGAAGCATGATCTTTCTCGGGTTTTTGGGGGGCAGGCAGATTTGGCTGAAAACATACCCACCTCAAATCTTAAGCAACCCAGAAATTTCTGCCTGCAGTGACTGTCCTTCTCTTACATGGTCTTCTGCAGGAATTATTGGTGCAGTAAGTGCTGTAAAAAAATAAAGTCTTGGGTTTATACCATGAGACATGAAATAGGAAACATGACCTTGCATTGACTTGAGTGTACTAAACTTTTCTACTTTCATACCCATTTTCCTCTATTTTCATATGTTCATGGAAAAAAAAGAAGTTAGTCTGTAAATATCTTTCTCATCTTCTGGATCAACCAAGGGTTGTAAAACTGAGTCTGATGACCACTTATTATCTGATGGTTTCACTCTCTTACACATCTCCTCTAGTTAACTGCAAATATTCTTGAACTTACAGGTAGGATTTAAAAAAAAAAATCATCAGTATTAACTACCTATGAGATCCTGTAAACAGAGAAAAAAGGAAAAGAAAATATTCACAAATGTTACATCTTAAGAGAGTTTGATTCAACAGAAGTTTATACTTTTGTTTTCTTCTTCCAGAGTTTAAAAAAAATTAACTTTTTAAAATACACAATTTAAAACCAGTGATTTATGATTGACATGTTTTTAATTTCCTAAACTGTTTCAACAAAATCAAATACACTTCCTATACTTACAGCAATCCAACAGTTACATGAAGATATTTATAGTGTAGTTATGCTCTCGACTTCCCTAAACAGTCCTCTTTGACCATGTAATTGATTTAAGTGCCATTTGTGAAATGTGTTGTACTCAAATGCATACCTGTTTTAGGATGCTAGGCATATTCTTCTAAGAGGCTTTACAGGAGTAAATCAGGGGTTTAGATCTACAGCTGCTTCTTAATAGGAATGCAGATGGCTGTTTCTCATTGCAAAGACAGCCCCATTTCCAAATCAGTCCAAGCGATGACAGCCTAACAAGAGGCAACTGGATCTATACCATACAATTTGTTACATAAATGCTAATGTGGTGCTAAAACAACAGTGAGAAAAATATGTTTAGCTAAAAGCAAAAAGTCAGCTCTCTTTCCTTCCACTTCTTTGACTTAATGAAGAGACACACACTTAACTAATTGCTTTGGCAGGCCAGCAAGGCTGCCTGTGCTTCATAATACCATTAGGAATTCCACAAGCTTTCAGCTTCTAACATTAAAAACCTTCAACACATGCTTTTTAAAAGTGACCCTCAGAATTCTTATTGTTTTCAGAAGATGGTTTTTCTCTCATGTCCTCCCACTAGTTGCTGCATGAGGCATAACAAGACACAAATATGCAATGGGCAGTCCAAACAGGGCACTTGTCTGTCCCAGGAAAACTTAATACTTACAGAGCACTCTGCTAAAAAAATGACATTCAGAGCAACTCTGAATTCACAAATAGAAAACTACCTTCCCCATATGTGTGCTTCAGACTTGTCACATACACCCACCTGAATCTGTGCAAAGCCCAATGGCTCTTCATTTTTCAGGCCTAAGTTGTGAACATGTATCAAAATTCCAGGTTCATACAACAGAAAACAAAGAATCTGAACACCAAATTAGGTCATATTTGTCCTTCTCCACACTTAATTAGATTCTGCTTTTTGGCTAGGGCAACACCCTTTCTGCATCTAGTAATCCATAACAAAGCAACAAGCAGACAAGCATTTGAAAGATGGCTGGCTTTTATCTTGGAATCCACTTTTTAGAAAAAAAAATAATTATATGACATGTAAAGAAAAGATAATACTGTCATAATCCAACTAGTTTCCTCCCCTATTTGTTTTATGCAGTAGAAAATGTAAAGTATCAGCTTCCCACAAACAGCCATCATTTTGGCTAGATTGGAGGAGACCTGGGGGGCAACCAAAGATCTAAATGTAACCAGTAAGAATTTTAACATGCTCAGTCCTAAGCTGCAGCTTCCCAAGCATGTGCTTAGCAGCTTAACTTTCTGTAGCAAGAGATTCACAGAACGGAGCTACGCATGAACACAGAGCCCTACAACACTGCCTGGACAGCAGCTTGAACAGGGCAAGCTCAGCATCAGATTGCTATCAATGGCTTTTTTTTCCCCCTCGAATGTGCATGAAGTCTCTGATACAGTGAACACCCAATCCTTTTAGTCAAACTGGACATTCTACTGATATGTTAGCAAATGCATCACTACTCTACAGTCCCAGTGCTATAGTATAGGGGTGTATCTCCTTCTTTCATAGGAGAAAAAATTGATGGTTCGAACTATTGGGTCGAGGTCAAACTAAAGAAACCCACAGCCATCATTAGCCAGTGTTCCCACCTCTAGACTAGGGTAGCACTTAGCTCACAATCCTTCTCCTTCTGCTATTGCTCCAATCTCAAAGTACAGTAGCAATCTTCAGGAAACAACTGCAGGTTTAGAAACACTGCAGAGAAGTACCTCAGGACATAGACGGGTAAGATGATTGGGACCAAAGAAGAGTGGAATCCAAGACAAAGCCCTGCCATTTGCACTCCATGTTCACCTGTTAAGGCAGCTCTATGACCAACATACTTTGTGCTTGGCATGACTGTTTTTGTGGCTCTTCATAGGAACTAAATGTATCTAATACATGATGCAAACCCTTGCACATAATTTCGGATTCTGATATTGAGGTTGACATGAAATTTTGGGAGGTGTGATGCTCACAGTAGTGCTGTGAGGTCTGTCTTGGATCAGTTTCTTCTCTCACAGCCTACAGAAAAACTAAAGATGTGGTTGCTACAGGCATGCCAGTAGATTACATGATCTGAAATAACTGGTACTTCATAGTTTCAAAAACCTCCCTTGCACCCTACAAAGGAACACAGCACAAAAAACTATTGCAAGGAACAAGAAAAAATTATGCTGGTGACTGTGCTCATAGGAAAATGATTTGTGTAGCAAGGTGAAAAACCATCTTCTGATCAAAGTCTTTCTCATTCCTGGACCATCTTGTACACAGGGTCTCCAACTTGAATTGTTCCAGTTTTGTCAACAGCAAAGTATTTCCCAAAGAGAGGGCTAGTTTTGTAGATGTGTCGCTCAGATGGATCACAAAGGCGGTAACTGTGGAGAGAAATCCCTGCTTTAGAATCAGTGGTAGCAAAATCTAAACATCAAAATATCAGTGATGAAAGAGAAGACACAATTAATGATGCCTTGTTTCGGTCACCATACTAAACTAAAACCTAAACAAAAAAAAAAGCATGACTGTATTCATGCATCCACGTATAACACATATACAAAAATTTTCATAGTAAGAAAGTCAAAGTAGCAAAGTTAGGCCTTTAAATACCTCAAATACCTGTTACCCCAAGAATTCACCTTAGCAGAGATGAAAGAAACAGAGAATGTAAAGTTTGCAAGAAAGAAGAGAGAACTTCCTGACTTTTCTTACCATATAGAATTGCAAAAAGTAGACTGGAAGCCAATATACACAATTTACACTGCATTATTAAGTCCCACACACACTTCAAACCACTTCTAAAATACTAGTCTAACATCTGTTCAGATCTAGCCTAAATCCTCTCCCACAGCCTAAGAAACACCAGTATTTTTATAACCTTTTCAATGTTTCCAAGGGCTCCTTCCTGTCTATGACTCCAGTGTCTGGGTTAACAGTTGTTAAAATACACCTGCAATGACAGACAGTGCAAAATCAGTAATGGCTTCTTATCATAAACTTCTTTGTGTCTATATAAAATAAAGGTCTCAAAGGTTTACCTGCCACAACACACAGTCCCTTTCATCTCCACGTCACCGATAAGAATATCCTCCCAGGTGTCCTGAGGGAAGGTAAACATTTGGCACAGATTAGACACACTCACATACAGTCACTGTTCCAGGAGTGGCACAGTCATTCATAAAGCTGCACCACTCCAGATGATTACCTTTTCTTGTACCTTCAAAATAAGCAGTTATATTACAGCACTATTTTACTGAAAACCCTATGGTCACTGCATTTATCCCATTTTGGGATATTTATTCCAATTCAGGACCCACTAATAGTTATATCTGAAAAGAAAGATACACAAGTAAAGAATCCCATCCTGCACCGTGCACTTGTCTGAATCACTGAACCTAAACCAAGTTTATTCTTACTGTATGGGTGATAATCTAATCTTTGTCCTCTGGTAAGTCACCACTTCTGCAGAAAGGAAATTTTAAGTGGAAGTAACTTTCCACTTCTTATCTACAATAAGCTTCCTATTGCACTCCCTCTTGGGAGACAAAGATCTATTCCCACTTTATGAACTTTTTAGATTTGAGAAATTATCAGCTCTATCCAGAGGAATTTTTTTTGAAAAATGGCATAATCACATAAAAACAAGTAAACACCACTATTCCAGTTCATTTCATCACCTGATACCTTCCTAAATAGCACTTTTTTTGACAGAACACTGTCAGAGATGCAGTGATGAACTGCAGTATTGCAAGGGTCAGTTTTACTCTTGTGTCAAAGGTTATTTAAAAAATATGACGTTGACAACTTACAAACTGTTCATTTGTATCATTAATTGATTGATTACAGCATGCACAGCTTTCTCTACTTTACATTTAAAGATGACCTTTCAGAGTCAAGCCTGTCATTCATGCACATTTATTTTATGCTTTGCTAAGCAAAATAATCATTCACAGACCTTCCTCCTCTCTCAATGTTTCACATGCAGTGATGCGAGCAGAAGGTGCATTTCTCTGGAATTCAGCTGCAAAAATCATGGAATAGCAGCTTTCCTTGCCTTCGTAGGCACCATCACACAGGGAAATTAAGTTACAAAGAAACATAACCAAGCCTTCAAAAAGACACTTAAGACAGTTATTTTACCTCCTCAAAAGCACTGCAATCTGTCACAAGAATATTTGGCCTGAAGTTCTGTATCTTAGCATTCTTTTCCAGTCTGGTATTTAAATCATCCATTGATGCTTCAGAGAGGATCAAGACCGGGCTGCAGTCAGGATAGGCAACCTAAAAAAAAAAAATACAAGCAAATCCTAAGGTTGCTGTAAGAGCACAGGAGGAAAGTTATGGAATGGTAAAAGGACAGGTGTGTTGGAACCAGTGGCCACATATTAGCCTGTTAGGCTGCTCCACTCTGGTTTTAATTTTCCTGGAAGTAGGTTAACAAAGCAAACAACACGCTCTTTCCTATTTCAGTAACCATGACAAGTTTCATTTGCCCAAACTGTAAAATAAAACTTCTCCTTACAGAACTGAACTGAAATAAAATAAGCTGCCACAGCTTCTTACAAAATAATACCACATGCATGTCCCAGATGTTTATTCCAGGTGTTACAGACAGAATCAAGCATTTCAGTAAACTATGTTGTGCTGAACTGATGCAGCTGATAAAATGAACTAACTGGATTTTTCTTACTAATGAATCTACCTTATCACAACACCAGAGGGAGTTCCACATCCAGAACAGCAATACTCAGTTACAACTGTCCATTTATCAGTCTAAGTTTGCTTGGCAGCGGAAGGGTTGGTATTAGCAAACAATGCCGACGAACAGTATTCAAAAAAACCCCACAAACATCTTAAAAGTGGACTTCCACAGAAAAATAAAAAAGATAATTTTTGGCAAGAACCTTAATATATAGCAGTCCTTCTGTCTTTCTTTTACATTCTTCTTCCCCCTATCCTTGTACATGCCTTTCAACCCCTGCATGATGACTACTGAAATAATTATACAAAAAATTTTTCCCTTTTTTCATGCTAAGATTCCTGAATGTCATCCATCCTAATCTAACATTCCTTTTGCTGAAACCTAGTCTTCTGTATTGATCTCAGTGCCCTTACATAATAAAAGCATATCTGTAAGTGTCTGTAACTGAATATACTTGCTTCTCCTTGTGCAGCAACAACCAAGACATTGATGCCCTATAGATAACATCGGTAAGGCAAAGTACTCACAATTTTAATTTGTTTAAAAACCTGTCACTCACCAGGTACAGTTCAAACCATCTTCACCCCAGAGAGTTGTTCAGATATAAAGAAGGTCATCAGTGGCTCAAATGACACAATGTCTGAGCAGAGCACCTCCTTTCCATACCTGCATTAAATTAGTCTAATATCACACCTTTCAATCTCTTCCCACAGGAAGAGATGAATCTTCAGTAACCTTTCTCAGATTTTAATTCCTAGGCCCACAACTATAAGGCCCTGCCTAAAGCACAATTCCTTTGAACAAAATATGAAGTAACAACTTGTATCAGTACATTCTCAGATTTAACAAGGGATAGGGAACAGAGGCTTTCTACGCAACACTATCAAAACATCTTTGAAAATGTAACTTTTCTAATCACTGAGACACAAAAGGAATAGTATTCTACAATATAACGTTCCTCTTCAAATATCACTTTCATACTCATTAGCTGCAACTGGTCAACCACTTAGAAGAGATGTGAAGTAAAATCTAAGCAAGTCACCTCATCACAGAAAAGGAGAATACTCATATGGTTTTAGTACACGACTACCCACCTTGCTAAACTGGACTCAATCACCAATGAGGGAACAGGCAAGTTCTGGTGGGAGGGTGGGAAATCGTTAAAAGGAAGTACTTCTGAGAAAAAGAGCATTCATTTACCTCATCTGTGCTTCGGAAAAGGTCTATGGTCTCCTTTGACTTTCTTGGCACCATGGAGGGCTCAAAGTGCACCAGTCGATAAGGCTTTGAATTCAGGAAAGTGGTGATCCACCGAGCCACTTCATCGCCACAGTCCCTGCCTTGGATATCCTGTCCAAACACCCTGAACAGTTGCAACACATCAGCAAGTTAGCTGGAAAGAGGAAGGCTCAAGGATGCTTATTATTTGAAGGCAAGCAACATGTTTTAATAGTAGCAGCATTATAAAGAAAACAAATCCCCTGAATTACAATGAGGTGGAAGTCGATACCTGAATCTAGCACAAGCATTAATCCCAGCATGCAACCTCCTTGTGGCTACTGTATTTTGAAAAGCTAAGTAACATGGACATGCCTGGACAACACCAGCTGGTGAAATAAGCTTTGAAATAGCCTTAAGATGCCTAGAGCTGACTGTCACATCAGTGACCAGTAATAAACCTACATGTTTGCCATACTTTCAAGAAAAAAAGAGTCTACTCTTGCATTTGCATCTGACTGCAACACCAAAAGATTTCTACCGAGAAATTACGAAAAGGTCATTAATTTCAGAAAATAAATGATAGTTTGAAAGGATGTGATTAGTTACCATAATTGATATTTACAAATGTTATTAATTGTAAGTGTCCCTAATTGGTAAGGAAACTTTCCTTCAGATTTTAGTGCTGTAAAAATTTTATCTAGAGAGAAGTGAAACTTAAGCTCAAACTTCACCTGAGTATCTTGTAAGAGGTTAAAAATTTATATAGGAAACAAAGTCCATGGGGCCCAACAAGCCACTGGCAGCAGAATACAAACAAGTTTACACAAGGAACGCTGTCCTGGCAAGAAAAGGCAGACCTCAACTCAGCCTTTCAATGAACTTCAACACGAATCACAAATAGTTTTGTTACATTCTTCAAAGTAGTCATTTGGCCCGAATGCACTGCAGTTGCCTACACCTCTGCAATCACATCCTGGACAGCTTAAAGCATAGAGAAGCCCATAATAGTTCATTCAGAGTGAGCCAGCTCCTGGGAGCCCTCCTTTACTCATCTGGTGGAGACATCAATCATTAGGGTGCTGGCAGCAATATTCCTGCTTCATTTGCTGGGATTCCTGCATCTACTCCATCACACAGGCTGGAATAAAATGCCATTGCCCAGACAGCAATCTTTCTCTTTCCTCCATTCCACAGTCCCCACATGCCTTCTGACTGGCAGGACAACAGAGGTGAGTGTCTTACAGCTCCCAACACTACTGATTTCCGCTCATGAATCGGATCTATCCTAAGCACTCAGCGGTATAGAGATCCATAGGAATGGATCACGCAATACTGACAAAGGGCACAAAATGAATAACACAAAGTTTCTTAACTAGAGTGTTGTAGAAACCCTCTAACACTTGCACAAGCAGAAGATATGCTTATGCAATGGTGTCAGCCCTGTATTTGACTCCCCCAAAGACAGGATTTTTAAATATCCACATGAAATTTGCAACTGGAGTTAGCAGTTTTTAAGACTGTTATCTGCACAGCCCTATGAAGCCAGAGGCACTACGGCACTGCCTTGGCTCCAAACCACAGGGCACGAGCCAGCACCCATGTGAAAGCATCGCGCTGGCCCTGGGGTGGAATACACACAAGTCTGCACAGAGCTGGCTTTAAACACTGTGCAGTAAGACAACTACTCCCACTCACCTACTGGAAGGGAAGAATCTAGGAGCAAAAGCCAACTCTTTGTTCATCTGGACACAGTATTATTCCCAATCTTCATTCTTACGGATGGATCAGAAAGAGTCAGCCTTGAGCTGACAAATGGCATAGTGAGAGTCATACAAACCCTTAGGATTCTCCCCAAGAAATGCAAGGCAATGTTCTAACCATGGGTGTTGCTAATTTCACATCCTGTAACACCACCTACAATACCAGACAACTCAGTAATTCTTAAAGCCCGTTTACATGCATCTAACTTTTGATCATTTGCCTTCTTAAATTCTAGCAGTTTTAAAGGCAGAGAGTGCAAGTTTATTAAGGCAAAGAGAGAAAAAAAAATCAGAACAAATCACCTAGATCTAAAATCGGAAAATCCAAGATAATTTTTCATTACTTAAATGCATTAGGCTATTTAAATAATTTTCTAATGACACACCAAATTTTGGAAAAAGACTGTTCCATTTCTCCATGAAAAATGCTACCATTTGTAACTTGCACCTGCCTTGTTTAAACAGAGATACTGAGCTATGCTGATCAAGGGTTTCCAGAGCAACAGATACATGCCAAAAGCAAGCAAATGCAGTTCCTTGCCAGCACTCTTTTAATTTTAAATTTAATTATAGCAGTTGGTGCAGTAACTGTCTCTGCTATTCAAAGGACAAAAACTCACCAGTATCTTGGTAGGGGCTAACACCATTTACAGTTACTAAATACTCTTACACATTAAATGACACTTTCGCAGAGAAAATATTTTCCAGTTTCTCCTGGCAGTCTTCCAGCATGGATTTCAATAGACAGATAAAACAACTAGGCCTGCACTCATACAACAAAACTCTAAGCACACAGATAAATCACTCTTTGTAACCCATCCACCTGAACTCCCTTGAGGTAGTAAGGACAGCGAATGTCGTGGTCTCTGGGGATGCCCATCTTTCCCCTGTGATCACAGGGTGAGCCTCAGGCAACCAAGGTTTTAATCGAGGCACCTCAGTAAAATGCCTGCAGACAAGGGTGAGGAAATCTAAACTCCGACATTTCACCATCTCTGAACAGCCAGTGCACATCCAAAAATCCTGATGCAGATTTTAGTTGTGATCAAGAAATATCAAAGAGGCTCTGAGATGCAACTGCTCACCCAAGTGAAAATGAAAACACTAGAAGTAAAAATAAATGAGCAAACATGACACTCTATGAAGATGGAAGATCACAGTTCATTTGGCAGATGTATAATGCATGGTCTTTGATACTGTGTCATCATTTCCTGAGATTTGTTTTACCAGTGTTTAGCAGATTAAAACCAGAGCTTTTGTTATGACCGTCAATTCTGGCCTCCTATGTAACATATGGCAGAGAATTTCACAGAACTCACAGAACAGTTTGGATTAGAAGGGACCTTTAAAGATCACCTAGGACACACCTTCCACTAGGCCAGGTTGCTTAGAGTTCCACTCACCTGGCCTTGAACACTTCCAGGGATGGGATATCTACGTCTTCCCTGGGAAACGTCTTCCAGTGCCTCACCATGCTCACTGCAAAAAATGTCTTCCTTTATCTAATGTAAACCTACCCTCTTTTCCTGCAACGCCACTGCCTCTTATCTCATCAGTACAGGTCCTGGTCTGAAGTCTCTCTCCATTACCCAGATCCAGAAAAGGAGGAGACAGAACCCCACAGAAAAGATAAAAAAGCACCCAACTTTCACCCTCCAATTCCTGCATTAGAAAACGCAAAGCTTCACACAATCTTGAAAAGCAAAGAAGGTGAGAGAGACAGTATTTAGAGAGGGAAGGGGGGGGGGGGGGGGGGCCCCTTTTTCAAGACCCCGC
>VWZG01010783.1:54070-107293 GCA_013396735.1 Grallaria varia
CGGCGGCGGCCGGCCCAGCGCCAGGCTCCGAGCAGGGCGCCCACTGCCAGCAGCGCCGCCGCCCCCCACAGCCAGCCCGGCCGCGCCGCGCCCCGCGAGCCGCTCATGGCGACTGCGCCGCGCCGGGCCGCGCCGAGCGCCTCACGGGTCCTGGGCGGAGCGGAGCGGCCACCGCCTCCTCCGGCCGCCGCTCCTCCAGGCACCCCCTCAGAGCACCCCCTCAGGCCGCCCCCTCAGACCGCCCCCTCCGGTCACTCCCTCAGGCCACCCCCACCTCCGGCCGCCGTGACGGGGCCCGCACCTGCCCCGCGCCGCGACCTCCGTAGCGAGGAAGGGGCCGGTCACAGCGGCTGAGTGTCCGGCTCGGCACGGCAGAGGCGGTGGATGCGTTTCTTCTGATCCCCCGGCTTTTCGTTGGAAGCGCTGTCACAGTGAAAGTGCGGGCCGTGCGGGAACGCACGGGCGCGTCAAATTGGTGCGGCTGGTGTGACTTGGAGGAGCGGGGAACGGGTGGGTGGAGGCGAAGGGCTGGTGCGAGGAGCAGCAAAGGGGGCGCCTAATGTGGAAGGGGTGTCCCGTGTCGTTCGGCTGCCGTGGGGTATCCGCCTGCCCCAGATGCTTGGTACCAAACTCGGGAGACCCTCTCCAAGAGCTTCCCTCGTGCTGGCAGGGTGTCGCAGGGAAGTCACTTTGTGGGAGACTCAGCTACAAGGCAAATATGGCATCAAATACAGGCTGGAGTGGCATACGCCGCTGTCACCACAGGTCTCTCCTCACACGCAAAGCAAGAGCCTCGGCTGCTGCTTTCCCCCAGCTCTCCCATTCAGGCTTGCTGGGATTTGAAGACCAAACTCACAAATTGAAATGTTTAGGATCGGTGTGCTGAGACCAAAGTCCCAGCAGGTAGAAAGTGGGCATTTCTGAAAGATGCAGACAGATCAGCCATGACAGATTAGTGAAAGTATTACATCTACAGCGTCTTGGCAGGTAGGAATCTTGGAGGTGTGGCTATCATGGGCCTCTCTGACAACAGGTATGTGTGGGTGGCTGAGCCAGGAGTGCGCCTCGCAGCCATCTGGTCTCAAAAAGCAGGCTTGATCACAGGCTAGGATCAGAAAATACTCCTGCTAACAGGAATCACTGTAGCTGGCAAAAAGTGATTTGTGGCAACCTGCTGGTGGATGAAGACAAAGTGATGGATGTCAGAAGCAAAGGCAGTAACAACAGATCCATCACTGTTGGCAAGACCCCCAAAACTCTGATCTTCCTGATGGGCAAGAAGGGAGTCCACAGAGGAGTCCTCAGTTAAAAGGACCAGGATTTGATTGTGGACGTGAAAGCATGAAAGAAATGGTGCCAAAGAGACAACATCTGCCTGAGCACAGAGAAGGGAAATCAATCTGGTTTTGTTGTAGATGTCTTTACCTGCTGCTTCCAGACGAGGGGTGCTGGGCATGCAGCAGTGCTGGGCCACTACCAGTCCACTTGTCCAGCTGTGGTACGGAAGAGAGTAACATACATTCCTCAGCAGTATGCTCAGTGTTATTTGAGTGGTCTCCCAGCCAGCTCGAGTAGTTTCTCCCTGTTATTTGCACTTTACTGACTGATTTTGGTGTGAAGGTCTCTGTTAACATTAGTTTTTTGGAAAAAGAAGGAGGGAGGGCAATCCCTTGGCCCTCTCATTCACCACTTTGGTGTTTAAGTCATGCCCTAATGCCAGTCACGGATTCTGAGACCTTCCTTCTCAAGTAGACCACAACATTAAGGAAAACAAGACTTGTGTTTATTTTGAATTCACTCCTGGAACAAGCCCAGTTCATTCTGGAGATAACTATTGATCAGCAGAGCCTTATGCTCCTGTTGGGCTGCATGTGAGGCATGGGCAGAGGTAGTCTGCCACCTGCTTACCTTCCACATCATTTGAAACCCCTTCTTATGCTACTTTACTGAGAGAATTTGAGGGTTTTTATGAGATAAGTTACCTGTCTTGCGCCTGTGGTGTGGGGAGCTTCTGAGGGTTGCTTCCTTTCCATCCTGCTCAGTCACACTGTCTGGCCTCAAGGTCACAGGTCCCCGTAAGCTCCCTAGGGCCCCCCAGTGTCAAACGCTGCAGATTTCCTGCTCCATTCACCAGTACAGCCCACCCATCCTGCTCCCATTTGTACCCCTGAATGGACAGTCTGAAATGAGACAGAACTGGTGTGCTTGAAACATGACCGAAGCAGGGGTACTTGAGGGGTATGTCCAGCGGGGCTCATCTGTATGCACATGGGCCTTCCTTGCTCCTGGCAGCTGTGGCAGCTGTCCGGTAGCGAGCCTGAATCCATCACATGCTGTCCCACTGCAATACAGATAGGCTGCGACCACTCACCATGGTGAGACACCCTGTCCTCCATACCCTGGGACCCCCATATTGCTCAGGTAAATCATGGGTGCTACACTGCTTTGTCTGGTTTAACCAGACCTGGTCCAGCATCTTCAAATCATTGACCCACTGAGTCAAAAATAATTACTTGTGATGACTTTTATGATTCCACCACAGACACGAGTGGAGAGCCAACCATGCTGAATAGACTGAGAGCCCTTTAACACTCTTTGTAGCCATTAATCTTCTCATTTAACATGGAGTCTATATTTTGCTGAACTTAACTGAATTCACACAGAGATCTTTAATCTGCAACTGCACCCAGAGGAGCAGAAAAGTGCTATAGAAGGAACCAGGCACCTAACGTATTAGCAAATGTTTAACAAAATTTCAGTGACTGTCTGATAAGCCGTGCTTGCAAGCATGAATCAAAACACATTGAGGTAAGTACTAAAGAGATACAAATGAAACCACAAACTGGTTTTAGAATCTAGCAAAAAAAAGTGATGTGTCAGATGTGATAAATGAAAAAAGAAAATTAATATTTATGCTGGCCACTACTGACAAACATGAATACTTATTGTCATAAGCTTAAGGCAAAAATAACTCACTAACTCCTATGATTTCTTGAGCATTGGCAGTATTCTCCACTGTGCGAATTACAAAATGCAGAAAGATTTTACTCCCTGAACTTCTGTCTATGAGGCACCAAAATAACAGAATTTGGGATAAGAGGAATAAAAAATGGTGTGATTTTACTGCTTGCTTGCGTCTTCTGGGTGCCAAATAGGTCTGGAGTATATATGCTTTGTATATACTTTACCAGCATGAAGTAGGGAGAAGTAGGGACCTATGTAGCTGTGAGAAGCACAGCTCCTCTGTAGTTACACATTATCATCGAATCATAGAATATGCTGAGTTGGAAGCAACCCATTGAGATCATCAAGTCCAACTCCTGGTCCTGCCCAGGACATCCCCAAGAATCACACAGTGTGCCTGAGAGCATTGTCCAAATGGTTCTTGAACTCTGGCAGGCCTGGTGCTATGACCACTTCCCTGGGGAGCCTGTCCCAGTGCTCAACCACCCTTTAGATGAAAAACCTTTTCCTGATCTGTAATCTAAACCTCCCCTGACATGGCTTCACACTGTCTCCTTAGGTCCTTTCACTGATCATGATAGTGAAGAGATCTGTACCTGCCCCTCCACTTTCCCTCATGAGGCAGCGCAATGGTGTATAAAAAAGACTCTTAATTTGAAAGACTTGTAAACCAAATTCAGAAATAACTCATCTTTGTTAACAATTGGATAGTAGTTTAAAGCAAAAAATATTTCTAAATCAAATAAGAACCTTAAGCTTTCATTCCCTAGATCTACTGACCAGGACTCTAAGGAGATTTTGTTCAGACCAGCCCCAAATAGCTGCTCTTACATTCAGCCCTGATTCTTCTTGGAGAATATGGTGAGAAGGAGCTTGAAGAAATAACAGAAGGCAGCATCATCTGTATAACCTCTTCTCTCTTTCTGTGATACAAGGAACGTAAAATCAGAAATAGCTGCAGAAAGCACACGTGGCTAAACGTTTCAGGTCTAAGACTGCAGGCTTTGAGGAAAGCCCTTTTCACCCTTGCACCTGACATCTCTCAAACAGCCTCCAGTAAATAGTTTGACCAACAGGCTTGTTTAACCCTCTATCCCAGCCACACCTGTGCTTACCTAGGAGCCACCAGCTCCTTCTCCTGTTAAGCCATGTGAATTGAGCCACTATGACAAACTGTAGGTACTGGTTTTGTTATAATCCAAACACAGCATTGCGTGTGACAGAATTGTATTTGTCATAGTCAGAGCAGGCATGGTATTTGTGTACTTAAAAGGAAATAACTCTGTTTTCAATTGCTTATGACTCCATCAAACTTCAGGGCAGTTGTGCTGTTACTGGTTTCCACTAAAAAAAAAGACAAGTGACTGGGAATCTTGTAGGTCTTCAATATGTACACAGTGCTGTAGTTTGGAAAGGCATAATGTACTGCACTGAGGGGTAGGTTTGGATGGACATTATGAAAAAAAACCCAGTGACAAAGACAGCAAAATACTGGCCTCGATTCGGTGACGGGGTGTTAGGATGGAGAAAGGTGTAGGCTGGGCTTGTCTCAGTGAGGGAATTAAATGTCTCTGGCAGGGATATGGCAGTTATTTTTTTAGTGACTCTTTGATAATTCAGCAAAAGGCAGGGATGAGGGGATGACATTGCCAAGTATGTGGTCATCCTATGCTGATTGCAACAAGAAATGATAAAAATCATGTTACATGCCCACACAGACAAATTATATCCTTTTTTCCAAAGTTACAAAAAACAATAAATTCAGAAGATTCCTTCACAGAGAGGAGGGGAGGATAAAAACATTGCTGTTTCCTCTTAAAATCTTGAAGGAAATTAGAATTCAGTGAGTCATGCACTAGAAATCAGCTCAGTGAAATTCATGTATGGAAAAAATCTCAGGCGAGTAATTGGCAATGAAAGAATTATAAATAGAGTCATTAATGATAAATGCCTTTTAATGGAGCTAGAGCAGTGAGATAAAAGGATCTTTTTTTACTGTGAGGTTTTTCCTATACAGAGAATCATATATATCTAAAACTCAGGCAGGATGATAGGCTACTTTGATCACTGTCCAGCCAATAGAAAGATTAATTGAAAATTGTCATTTTCTTTCAGTCAAATGCTAAACTTCATTTTCTCTAAATGCACCAGAATAATACAGAAATGGTTGTTCCAGGCAAATGTTTGGTCCAGTATTAACTAGCACAGGCTAGTGACATTACAAGTTTTCCCCATGTTCTGTAAATGCTATTCCCCAGATGAATACAATATCTGTATGGCAGCTTTAGGAGTCCAGATAGTCAGGGTAGAGCTGCATGTCATCTGAGACAGCAGTTAAGGACTAAAGGAAAGGCTTTACCGGGAAGCAGGGCATTTTTTTCTGCAGGAGTAACACACTTCTGCAGCTATGATTTAGCAGCCATCAGGAAGGGGAAGGATGGGATTCACCAAGGACAGGAAAATCCTCACCCTAATTCAGACACAGCTGAAAAAACAATCTGGTGCTAGTTTAGTGTCCAGGGAAAGGAAGGAGCAAGGATTCCTTTATGGGAGCAGAAACAGGAGAATACAAGAAGCATGAGTAGGCAAGTATACACAGGTGTGCTGAAGCTGAGGTCCAAAGCAGCTCCTGGGGGAGTGTGTAATTCCAGACTGTTGCCCTCCCTTTGAAATCACACCCCCTGTAAGAGGCAGCTGTCATCTCTCCAGCAGAAGATGAGATTCAGAAACAAGAAGTGGCTGTGGCTCATCCCATCACCTTCAGTGACGCATCCTTAATGAATGTTTTTAAGGCACAGTAAGAACTCCAGGGCAAAGTGCAATGCATTTTTAGGTGTTCCAGAAAAAACAGACAAAAAACCCCACACATACAAAAAAACCAACACAAGGACAATGTTCTTTGGCTACACACTTGAAACGCTTTCACACAGGAGGCTCACGATTCCACTGAGTAGGAAACACTGGCCTACGGAGATGCCTATTAACACTTCTGGGACCCAACATCCTGAGGATGGATCTGGACAACCCGGGAGGCCAGCCTAGGGGAAGGCAGGAAATCCCTGCAGGAGATGAGGCAGAACAACGGAGCAGGCGGACAAGGATGGAAACCTGTTTCTTTCCCAGGAGATGGCAGTAAAGGACAATTGCCTTACAGCCCGCGTAGCGCAGTGAAGTGGAAACTTTGGTGGGAGCTGAACTGCTCCTCAGACAGCCTGCGCTGCCACCTTCACCAGTTGCTCTTTGTTACCAGAAAGAAAGCTTTATTCGCAGAGTCAGTGCTCCTAGCAAAGATGAGGATATCACACTTTTACATTTTCATACAGTGGGTAATATAAGCTTTCTGCTTACCATGGCAGGATTCCACTCACAGCCTCGTCCAGACTGGAAGGATCCCTGGAGGTTTCTCCTCCAGCTTCCTGCTCATGGCAAGGTCAACACTACATTCACACTGAGTTGCTCTCCACTTTGTACAGTCTTGCCTTGAGCCCCTCTATGGACAGGCACTTCCCAGCCTCCTGAAGTAACCTCTTTTGCTTATTGATCATGTTAGTGCCCCTTTGTCCCTGGCTGGAAATGCTCCAGTTTTTGATTTAAGACCACGGCCTCTTGCTGTCTGGCTGCAAACCATAGTAAAGAGCCTGGCTCCATCATGTTGGCAACCCTTTCTTAGGTATTGGAAAACTGTTTTCAAGTCTCTCCTAAGTCTTCCCTCCTCCAGCTGAACAAGTCAAGAGCCCTGTGCCTCTTCTCATATGTGATTTGGGAAGGTGCACCACGCTCTCTGAGCTCAGGCTAGACTTTATCCAAAAAAAGGCCTGGCAGCCTGAGGTGGGTCCCTACAAGAAGAAAGGGAGGGATTTTATTAATTGTCTTCCTTTTAATTTAATTATCTCCATTAGTCTACAATCTCTTCAGACTCTTTACTGCTCCTTGAAAAAATAAGGATTTCCAAAGCACACTGTACAGGTAACTGCAGCAACTTCATACACAGACCAATTTTGTCTCAGAAGAGGAGTGTCAAACTAACGAGGAAGTCAGGATACAGAAGAAGAGACAACTGGTTTTACAGCACTCCAAGAAAAAAGCTGCCCCTTCTCCAGTCTTACAGACAGGCAGAGGTCAGAAAGGTCATTCACCCCTGAAATGAACCTGAGGTGCCATGCTGAGGTAGGTCTCTCCTCAGTTACTGCACTTCAAAAGCAAGCTGTGCAAGAGTGCTTCCTTGTTGCTAATGTTGCAGGACAAAGGACAATAGCTACGAGTCCTCTGCCATTTCCTCAGAGCCTACAATAAACCAGAGTAGTAATCAAATACTCTGACAAAAACAGCAGAAATATATTTCATTCTGCTCTGTGACTCATTGAGCAGTCACTAGGAACAACCAGGGATTTAAATTAAAAGTGACTTGCCAGGCTGTCAGGTTATGGAGTTCATTCCTGAGTAGACTTCTTGCCACTCTTGCATGTATTCAACTTCCTGAACTTATTTATCCTGCCTGTTATAAAGCATAGTGAAAGGTGCACAGAAATCTGAAAGGAACCAGACAGCACAGTAGCACACCACTGGAGACAAAAGCCTGTAAAGAGAAGCAATGGATACAGACTCCACACAAGCGCCTGAAGAGAAGAACATATTTCGTCTAGCTCAAACATCAAATCAAATCTTCCCCATGTACCCACTGTACCATAGTATCCACCAAATTCCACCTTTGTGAGCAAGTCAAGTGTCTGTTTTGTTCCTCAAAAGCACCAGGAGATAAGCTGCAGATAAGCCTATTTTAGTAAAGGAGCCTGCTTGCACCTCTGGGTTGGAAGCTCTGCCTGCTGGGGTGACTCCTCCAAGGACAACCTTGCCAAGAGTGGGTAACGCCTGTGCAGAAGCCGAGTCCATCCTGGACTGCCCTCTTGGCTTGGCACTCTGTTAGGACTGCCCCAGGGAGGCCAGCCTCCTCCGAGTCACTTGCAGACTTCCAGCACAACAGCTTTGCTTCACATGGAAGTTGCCATTTCATGTCGTTGCATGGGCTGACCTGCCACTCGATGCTGAGTTAGTGAGGGAGTTTTTCCTCACCTCTTATATCACCAAGACAACATTTAGTAACAGCGCTGCAGAACAGAACCTATGCTGTCCCACCTCTTTGCATCATGGCTAAGCCAGACCTGGTCCAGCAGGGGTGCTGCCATGACTGACAGGAGCTACAGCCCTCTGCCATCTACCCTGCTGAAAAATGAACCTCACTCTCCAGATTCAGATTTTCTGGACACTGCTGTGTGAACTGGGCTAAGGTAGAGAGTAGCAAACCCCCAGGCCAAGGCTTGGCTTCACAAATTCCACAGCTCAAAGAGAACTGATAAGCAGCACTAATTGGTAGCCTCAGCAAGAACCATCAGCTCATTTTGAGGAAGGAAAATGACTCACCAGGTGTTTTATAGCAACAGCACAAGTTACTTGCTTACTTTTTCTTTCTCTCTTCTCCTTCTTTGTTTCTGCTCTGTTTTAGAAACACCAGTCAACTGAAGCTGATCCATCAATACACTTCAAGCTTTACTTTTCTCAGGCTCACATAGAAACACCACCTACATGTAATTTGGGTCTTGTATGCATGGCAAGCAGATTGTTCTCTTAAAGCGCACCATGTGAGAAGAAACCATACGTCAGGAGGCAAAAGTCAGTGGTAACCACTATGCTGAGCAGTTCAGGAGCTAAAGTTCATGTTTACCTTTGTGAAAAGTCTCTGCAGTGAATGGGCTGGACCCTCTGTGTTGCAAGGAGGGAGCAGCCTTTCTAGTCAGAGCACATGGACAAATAGCGGGACACTCACTTCACACAAAAAAATGGAGACACAGATCCCTCCTGCATGGCTTTAGTAATTAAAAAAAAAGTAGTCGAATGATTCATGCTGCAAAATTACTGTAAAATATAAAGGGATCTAACAAAATCTGAAGTTAATCCCAAACTCTGCAGTCTGGTGTGGCATGTGGGTAATAGGACAGCTCTGTTCTTACTGCAGAAGAGACAACAACCCTCTGGCATGCTGGTGGGGCAGATTGGAGGAACAGGTCTGTCCCCACTAAGAAGATCAAGAGAAACAAATAAAGGCATAAAATCAATGAGTGAGATACCTTTGCGGCTATTCCTACCCCAGCTTCTGCAACTTAGATCCTCTGCAGCCACATCTCCACACCTTGCCTTTCCTGAGCATTTCCATGCAGTCTGGGCTACAACCATGTCCTTCCTAGAAGGGCACTGAGGCCACAGGCAAAACAATGTGGAAAAGTTTACACTGCAGCTTCCCCTCCCTGGTGGGGCCACCGCTGAGAGACTCCTCCTTTGTGCGCTTACTTACGCGTGTAGGTTAAAACATGGCAAGGACCTCATTGCTTTTATTTACAGTTCAGTTAGAAAAGAGGATAAAAAAGCCCCACCTTTAATTTGCTACATTTAAAAGAAATAGTGTGGTTTGCTAAGAAATACAAGCTTCTTCATTCAGAAAAGGCAAAGGAAGCAAGTGTACAGCATTTTTTTCCAGTTTAGTCAACTTCTTGATTACAAACACTATGAAAACCAGAAAGATCTATAGTAAAGAGAAAGTGCTAGCCGGGAAGTCATTTACTGCTACCACAGAAGACTGACAGAAACAAACAAACAAACAGAACCCACAGGATTTTTAAGGTGCATAAACCACCTTGTTCCTGTGTCATCAATACAAGATTTATATCCCTGAAGGTGTAGCATGGAAGCTGCTCCATCCCCACTACTAAGCTGAGCCATCTGATGTCAACATCCTCTGGCTACAACTTCCAGCTACGGAAATGGAGATGGAGCTGGCAGATTATTTGGCCCCATTCCTATACACAACAGTTGTACATTCTTACACCAAATGCTGTATGTATTATTTTATTTTAGACTCAGCTGGCAATCTATTATTTCCCTGGTTAACACCACAGAACTAGATGTTTTTATGCCCCCCAGCTTCCAGAATCAGGTATGTCAGATATAAACTTTGTTCTTGTTAAAAAAAAAAAAAAGCAGCTTTCATAGCAGGAGGGGAAAAGTTTAAAATGTTGATCACAGTGAACCTTTAATGCCCCAAAATCAGACGACTTACACACCTTATTTTCTTTCTGGATTTTTACATAATTCTTAAGATTTAAAGGCTCAGTCTATCCAGTGTTTGAAATGAACAACCATTATGCCACAAACTCTCTGTGTCTCAGGCCACAGTCCATTTATGTCCAGGCATATTTTTAAGTACACTCATTATCTTAACCATCTCAGGGGAAAAAACCCCACCAAACCACAGAAAAACCTCAGAAAACCAAAGACTGCCTTTTCCTGATCCCTCATTATCTGTTTCTTCCACTGCTTTGACAATTCCTCTCACTACCCAAATTCATCTCCACCTCCCCAGCTGCCCTCCCATCCTCTATTTTCCTTTGTTTCTCTCTCCCTCATCTACTTGCTTTTCCATCCATCCATGGCTACCTTCCACACATAGCACAAAGCTCTAGAAAACAAACTCATGCCTGAGAACAAACTTCAGCTCAATTAATCAAAGATCATTCCCTCATCCTTGCATTTCTTTGACATGATCTGATTTCATAAAGCACTGCAGGTTTTTGCAGAGAAGAGCACTCAGTCTTGGAAAAGGGGCTGGCACAGGGACGTGGGGCTGGGACAGTTGGTCCAAGGAGTTTCTCAGATGCAGGTCTCAGATTTAATCCTGAGAAAGCAGCAGTGGCCTCGTGTCCTCTCCTGTGGGGTGCGTGGAGCTGTGCTAGCGGACAAAGGCTGCCACCTGTGTTGCCACTCCAAAAGGAGCAGAATAGGCTGCTGCTAATCCTTGCAGGCCGACGACCAAGTAGTGACATCCCTTCTGCAGAGCTTTGCTGACATTCTGCGAATAGAGATGGGAAAAGGGGATAATAAAACAGGAGAGGCGATAGAAAATACCTTCACCTAAAATCATTCCGACAACCAATGACACCATCCCAGAAAATGAACTTCTCCCACAGCTAATGAGGACTTGAGCGTGGAAAAACATTTTACCATCTATTTTTGTATAGAAATGCACACCCACAGGGCATAGTTAAAGCAAACGGATGCAGCCTCCACAGGAAGCCAGGCTTTTGCATGGGCTTCTATTCAAGAATAAAATTAGTTCAAATTCACCCTAGGTTCTAGAGGTACATGTTTCCCACACACACATTCTGACTATGTTAGTAACTCTTAAAGCACATAAGGTGTTAAAACTGGAGCTGAACAAGAAGGCAGTAATCACTGAGAATACATTTGTGAAGATTTCATTGGTTTTTTTTCAAAACAAGATTTTTTTGGTCAAAATAAGAATGTTTCGATCCACTTTCACGTCTGTACATGTTTAAGGACTCATCTGTGTACTGCATTAGATATAACTTGCTATGGATTATTAAACTGGAAACACTAAGCTATTTTAGTTTCACTTTTGACAGTTTTTGCTTGTATGGCTGGGGAATAAATAGCGTGTGGTCAGTTGAGGAGGAATATCATAATTAATTGTTAGTAACTCTTCATGTTTGTGTGGGACTAGATCAAAAGCATCTCTTGTAACATGGAAAACACTAAAAGTAAGTACTTTAAAATCAGTGAAATCCAGTCTATATCTATTATATTCCTTGGATTTCTTAAAGCTGGACTGTGATACTATCTCATGAAAACCTTCAGTTATCATGATGCTACTATATAGCAAAAATTTTGCTGGTTTTATTCCTATGGAAATTTACTTGAAAGGAGTTAAGGTGCCAAAATAAAAAGGCAGCTCGATCCTGGTGGAAGGGCCTGGGGCTGGAGGAGGAGACACAGGGCCTTCCCTTCCCACATCTGCCCTGGTCTCACTGTGTCCCACTGGAGATCTTTCCTCCTTCCTCCTCTGTGTGCAACTTACCTACCCAAACCTCACCTGCACTTCCATGAGTTATTGTTTATGCTAGAGCCAAACTGGCAAACCTTCCCTGCAGGAGTGTCATCTGACCAACACAAAAGGGAATACGCAGTGTCCAAGAACTAACCTGTGCTCTGAACAGTTGTAAGTGCCCTTATACCAACAGCATATACAGCAATAGCACCAACAGCAAAGTTATGACCTGCTGCAATGTAACCACACTCACAAAACTGCACCATAGAGATCAAGCCTACACGCTTGAGACAGCCTCCTGCTGCATGTGACCTGGAAATCACAGTGCTGGAAACTCGAAGTATCAAAATGCACCGTGAAAGAATGAAATATTCTGTTCAACTCTTCATGAAACAGCAGGGTTTGAGGGAGCTCCTGTCTATGCTGACATCTGTAAACTCCATTTCAAAAGTGAGTAACTTTGCCGAGCTGACTGGCATTTTCTGCATGTCAGACATAGCAAGCATATCTTTATCAAAATCATAATTTTTAAAAAGAATGCAGAAGAAAGTCATGGCTCTCACTGACATCTATAATCTCTGCAGTAGGAAAAGATTCCTGACAACCGACAGCTTTTCCTGCTAACACAGAAACTGTTTTTTGCTACAAATATCCGAGACATACCCGAGACGTACTTAAGTGACATGAACAAAAAATAATAAAATTTTTCCACATAGCACTTTTGGAACCAAAGACACTCATCCTCTGGTGGGAAGAAAACTAAACCACCAGACTGCAGGACTTGTGACTTCCCACACAGGAAAGCAAAAGAACAATTTTGAACCAAAAGAGTTGTTACAGATGAAGAACATGTTGCACATTCTTCTATAACTCACAGCAGTGATTTTCAGGGGACACCCAGAAGGTGAACTTGGCCAAGGAATGTACTGGAGGGATGTTTACAATTTCTTTCGGTCACTTCAGTAGAAGGGAAAAAAATGCAGGCCAATAAACTGGAAGTTTTAAGGAATAGTGTTAAAACAATGACGCCGAGGGAAATACAGAACCAAGCAAGGCAAAGTACCCGTCACATGGATCAGCTTAGTGTCATTTTCACTCCGAAGAGGCAGATTTTGCACTATTTGATCCAGGCGAGGGGCGGTGTCCGGCTCTCCTCAGCAGCACCGGCTCCTTCCCTTCCCGGGAAGGTCCAGAGAAAGCCCGCGGGCTGGCCCCGCCTCGGGCACTGAGGGACAAGGGGCACTGCCCAGAGCCCCTCGGAACAGTCGCTGCCGAGACCCCGCTGCCAGCCCGTTCCGCGGCTCCCTTGTGCCGGGGGTCCCTGTGCCGGGGGTCCCTGTGCAGGAGATCCCCCCTCCGGCCACGCTGTGCCCTCACCTTCCCGTACTTCTTCAGCCGCTTTCCGTACGGCCGCTTGCCGGAGCCCCGCGGCGGGCGCAGCGGCTCGTAGGAGCCGGGCAGGGCGGCGAAGCGCACCTTCCTGCACCCGGTGCCCTCCTCCTCCTCCTCCACCCGGGGGGCCCTGGCGCTGCCCCCGGGAGCCGCCGTCGCCTCCTCCTCCTCCTCCTCGCGGGGCAGGATGGAGACCTGGTCGTCGCCGGTCCCGTCGCGGGAGAATCTGCCCCTCACCTTGGCGCCCAGCCGCGCACCCACCGTCATGGTGCCGCGGGGCCCGGCCCGTCTGCGCCACCCCCCTGCGGGCGCTTCCTCCGCTCTGCGCCACAGGTGTGGCCGGAGGCGGCCATGCCCCCTCCCCGGGGCGGGACGGCCGCGGGAAGAGGCGCCCCGGCCCTCCCCGGCCGTGCGACACCGGCCCGGAGCAGGCGGTGCCGCCCGCTCCGCACCTCCGCCCCGCCGCCGCTTGGTGCGGGAAACTCGGGTCTCGGCGCTCTGAGGTGTCTCGGCTTGTGGAGGAAGCGCGACCTGCCGCGGGGAGACTGCGCTTGCACCCCGTCAGCTCAGAGGGCACGGCGGGGGTCGCTGCCGGACGAGTGTAGCCCCCGCACCGCCCTCGCGCCGCGACGGCCGGAGAAATCCTTGGGAGCGCCTTCCCTGGCACAGCACCGGGAGGTCACGCTCTTTTCCCGTCAGAGATAAAAAGCTCCCTGGTCCTCCCTCGTCATCCTTCTGCTATAGGTGTTCCTACCAAAGCCTCGGGGGAACAGCCTCTCCTGCGTCCAGGGCTGCGTCCGCCTCTCCCCGTCCAAGGGGAAAACGCCCAAGCCTTCGTTGAAAGGCGGAGTTTCCCCACGGCTCCTTCCCTAGTGCCGCGGGGGGCCGATAGCAGCGCGCCTCCACAGCTGGGCGTGCTGCGGTTCAACAGCTGGACCTCCTGAGCGGTGCTCATAAGCCAGGGTACGCCAAGAAAAGCAAAATTGTATAGGGAGGAGCCATAAAATTTATTCAACGAATCGGCATGTTTATCAACATCTGCTACTCATACAACACTTTGGACAAGCAGATGTAATGCAGGGACAGACTAATCCTTTACAATGGATTTTTCTTACCAAGGAACAAAGTCTTGAAACTGTTTCCCCGAGATGCTTCCGTACCATTCACCTAGCGTTGTCACCTGCCCCAAGGATGGCGATTCACCGCTGTCACAGCTTCAGCCAGAAAGCTCTGTGACAGACAAGTGGGCCAGTCCCTCTGAAGGGTGGGAGACGTCAGCTAAGTCTCAGGTCTGTCACTACAGGAGAAGTGCTCCATCCTTTCCCATTTCACATTGAATGTGCCACTGCTTCTGCTACCATCATCACGTTTTTAGGTTAAGTCCCCAGAAGGTTTAAGTGGAGACCTAAACCCAGGGCAGCACTTCGTACTCTGAGTACACCCCACACAAAACACTTGCCGCAGACCGCACATGGCACTCTGGGCTCTTGGCTGCGGCAGCACCTGCAGGGCCACTTTCTGAGCTCCCCAGTTCCTGGGGCTGGATGCAGAGCCTTCATCCTGGAGGTGCAGGTATGTCCTGAACACTACAGACAGTGAAAAAGTAGCACCAGAGGTGCACAGTAATTGCACGGTGGACAGCCTGAAGCAGCCACATATAGGAGGTAAGTTTTGCCTTGCTGTAGATTTTCATGTGCTACTTTCTTAGGTAGTTTGAGGTTTGAAGTAATTGCTCAATGCTGAATAAGTAGCAGCATCAACAAATAAAGCATCAAACAAATCTGTTTGGCAGCTGCAAAATGGGATCTGTCATCTTGCTAACCTGATGCTACCTTGAAAAATCTTAAAGAAAAAAAACCACATTAAATGTTTTTCTGGGGCTTTAGAAAGTGTTTGTGTCTAGGTTTTCTATTTATAGATCCATTAGTGAATATATACTTGCCCCTAAATGAGAAGCAGAGATAGTGAAAGATTATCTGTCTTTGCAAGACGGGCAGGCCTTTCCCCACAGACTGGGTTTGTACTTCACAAGTTTGCATCATTTTCCAAATTCAGCTATCAGAATCTCAGAGAATACATTTCTCAGCTGAGATTTTCTGTTTCCACTTGCGTGGCAAAGGGGAACCATTATATATTCTGATATTAATAGGTCCGAGGTACCCTTGGGTGTGCGACACTGGGTATCAAAATTTCACATCTTAACTCACGGAATTTTAGCATCATTGTAACTATATGGCATTAATGATGCCACGTGGTTCTATTCAGTGGAGCAGGAGTGAATGTTCATAGTCCTTTCACTGACCTATATACATTTTAATGTTTTAAATTGGACTGTGTGAAAAGGCATGTACTAAGTTTGAAAGTGTCTGTATACCTTAAAGAAAGAAATAATCCAAAAAAACACCCCAACCCAAACAAGCCAAACCATGCAGTAGACCAACTACTCACCCCACACCCATCCCAAATACTCCCCCAAAACACTGCCAAAAAATTACGGTTGAACACATAAGCCCTCTGAATATTTGAGGCATCCCATTCCCTGGGTCTGTGAAACATCACACGGGATTTAAAACTCTTACAAATTTATCAGGTTAAAGCTGTGCTGATAAAATGCCACACTGATCTCCTCCCACACAGAAGTCAGGAGCACTTGGATCCAATGTGCATCTTATCCCACTCTTACCCAAGGAGTAACTTACACTTAACAGGCCCGTAACAAGGCAGCTGTTCAGAGACCCAAAAACCAGGCAGTGAAGATTCGGCATGCACCGTCTCACTGATTTCCATACTAAGTACATTCTGCTTGCCAATAAAACCAGCAGTTCTGAAAAAAAAGTCTCTTTCTTGGATCTTCCCATCTTATTCCTGCCAGGGCCAGATTTGGAAAGCCAAATGCTGCCTTTGGGTGCAGCTACACCTTTTGCACTCAGATTATGCCCTTGCTGAAGCACCTGGTGTATTTGCTATGGAGAGCATTAGGTGGTTCACAGCTCATCTTCAAGGAGGCAGAAGGAAGGAGGGCAGCAGGGTTTGGGAATCAGAGCGATTTCCCACTGCTGGCAGTCACTGGAAATAATACCATTTGCAAACTGCCCATATACGTAAATATTAAATTGGCACTTTGTTTCATGGGAAAGTTAAACTAAAATTTGTAAGCTCTCTCCTCTGAAAACACTATCTGTGTTTCTGGAACATTAATACATCTCTGGTTATACAGAGCGGGGAAAAGCAGCAACAATTTAGGGCAAAGTTAGCCATGGAAAACAGTGCCTGTAAAGCAGGCAGCTACCCTAAGTACTTAATCTACTGTCTCACAGCATGACCTATATTTTTTCCACTGAACCTTCTGAAAAGGCAAAGAGTTTGGTTTCATGACTAAGTTCATACACGACCTCAGATTAGTATCATGGTTATGTTCCAGTTGTATATTTTCAAGGATAACTCAACATTTATGGGTAAATTGAGCAGAGACACAACCTCCTCGTAAGGCTGATTTTTGGTGAATTTCTGAAAAGCTCTTGGACATCCATTTCCAAGAAGTGCTAAACCACTGATAGTTTCTGGACAGCACAGGACCACCACACCGATGCAATGTTAATCCCAAATTCACACAATGTTGAAGGTGAGCCTGTACCCCTTTAAACTATTTTTCTACCCATGGTAATTACTGCACTTTTATAAAGGGCAAACAACAAGTATTTTAGTATGAGAACTGTTCAAGTAAGTTTTAATAGAGTGCACCAGTGAATCAAGATGACTTGCATCAGATTTTGTTTCAATGAACATCAGATAAAAAAAAAAAAAAAAAGGGGCTACAGTTCTTTCTTTCCAAACACCACAGTTCTTTCTTTCCAAACACCACCCTTTTTCTAAGGCAACAATACACGTCCATTTCTGAATATAACTGTTACATAGGAGAGCTACATCACAGTACAGTATGTAAAGTCCATCTCGGCCAAGAAGCCATTAGAGAATGGCACATTTACTACAATTACAGCCTTCTAACTTAGGGTTACAGAGTTTACCACAGCTTTTTTTTTTTAATTTTTATTTTTTAAAGTGACAATTTCTTAATGAACTTTCTATTCTTCACAAGAGTGTGCAGATGGGGCCCATATGTTGATATTACAGTAATTACGACATTAAATAACATTGCACAACCAACCTCTATGGTTAATTCAGTACAAAAGAACAAGTATTAAAATGTACCAGTACTAGTGGTTTTACACAGTTTATAATCATTAATCATAAAGGAAAAAAATGTGGGGCTGTTTTTTTTTCTTCTTTTCTGTAGGCAAGCGCCTAATTACAAAGCTGCACATTACAGGCATAATGATGTGGAATAAATACAAGAAATCTGGTAAAATATTAAACACAAACAGGTTACATGGGAACAAACTGTACAACCACAAAAGCATAAATCAACGATTTATCATTATAAACAATGTATGTTTAGCTGTAAAATATTATGTGGAATTGCATGTACTCTTTGGGGGGCACATGTTCCAAAAGCCAAGCTAATTCCTGAGGTGGTATTATTAACTTATACAATTGGTCAACACTTCAGATTATCTTGTGCTATTAAACAGTCCCAATGTTAATATATTTCCATAAAATGGAATTTGTAGTATTCCGAAGGCAGCAAACAAGTGATATTTTACACCATGATATTTAAATGGAATAATTCCGGTTCTCCGTTTTGGTGCTACATTTGTCAATGGGCCATGGGAGTAACGACTGGAATTTGCAGACAGAACACCACTTATGCCTGGTTTCTGTTCCCCCACAGCTCTAAGCTGGCCCAAGGCAGAACAAAGTTTCTAAATTGTAAGTGCCAACACTGTAAACGTTTGTCTCTTTTTTCAACTAAACACTGTCCAATAACAAGGATAAGAGCCAAAGATAAGCAGGAACAGTCTCGTGTAGAACAAAAGCTGATTCATTGACTTTTGGTTCAATTAATGAACAATCTTTAAATAATTAAAAATGGTCACGTTATAGTTGTGAAATTGTGCATTTGACTCAGGACACAAGTTTTTTAAAAAACACATGGTAAAGGTAAGACTTATAAAAACACCAAAAATGTAAATGATAGGGAAGAACTCTTCCAACTCAAAGCATCAAACATACATTTCTGTGCAGAAATCTAGACAACTATACAAGATCTGAATTTAAGCAGTCATCTTTTTATTATACAACTCTATGAACATAAAATGAACAGAATGCTCTATATACTTACCTGTACATGTGAACATAACTTCTTTAGCTACAGTTATTTAATATAGGTCATACTGGATTTAACTTTACAATCCTGAATAACTATGTATAACCTTATTGCAATAAGGACAATTTCTACATGGGGAGTTTCACAGGCCAATCACATTAGGTGTAACCAGTACATTCAAAGTGTAGATCATGTATGAATCTTCCCTGATCCCAAAGAATTTAGGTTCTCTTTACAGCTTAAGCTCGTTTGCTATCTTGGATGCAATGTTCTTAAATGCAATAGAAGTCCCAGATATTCTCTTGAAACGAACTCCGTTGAGCGACAATCGTGGCAGTTTGCAGACTTCCATCTCCCACTGAACAAGGCTATCTTGTCGTGCATCACCATGAACACAGAAGAGCAAAAACCTCTCTTTTTGTTCGTAATCACAGTTATTAGCATCTAACACTTTCCGAATCTCTCTCATCATATCGTTAGGGTCCATAGAACTAGTGGTCTTCATACTCCACGTGAACCGCAAGGAGCGTGGTTTTGAATCTTTGCTATCCTCCTTCTCTCTGTCTTTTGGCTCCCCAGAAACACTCCTGGAACAAGCGATATACAGAAAAGTCAAAAACAACAGCAGTGTAACCACAAGAAAGAAGAGAAATACAGCTGTTGAACAGGGGTTTCTAAACTGTGACTGACAAGCCACTGGTCACTCACAAGCTAATTCAGAGAGTTAGATGGATGCTGCTGGAACAGTCGTGCCCCATCTCCTGCCCACGTGTGCCTCAGCACAGCACTGTGTCATAGTAGTGGCACACAAGCAAAGCGAGTTTGGAAACCCCTGCTCTACAACGTTCTGATGACAACATGTGCAATGGTAACTGCAGCAGACACATGTTACTCCATACTGCTCCAAAGAAAGTGGAATCTATGTAAAAGCATGACTAAAGTTCTGCTGATTTAATGATCTGGAGCATGCCATACACCAACAAAACTGAAGTTGAAGGACACAACCCTGAAGCGTAAATCATACTGTAAAAGCAGCAGAGGAAGAAATCCCACCCTGTGATTCACAAGTCTTCATTTAATTCTCTCCCCATCTTTTCCCTCTTTTGCATTTATTTTTTGACCTCTCTCTGTGTCAAAAGATCTTATAATAACATGTTTTATTTTAACTGATGAAGCAAAATTTTGTGCTGTAATTTGGGTGTAAACAGTTTGAAGTCACCATTTCAGTACAGGGCCAACAGCTTTTCCACAGAAGAAACACTTTGTGAAGAAACTACTACTTTGTGTAGACACAAAGTATTTTATTTGATACAATGACTCGGACAAAATTACGATGGAGTAATTTCCAATCAATGTTCTTAGTCTGATGCTTCCTTACCAACAGATTACTTATTCTGTTGTAGAAAGCACTTTGAGAAACAGCAGTAATTATTTTAACATCATTCCACAGTCATCTATATCTGTTCTTGTCCCAGGTACTTATGATGCTGATGCATCCCTATCTGTCACCCGGGAAAGGTGCCATTCTCATTTTGATAGTCTATAAACCGTCATTATTCAGAGAGGAGTCAAAACAAGTATTTTTAATTTAACTTTCAGTGTGATCCCCAGAGAACCACATTGATATTAAGGGATAGAGCATGGCAGGGATAAGATCTCAAATGACTTTTTTAGCCCAAAACAGACACTGTAGGATGACAAAAAGCAGAGAAAGCTAGAGGATGAAAGCAAGACCTGAAAGCAACTTCACACTTCGTTTCATTTGAACACTTGATTAATCTCTTTTCCCTTTCCACATCCAAGAATTCGACAGCTAATAGACTTTGAATTGAAAAGGGCTAACTTAGATAAATGCATTGTGTACTACACAGTGTATCCTGTTAAGAATGTGCTGTGTTTTTTTTTTTTTTTTTAAAACAGAGGCTTTATTTTTAAAACTAAGTTGATACTTCTGTAAGTGACCAGTGTAGAATGCAAACTACAATGCCCATTCATCAGAGAGCAGAAAAATAAAGAGTTATGCACTGTGCTTAAGCACACCAAAAATACAGAACCAAATGCTGAAATATGGCAAAAGAGCAGATATACTGAAGAATGAGCATATGAAGGAATGCTTTATTACTAACAAAGCACCTATAGATTTGTGTGCAGTGGTTGCCATACAAATTCAGTATTTGGCAGACACCACCCTTTTTGTCTAAATGTCACTTGTTCTACTTCTCAGTGCAAGTGACACTCATTCCTCAGGGACTATAAGGTGTTTACTTCTAGCAACCAGTAGCTTTAGTAATGAGCACAGTATGTAACTATAGTTAAAAATTTAATAGATACATATACACACACAGACACACAGAAAATATATTACGTTTTCCACTGAAACCAAAAGTAAACACCATTAAATATTTGTAAGTCAAAACATGATTTGAAGTGCCTAAATGACTGGTTAACTCCTGCAAGGGGCTTTATTATTCAAAGGAATATGCTTACATAAAATTTTGTATTAAATACTTCGCAAGAAAGCAGATATAAGGGGAGATAAAGAGGGATATAAAAGACCTCAACAAAACCCCCTCCCCACAAATAAAAAACATTTTTGAAATACAGATTACTTAACCACTATTCTATTTTACATCCTGATTAAAAGTTTTAAAGAAATCACTTAAACCTTGATGCGAAAGACCTAGGAGCGAAGTATTAATAGTGACTCCTCACCTTGAGGTGTCAGTTCTGCCACTGGCTTCGCCTTCACTTGGATCCCTCAAAACAAAGTTAAGGTTGAGATTCAATGATAAAGGTGAAAAATAAAAGTTAAGAAAACCTACACCCAGAACAATATTAAATAGCTACTGAAGTAAAAAAAAAATCAGTATAATAATGTCAAGCCTAATACTGTTTAATAGTATTTTTTCACAGCTGTAATTTTAGTTTCCTTTTATGGTACCGTAACTTCTTTCAATTCTGACATGAAGTGTTTTTTTGTTTGTTTTGTTTTTCAAACTGATGGTAAAATTAACACATTGCTCTCAGCCTACTGCAGAACTGCAGACAGAGCAATGGCCACATGTAATTCCAGCAAGCACAGAGGAGCAGTCAGTCAAGGTGGTCCAAGGGGGCTCCACTCTGCACCCTTGTGTGTCAGGCCTTAATACCTCAGTCCTGAAAGCACTTCGGGGCATGCCCATGCTTAAGCACACTCAGGTAATTAACAATAATACGTGCCTAAGAATTTGTGAGACCAAATATTTGGAGCCCAGTTCACAAAGCTTACTTCAACATCTGCTTAACTTTTAGCACATCAGCTGTTACATTGACTTCAGCAGGATTAGTGGCAAGCTTGAGGTTAAACATATCTCTGTCTTGTTGAACCAGAGCTGTGCTTTACAAGGAACTGTTTTATATTATGTGTTTTTAGTATGAAGCAACTTAAATTCACAGATTGTATAAGCCACCTAGGTATGTTCCTAGTGCTGCTGTACAAACACTTTAGCACCCATTTTCAATTAGCTAATTAATTTAATACCTTCAAAACACCAATACTTTAACTAACATCAGGGAAGTATCACTTGACATAATGATTCAAAATATTTCAATACCCTATTCACTAAGCATTCTCATTATGCATTATTTTATATACTTACCAGAAAAGGCATTTACCTTTGCCAAGAATTAGTAAAAAAAGTCTTTCACAAACCATTATTTCCTGAACAGTACAGAAGTTAAAAGGCACGCAGTTATGTAATCCAACTCAAAGAACAGCAAAAAATAAAACCCTGAACCTCCACCCATGTAATCCCAATCACTAAGTCTCAAACAACCCAAATTTTAACAAAATAAAAACACAATGAAACACCATGAAAACATCCCACCATCACCAGCCACAAAACAAACACACTCCCTACAAGGCTTTCACTATAGGAAAATATACTTTTAACAGTATAAAACATAATAGGAAATTGTATAAAAATCTTCTAAACTAGATACATTGATTTAAGATCTATTAATTCTAAACACATATTTTACAAGACTATTTGAATATTGTAGTTTAACCTAATGAAAATATTGATATCTTAAAAAAAAAAAAAAAGGCAAGATACCATTTGTTGCAAATAACAATGACCTATAATGCAAAAAAACAGCCTGTGCTCAACAGAAAACACCTTTTTCCCCACTTAGAAATCTACACTGATACCACAGTTCACTTTTTTTTTTTTTCTCTTTAAAACCAGAGAACAATTCTCTCCTTGCACCTATGTAAGTGCTGGTGATACCAATAATGGAGGATCATAGTCCTCTATCTTCAGGTTTCTGAAAAAAGAAAAATAATTCGTATACTTTTTTGGGGGGTCATCATAGGAGGTATTATTTAGATACACAGTGATGCACTATGATTTCAACTGGTGAGCTGAATTTTCTGAGGAACATTACTGCATTGCTAGCTTTCTCTTTTTTTTTCCCTTGTAGTATCACCTTATGCCATTCATGGTATTTTCCTTAAGAATTTGCAACTATGAGCTAAGTGTAGCTTTGAATTTTTTTTCCCCCCTACACACAAACAACAGAATTCAGTACATAACAGAATGGTTCTGTAAGGGAAAGATAAATCTCCAGTACATAATTGTGTTGTAAAGTTGACAATAATGCAGTATGGACACATGGCTTAAGAATTACAGACAAACCACTGTTAGAAAGAGGCAAACTGAAAATTAAGTCCCCTTTAGGGAAAGCTCTTGTGACTGCTAAGTCAAGAGTTACTTGATATTAAACAGTATTATATGAAAGTTTTTCCCAGGACCTCTCCTCACAGGTTTATTCCTGTTAGCATCATCACAGGAATGAATGCAGATCCAGGACGTATGGGTTTTCTTCTTTCAGAATCCTGAACTTAAATTTGAAGAAGCTGGTGACATAACACAAGAGGCTGTATGATACTGAAATATTTTTCTTGCAGACATCCAGAATTCTGCCTGCTTTTAAGCTTCTCATTGATTCACAGATTTTAGAATTCCCTGAAATAATTTGTTAATACCTATTCCTTCTAAGCACAGTGAAAAAGTTATTGCAAATACAGTCCTTGCATGAAATGGCATCCAGTTAAAAAAGTAGAATATTGTTAAATTTAAATAATGACTCATTTTGAAGTCTCTGGTTTTGGTACTTAAATTTATTTGACTTTAACTTAATTGTATCATCTTTGTATTTTTGCTGTATAGCAGGAGCAAAAACTCCTTTTGAGCAGCATCCTCTGGCTCCTTTAAGATAAAGAAGCTGGATGGCTGGTCAAACATGATGCTTACAATATATACTGAGAAGCAAAACAAGGCAGCTTCTGGAAGGAACACAGAAAACAAGCAGCATTCTAATTAAATTTATATGTGCTTCAGACTTAGTCTGTAAATTCTCCGAGACTTTGCAATTATGGTCCTAGTTGTAGACTGGGCTTTTTAAATTTTTTTTTTTCTCTTAGAAATCAAGGTACTAACCTGCGAACAAACTTGGAAGTTATCTTGCTTATTATACCCGTCGAAGTCCCTCTTCTAGCATGTGCGAAAGCACCAGTTTCATGGGACGGTGAGGCGGGCGGTCCATTGTAAGTGGCATTGCGCCGCTCCCTCAGCTGCTCACCATGGAAAGTGCTTCGACTTGAACTCCCCCGAGGAAAGCGGGTTCGGTCTGGAGTGGTAGTGCTTATACTATGAGCAGATGGGGAAGCAGCAGGCACTCTTTGAGTTGCACTGCTGGGAAAACAGAAGCATAAATAAAGAGAAGACTACGCTAAAAACCCTCCTACGTGACAATCGTTCCTTGAAGACAGGAAAGAAGCCCCCATCCTTGATTCTTTTTATTTTAGAAACTGAATCTGTTACTGATTTGCTTTTATGGTTCATATTTAGAAGTAATCAAGAGATATTTTCATTGTAAAATTATATTTTAACTCTAAAATCCAATTATCTCAAGTATTATGAGCAGTCAAGAAAAGCATACACAGATAATAGGACAAAGGAAAAAGGTAGAAGAGTCTGTAGCAAAATCTGAAAGTGTTCCCAGCCCTCTTCCAAAAAAATGTGTTAGTCAAAACCTTTAAAACAAGCACTGCCAAAGAACTTAAATATTTCTTAATCAATACTCTAATAGAAATGAATGTGTAAAGCTACTCAGGCAGTTAATGGTAAGAATTACACTACAGTGCTTTCAGACATAAATGAGCTTAGCAATCTACAAATCAGAGAGGTTAATGTTTCAGTGACTTCATCTGAATTTATGGTGGCCTGCATTTCATGGTCCTGTCTAAAGCAGTCACATTTTTAACCTAAGTTTTCCAGAAGTTTCCAGAGGAAGGCAGTCAAGGAACTTTTCTAACGGTATGCAAATGTGTCTTGAAGAAAATCAGGCTTAAGTCATCAGTAATTGTCCTGGGTTTCTGGACAGTACTTGAGTAAGCTACTGTTTCAAACCAGAATGCAAGGTGACAGTTTTGACTGGATTACAAACACACTGAAGCCTATCTTCTGAACAACAGCACTTTTGAAGTGCATGGCAAAAAAATAATCATCAATTTCTTACCTTGGTCGGTAACCTTCAGTACCATCCTTGATGGTTGGCAGTGTAACTTTTATAGGATGACCAGAGGCAGACATAGATTTTTGATGTCGAGGGCGTGTGGATACAGAAGCTACTGCAGAACCTGCAGAAGATGTGCTACTCGCAGACATTTCTGTTAGGCTTTTGCCATGGCAGCAAGGCAGGAGAGATGGACAAAGGGAAAGGAAAAAGAAAGGTTAGTGTAAAAACCTTTAAATAATTTCTCCTTTTAGAACACAGCAAGAGCTGTTTAAGTAACCAGAAGACTGAATGACCAGGCTGCCTTAGTCAGCTAAAGAAAGCAGAATTCTGTGAAAATTACATTCATCCTTAAATCAATTCACCACACATACTACATTATGCCTTTTCACTCCTCCCAAGATTAAAGCTTACACAGACAAAGTAATGAAGAAAGACCTCAAAGAATATATGGAAGTAGGAAAAAATACTGAAAAACAAATTTGTAAAAGATAGATCGATTAAATAGACTCTCCTTTTGTGAATACCACTATTTGCAGTTAAAATAAACATCTAAAACTTGAAACATTTGGAACACTGTCACATTATCACTTGGAATTGACTGTGTTTTTAATAGGACCAATTTGTACTTCTCCTGTGGACGACCCCAGCCACTGCTAGGCTGAGTCAACCCTTTCAAAGTGCAGTTCCTTCTACCGGTACTTTTATTCCTCCTTCCTAAAGTGGCAAGAAAGATGAACGTAGTGGCAAAACTATTGTGTTATTAATTTTTAAAACAAAAGTCAAATGACTTAAGGCAAACTACAGCTTTGCCTCTACAGGCATAAGTGAAATTGCATTAATCATGTATTATAGCAACTACAGTTCCAAAGCTAAATAATATCTTTAGCAAAGAGGTAAATATTTCAGATGAATAATTTGATGACACAAGACATTCAGCTGCACTGAATCCAAATTCAACTGCAACACATCATCTTGTAGGAAAGGCAAATAATAAAATTCAAAAGAAGAATTCTTCTTTTCTCAGAATATGTTTGAAGAACTGAGCACGATATTCATGGCACTCATGAAAGGAATAGGGATTGAGTCTTTCAATACTATAGAAAAAAATTAAACTGTAAAAGGAAAAGCTCTGAAAGAAAATCCCTTCTTTTTATAGTGTTTTTGGTATTAAATCTCTTGGAAGGAAAAGTTATCTATCCTTGTGATATCAGAAAAAGTATTGTAGTATATATTTTAACCCTATATCTAAAGAAGTTTATTTTCTTTATTTTCAAAAAAGGATTCTTACTACCTTAGTTTCAAATATTTGGAATGATACACAAAAATTTTGGAATACATTTTTGAAGGCACCCATCCAATAATTTGAAACTAATACTGAATATTAATTTTCTGTTTCTTAATGTACCTTCTTAAAGCACTTTAAAAACTTTTTAAAGAGCTTTACTTTATATGTTCCATAGCTCATTACCCATACTTCTCTTATTTCCAAAATTACATGTATCATTAAAAAATTACAAGCTCTATGACATAAAACAAAAGTAAACTACTTTACTAGATTATGTTATTTCATGATATGGATTTTTTTGTTCACTTTACATTAACTGTTTTATTTGAATAGCTTAAAAATATCAGAATAACACCTGTTACTTGAATCTCAAAAAGAAAAAAAATAAAAACAAAAAATCCTGATTTTGTCCATTAAAGCCAATATTTTATTTCTGTCATGTAAAGGGGTTTACTAACACCAAGGATGAAAAAATTACATGTCTTAAAAAAAACAGTAACTGTGACATTGTTAAATACAATACCATTTAACAAAGCATACTAAACTGATGTAATTATCATCCCATATAAAGACATTTTGGTTACCATCACTATGAAAATGTTATTTATACCAAAAAGTTATATTGAAAGTGATTGACAAGGTTTACCAGTTTCAGCTTTTTGAGTGATTACAAGGGGAAATGAAAAAGGATCAAGCTACACTGTCAAAGCAATCTATCTGAAGTTCTCCACAGCAAAAGTGCCCAATGAGCAATTAGGCATTAGTATAGTTATTTTATTCTGTGTTGGAGGACAACCCTTAGTAATAAATATGATTCCATACAAACAGGCAAAGGCTGCTTGACACATTTAGTTTAAAAATTCACCACAAACACAGAAACAGCAGTTGAAGACAAGATGAAAGCACACACTTTATGTATTTTACACCATGCTTCATAGCACTACTCATTAATTGCATAAACCGCTTCTTCTGTGCCTCAGTTCTTGTACCCAAATTAATAAACAAGACAAGCTGAGCAGTACCTGTTGTCCTTCCCATTCTGTATTGCAGAGTAGCGATCTGAAGAACGTTCACAAACATAAGTGTTCCTCCTTGTCATTCCACTACCAGAAAACACATTATTCTAGAAAAAAATGAAGACTAAAATTACATTAAATACTTTCTTCTACTGTAATTATGTTGTACAAAATGTAAACACCAGAAGCAAACCAAAATGGCATTTCAGCTGCTTATGTATATTCTTAAAGCCTTCAAATGTACTGGGTTAATCTGTTGACACAAATCACTTTTACCATCAGCTAATTTATCCAACAGCTCACTCACCATTTCATTACTGCACCATTGCGATTTAGCTAGTAGAAAACAGAGAAATTTAATTTTGCTGGCACTTGCTTTACTAAGTATTACTATGCAATTCCCAAGTACTGTGTTACAGAATTATTTCTCCTTGGGATCAAACAAACTGGAATCCCAGAGATCCCACCTATGGCTGGCTAAAAAGGCTTCCCTGCACAGATTAATTTGCCAACAAGGGCTCCAGCCTTACAGTTTGTTGCAACTGTCAAAAGAGCTTCCAAGAGGAAAATGAAAATACTATTGACCTGTGTCAGTCGACCCTGAAATGATGATGCAGATAACATGGCAAATAGGCCTTATATCAACAAATACAGATAGGAATTTCTTTCTGTTCCTAATTTCAGTTTGCATACACTTCACAAAATACCTACAAATGTTCTTCTCCATCCCATGACACACAGATTAGTTGCTGAAGGCTTACTTTTAGTACATGATGTACAATTCTCAGTTCTTAATACAGGAGATATTAAATTCAGCGTGGGAGAGTGTCCTAGTTATAGTGGCTGGGACCAGTTTATCACTGTGGGAATGTAACCGGAACTGCGTATTCCATACCCTCTCTGCCATTTATCATGAACTGTTAATGATGCATTGTTTGCAACAGCTGCCCAGGACACCCCTGACACCTCAGGCTATGAACTGGGTGCAAGAGAAAACAGAGATAAGAGGGTTCCCTGTCTTCACACCAATGATTCAGGTGTGAGAACTCCCCTCTGGGAATCATTAACACCTTCACACCCAACCTGAGGGGTCATGTCTGCTAAGGGGCCATCAAGTAGACCAAAATATCATGTGACTCACAGAGGAAATTGCCCATTGTGATACGGGGAAGTACTGGGCATTCCCATCTGAACCCAAGCATATATAAGCTTGGGGTTTGGGGACTCGGAGCACTCACTCATCAGAGTGAGAGGAGGACCAGAATCTCAACAGGACTGCAACTACCACTCTCGACCAGACTGTAACCATCAACCTTCTGGAAGGAAAACAGGTGTTCCTTTTCTTTTTGCTTTGGACTCAGGGGACCATGTGGTGCTCAGCACAGGGGCTGGTGAGCACCATTCTGTTTGTGCCCCAGGAGACTGGGTTGTACCACTGGGTTTTGTGGGCTAAAATCAATTTTCCTTTGTATCAGTGTATCTATTGTAATCTTTTTATTAAACTGTAGTTCTGACTTCTAAACTCTTTTGAGTTGGGTTCATTTCTCCTGCCGGTTTACTTTTAAACCAGCACAGAGAGGTTGCAACGTGCTAACTGACGCATGCTGGTAAGATAGATTTCAGATACACTAGACTTGGGTACTGTAGGACATAATGAACTCTCCAAGATTCACTCTGTTTAGGTCTTCCTCACCTACAGTTTTTCAACATTAATATGATCCTGCAGAGACTACTGAGTAAACTGTTTCGAGGCCAGTTTGTAAGGAAGATTAACAACTCCAGCAATTGTTTCTGAAACTAAATTCTTATAAGTTAAACTGAAGGTGATAAATGTTTTCAAGAAATTCTGCCTTCCCTAACATTATGTTACCCCCAAAGTTACATGAAAATATTTTAAAATTACCCACATAAAATTAGGCTTGTTCACTTTAAGTGTTTGAATTTAAAAAAGACAATTTCACTTTCTGTGTAAGTTGCGCAGCCTTGAACTATTGTTACAATATCAGACACCAATATTCCTTAATCGTGCCCATCACAAAGCCTTTCAAAATAGTAACAGAGCTAAAAATGTACAAATACTGAAGTTGACATTAGCAAGTAAATCAATTTCTCATTCTTCATAGCAAAGATACTCCATTTAATTAGTTCTCACAAAGCAAAGAAATGCTTTTGACATATCATCCTGTACCATACATGACTGTAATTAGCTTTGGGGCATATAGGTTTGGAAAAGCTCAGATATGAAATCTAATCTTAGACTCAATGTTCTGCATGCAATCCACATAGCCATAATTTCCAAAGACTCTTGGGGAGGGGCTGGGGGGTTGATGAACTTACTTAAAATCTTAAAAAATATTTGAAGCATCTGCAGATCTATTGCAGGCACAGCCTACAGAACATTAAGAGTTAAGTGAATTCCAGCATTTATTTTGTTTACAATAATTCCAGCAGAAATGCATATAATCTTTTCAGAATATCCACAATGAGAGCCAGCATGCAGAATCCCAAAGGACAATGAGCATTCCTGCTGCCAATCTACTGTACTAAAAGATGGCTAGAATTTTTGTATTTACTAGACCATGTCTCTTAAACATCAAAAAGCATACTGGAATCTTAAATCCTGATTCATGCATATTTTTTCACCCCACATGAACTTTTGCTTCTAACAGCTGTTTAAACACTGAAATATTTTTGTGTTGTGTATCCTAAACTATCCTATACTACCGCACATGAATTTCCACAAGTAGATGCTTTCACATTAGAAGAGACCGACTCTCCTATTTGGAACAAAGATGTCTGAGGCAGTATTACGACAGCAGTTTACAGAACTATGAATGATATCATAACAGAAGTATTAAGCAACTATTAATTTGCTAGTTCAATTTCTGAATACAAGAACCAAGTTGCAAATCATAACATCAACAGGCACACACACCAGAGAGCAAGTGGGTTGTTCCCCTCACCTCACTCCATTTCTGAAGTCCAAAATGAAGTGGTTCCAGAAAACTGAACAGCCAAATTTACCGAGAAAGTTCATGAGGGATATTAGGTATATATAGATGAATATTAGGTATATATAGATGAAATCTGATTCAGGAAGTCCCTCAACTTTCTTGTTGATAGAGAAGCATTAGAAACCAGAAAAAGAGCACTCCATATTGGCTCCATTCTTATGTTCTTTCCCTAAATATCCACTATTTGTCTTGATAGAACTTCATTTTGCCCAAGTGCAGACATTCTCATGCCTGCTGTTATGTTAAGTGTTAGAAAAAGTATAGCTGGGGCGGGGAGGGAAAGGTTTATTTTAAAAGACCCACTGTAGCCTATTTCTGTCTGCCAGTAGAAGTTACCAGAAATAGACTTAGTGGCTTAGTCAGTAACCATTATGTCTCTAGTAACCCTGTGCTGCAGATTTTGTTTAAATAGGGAAAAATAAATATAACAAGCCAAAAGCACACACACTTACACTGGTAACTGCACTCGATTTCTTTCTCTCTGGACCCACAAGTGGACTTGCAGCCATCTCTCCTTTGGATCCCACTCCAGTGCTGCCAAGTTTGCGTGAGACATCCTTGTCCCAGTCTTCTTTCTGTTCATTTTCCACACTATTTGCCTGAGACCTTTTTGTGTATGATACAGCAGGAGGAATTGAGGGACCAACTGCCAAATAAAACCAGTATTAATAAATATCTAAAAATAATCACTGCATTTTTCTTGGCTAAAATAGTCTAAATACAGTTCCCTGAGTACAAAAAAAAGCATCTTAACTATGACAGCAAACAGCACATATACCAACTACTAAATTGAGCATTGACAGCCTGTGTTCTTTTTACCCACTCTCTCTTCCCTACCAATTTGCAGTTCAGAATTAGTTCCCATTTCATATCAATATGTAAAACCTAGAAGAGTATTTCAATTCTCATTTTAAACTCATGCAGTTGTGCAATATTATGAAAAAGGGAATTAGGGTGTGTCCTTCAAAACATTTTTTAGTACTTTTTGCCACATACCTTTTCCTCTAAATACTATGAAAGATTATTTTCCTTTGGAAAACCTGGGACTGCTTTGTTTGAAAGCATGTTTAACAATTTCCCCTCCGTCATCATTCTTTAAAATGGTTTGGGAAAACTCCTCTGTCAGCTGACTTTTACATTCCCTTAAAATAAAATCACGTCAGCTAACAATATTTATAATATTGGTTGCTTTTTGAAGAGGGGAAAAAAAAAAAAAAAAAGAAACCATAATGTACATTAGGCAGTGAAAAGGGTCAAATATTTTAAAAATATTTATGGCAATTTGATAGTGCTCTGAAGAATAAAAATTATCTTTCTTTTGATGTTTTAAATATGTCCTTCTTTCACCCAAAAATGTTTCCTGAATACTTGGTAAATTTGTTGCATCTTGGAATCAAACAATTTGGCCCCAACTCCAAAGGTACTGATAAAAATAATAGTTTGCTGCCCTGAGGGTTATCCAGACCAGTATTTGCCATCAGTTCCTAAACAGAACATGCCCACAATGTCTTAGTCAGTCAATCAATTAAGTCCAAAACATTAAATCTGCAAGTTATATCGATCCAGATTTACCACAGAAGTGTTCATACAAACAGAATACAAACACTATTTGATGCACAACAAATGCACAGAGTGCTGGACCTGCCAGGTTCACAAAACACTGCACATTCAGACTCAAACTGTGTATGTTACTTTACTTGTTGGAATGTCATCCCCACCATGATCACTGAACCGCCGTTGTTTCTGGTTAGTCGATATACTCCGCTGGACCTTCAGGTGAGCGGGAGACTGCACCGAGCTGTTGTTGAGGTCGCTGCTGGGACGGGATCTCTGACCCAAGTTGCTGCTGGACAAGGAATCGCCTGCTTCAAACTACAAGAAAAACAGTTTTTCAAAACAAACAAAATTCAACAGTACTGGTAGTTTCATGGCATAACATGACAAAAACTTCCAGTCAAAGACTGTTTTCTTTCATTTTAAATTCTATCCAGAGTAGAATATTCTTCAAGATGAATTTTATCACTTAATCTGTGTTTGATGTATTTTCAAAACACATAGCTAAAGGAAATAAGTTAATGAATGCTCAAAATAAAATTAGAAGAATCTTGACAGAAACAAGGAGTGTGCTATTTTAAACTCAAAGCCATGGAATGGCTCTGTCTGCCTTTTTTTATTGTTTTATTTTAGAGCCTAAGAGCATTCATAGCTTCAGAACAATTTCAAAATGCAGCAGACTGAATCAGGAGGACTAAAAAGGCAAGTACTGATTAAAGAATTCTTTATGGCCTTCAACACATCTTTTATAAGGTATGCAACTCAGCCACTGGTTTGTTGATATCTAAGAAACGTAAGTTGTAAGTAAGAGCAGTAGAAAAAACAAATAACCTTTTCTAACCAATTTCAGTCAAAATGATTTTAGACAGATTCCCTCTGTGCTCTGTCATCACAAGGGAATTCTGGTTCAGAGATGTGCGAAAATGCACTCAAGGATGCATGTATCAGATCTACACTATCTTGGAACTCAAGAAAGGCGAATGACACAACAGGAAAAAAATTCCTTCAAAAAGAAAGCCTTGTTCTCAGTTTGATGTCTTGAAAAATCCTTACTGTCCCAAAAGATGTACAGATCCCTCTACTTCCAAAACAGTTACAAGAATTTCTACCACCCATTTATTAATGACTACAATGCAATTACTTATTAAATAATAAAATACACTATAAACAGTATAGGAGCGAGAAAGGGTGAGCACATTTCTGACAAATAAAGGATGTCATATCTGAGTAGTTAAAAAAATAATTGCTATAGTCAAATTAATGATTTCAGATTTTAAGTGAAAACACACAACAGGAAGAAGAGTCAGCACTTAGAAGTTATGCCAGATTAACAGCCAGATTTTTAAAAAAGCAATTCCATGTATTTACAAGCAAACATAAAGATACTTGATTTAACTCATTTCTTCGTATGGGAATTAACTAGATATCCAAGAAGATAAAAAAAAGGAAAGACATTATTAAGTGATTAATCACAATTTTTTAAACACATTACAAAATAATATTCAACCCAGCCATATTTAAAGGCTAAACCAAAAAATATAAATTAGATAGCACTTACTTCAGGTGGTTTTCTACCTAGAAGCAGGTAAGTAGCCATGACTTCATCGTACTTTTGGTTTACTAAAGATTCATGGATTTCTTCTCTTGAAAAGCCCATTGTGACCATAATGTCTAAAAGTAAAACAAGCCAAATGCATCAGCAGAATAAGTGCTTGGATTTACTGACAACTTAAGAACAGTGAAAATAGAAAAAAACCTTATAATTTACAGGTAACTAAGACCCAACTCGATCTGCTGAGGTTTTTTGCTGTGCAAAAATAAAAAAAATGCTACAATTCCTCTCTCTTGTTATTTTCATTTTGAAAACTCTCAGTTATATTATACAACTCTTAACTGAACTATACAACAGTGTTATCCAACAAACAAATAAAGCACTAGCAAATAGAAAATGAATAGACACAGGGCCGACATAGTAACTTTCTCTAACTACAGCAGGCAAAAATTGTTGCCCTCATAACAAAATCTGTTTCCTTCAGCCTGTTGAATTCTGTAGTCTTATTTGTCTACTGTACTTGTAGATTCATATCAGCTCAGTGAAGTCACAACAGTAGTTATAAGGACAGCATTGTAATGGAATTCCTCATTTAAATCAAAAAAATGCATTTGACTTGTATGATGAGACTGTAGGATAAATTTGATAAGGTTTAGTTTGGCTTGCAAGATAAAACTGCCTGTGTACATCAGACGTAACATGCTTGTAAAGTCTTACCTATTCTCTTGGTGTCATTAAAATCTGGTTCAGGTTCAGTATATGGCTTTAGTTCTTCTTCTTCATGGCCAACATTCATCCACCGATCCTTCATAATTTGCTAAGAAAGGAAATAAGCTTTATGTCAACTTGCCATGTACCAGACTCCATGAAATCAGTGCTAGCTGGTCTGCTGAAAAACAATTTTAAATACACAAAAATCTAAATGCTGCTTTTTCCCTCAATGCCTTTCTCCCTTACATCTTTTTCTTTTTTCCTTTTATCCTTCACGTCCTTGTTTCCATTAGGTCATTTCCCCTACAATTTACCTCTTATACTACAACCCCCCTGTCCAAAATACCAGAAAATCTACTGGGAGAAAAACCCCTGCAGTTTCAGCAGAAAAATCTTTCATTTTGTACCCTTCACTTCCACAGTGTCCTAATCCCATGTTGCAGACTGCCTGACACTCATGCCCTAATCTTGGTTAAGATACCTAGACGCTACTACAATACCATCTCTATCACAATAAATAACTCCTTCATATAATAGTGAAGGAAATGTTTAGAAACTAAGGAGTATTTCAGGAGTGTGCTGATGCTTCCTACAGTCATTAGGTTCAAGATCATGATGCCAACTGGTCATTTTTTCCTACGGACCTTCTCACTGCGCTTGACCTGGTTCACAGTTTGGCTGGAGGGAAAAACACCTCTTAAGTCTCTCTATTCCAGGTAGTTAGTTACTCCGAAAATTTCTCCTGCCTTCTTTGAAAATTTCCTTCTGCTGTGTTCTGGATCTTTTATAATGCCTTCAAGACTGATCACCTGGAATTCCTAACCATCACAATTTCTCCTTAAGGGCATATTCATCTTTAAAACAGCTAACACCATTTTCTCTCCTACAGAACCATACGGTCTCTTTAGGGACAGATGCTAATACTGCTCACTACATGGACAGAAGAATGAAACAAGTGCCAGCAAATCAAGTTTCCCACAGGTTCCAAATATGCCTTGCAAACACTGAATTAAATTATTTCTCACGAAGAGCCAAAGACTCAATTTTCCCTTGATATAACCAGATTCTTTGTATGTAGTGCTGCTGCCAAAATACAGACCCTAATAGCTGTATTCTTACAAGAACAATACAGAACTTTGTACTTGGGCCAGTTAACATTTGGCTGACAGTAAGACTTACAGATTTGTTCTACCATGGAATTGATTTTTTGGCTTTTGAAGGAGATAAAGGGGAAGGGATTGTGAGCACATTGCTACATTGCATTTCTGACACACAGAGCATGAGTCTACTTGACAACAGACTTTGGTTTTGTATTTGTAGCCTTGCAGCAACATGAGCAACGCCCCGAAAAGTACTATGCAGTATCTGCAATCACAATTTTTTAAAGATATCATTAAATACACCTTAAGTTAAATAAATCTGTAGTTTAAGCACGATGAAGTGAATGACAGTAATCATTGCTCAAATCCTACCACCCTGTCTTGATCCTTGTTGAACTAACAGGAAAACCCAACAATGTCCACTTAGAGCTTTTCATGTCTTGTCAGTAGGTGGATCTATCGTTCAATGTAATTTGCTCTTGGTTTCCATCTGTTAATTATCTAAACTTTTGCTGCCTTCTGTCTTTTAAACACATGATCTCAGAGGCACACTGAGTTATCGTACAACTCCTAATCAGGCTCTTAAAATCAAGCATTTTGAAGCAACACAAACAAACCAATTCCAGATATTACATCTGTGTAAGTTCAGCTGGGCTTCCACACAGCTGATTAAAGAGCAGCAGACTTGGTCAGAGTATTTAAAAATCTGACCCAAACTATATATCAACTCAAATTAGATTTCAACCAATTAAATATTTCTCATGAGCTTTCCCTCAATCTTCAGGAAAACTGTATAATAAAAATCTGGTCTGGCTCAAGACCTGCCTGGTCACAATTATTTGCTTTATTACACCTCATAAGCCTAATCTGCTCTGTGGGAATTTCAAAGAAATACTATGCAAAAGAATTGAAGACTGGGGGAGAGGGAAGAAGGAATTGGTTGAAATCCTGGCAGTTAAGAGAGACCCATATATTTTATGACAATGCATTTTCCCCTGTCTCTTCTTGAGAAGATTTACTGGTTTGTAACAACATTCTCTTACTTCTGAAGTGTTCTCTCTCTGTGGCAACTATGAAAAAGTCTAGATGAACCATTTTAACACAGATTTGCCTGGCCCTTACCAGAGGACAAGTGCTAAGCCTAACTCATATGGTGCCAATCCTGTGTGAATCTCAGCTTTGATGCTAATGTCACTGACAAACATCCTCATGGGGTGGTCTTTGAAAAACATGCATGGGAACAGAGGGTATATATGCCGGGATTGAGCAAATAATCAAAAGACAAGGCACAAAAAAATTCTCCCCACCTAAGATGACACTGTCTTTCCACTTATAGAAACTTAGTAATAAATACATACTTTCATTCTAAACATGTATTTTCAGAAGCGCTCAGACAGAAGCAGCAGTAATTTCATTCCAAACCACATACCGTAACTTCTTAATCCAACAAATGTGATTTCAGGAATATTCCTTTTAAAAAGGTTGTGATGTCTCTCTCCCTCAGATTAACATACTGATCAATGCCTGTAATCATCAGGGTTTTGGTACTGGCTCAAGACCCTCCATCACACATAACATTCACTTGCTCTCTCCCACACAATCTGACATCCTTGCCATTTCAGTGAGGCTGCTATCCAACACCTCTCTCCAGGGACTGGAAGGAATTTTAGAAGAAATGGATAATACTACAATATTTAGTGAAAGTGAAATTAGATCTGAAGAGAAACTGCTGAAAATCCAGAAGAGAATTCAATAAAAGGAAAATCTGTTTTCCTAAAACTTAAACATGAGACAGGAAAACAGCAATCTTTCAGCATCTTTGAGCGACTACACTCTTACCATTAGGTCCACTGGACAGCAATAATAGAAGATAATTAATGAATATCAATAAAGCCATCATTCACTAGTCTCTTCAGCACAGATTGTATTCAAGTTACAAGTATTTATAACAAGACATAAACCAGCATCAGTTTGAAATGAGGTGCATGCAGACAGAGCTCACTGAACGAGCTTCCTTGTACAGGTAGCATCCATGCCAGGAAGCATAAATCATGCCACCAAAAAGCTGCTTAAAAGGGATTTATTCTCTGGGACACCATCCACTGCTGCACAAATATGTGCAGAAAGATGAAACAAGAGTCACCGGTGATTAAGTCATGCAAATACTATTTTAAAAGCATTCTATTTATCTTCTGCTCTACTTTCATCTCTATGGTAAGTAGATGCTATTTTTAAAAAACCTCTTGTTGAAGAAATCACAAAATAGAACAGAGCAGATTTTAGACTCAACCCTACACCAAATATTTGTTAAATGCCAGCTCTGGAGTCATCCAGTAATTACATGCCAATACAACAGTCTTGAACAAAACAGCCCTTTAAAAACCACTGAACCTTTTAGACACCTTACAAGTCATAGAGATATTCTCTGCATCCCATGAAAACACAATTCACTACCAAAAAAAAAGGATTGAACAGAAATAACTAGCGATTATTAGCTTATCAGTCAAAGAGTTCTTAGTGTTCATAGGTATTATGGCACTAAAACAAGCAAAAAACCCAGTTTTCCATCACAGTTTTTCTTTCCATACATATCCTTTTAACAACATCATGCTGAAAATGGTTAAGTTAAATCCAAAAAGCTTGGGGTTTTTTTCACTGGTTTTTTTCCCCTGAAAAACTCCCAGAAGATACTTACAATCTTGTCCTGCTTTCCACAGATTTTGAACTAGCTCCATTATCTGACCAAAACAAGGGGAAGCAGTTTCCACTTTGAAATTATTTTAAATGATAGTCAGCTGCAATTTAAAAGGTTAGACTTTCATTCACTAAGTTATCAAGTTATTAATTTCATTCATAACTTTCTATTTTCAATCTGCACTGTTTCTGGGACATTTTCTCATTTATTCTTTTTTTTTTTTTAACAAGACCTTTGGGCCCTTTAAACAGGAAGAAAGTATCTATTGTGAAAAATAAAGTCGTCTCACGCAATTACTGTGTTATGCTTTCTTAATCAAAAACCCCTCTTTTCCAAGATGAAACGACTTACTTCCAAGCTGCCTCGTTTTATTGGATTCAGTACTAGTAGCTTCTTAAGTAGATTTTCACAGTCTGTGGACATATAGAATGGAATGCGGTACTTCCCCCTCAGTACTCGTTCCCTCAGTTCCTTTAAAAGAGAGTTTTAAAAGATGAGCTCCTAATGACACAGGAGATATAAAGACAGTAAGAGCCAAGCTTTCAGACTGTAACTGTACCTTTAGATTCTGACCATCAAATGGCAATGATCCGCTTACTAGTGTATACAAAATCACTCCAAGGCTCCACACATCCACTTCAGGACCATCATATTTCTTTCCTTGAAAAAGTTCAGGAGCGGCATAAGGCGGGCTTCCACAAAACGTGTCGAGTTTATTACCAACCGTAAATTCGTTACTAAAACCAAAGTCTGCAATTTTAATGTTCATATCTGCATCAAGTAAAAGGTTTTCTGCCTAAGAGAAAAATAAAAGAGGAAAAGGACAATTTTTGTATTGAAGTATATAGAGCACAATGTATCATTTAAATACAAAAATGTTTATTTTTCTAAAATTTTTCACCATCTGCATCTTTCTTGCAGAAGAAAAGAAACTAATATCCCCAAAGACATTACAAGGACTGAAAATTGACTATATTTACTCAAGAAAATATAACTGTTAAAGGCAGCTAAACAGACTTAAAAGTCACTTAGTGAATCGACTATGAAGATTTTCTGTAGAAGTATCTTAGTTCAGCTTTAGACTGAAGTATCTAGACATCTCAGAGCAGCAGCTCCAGCTTTTGACAGGTTCATGCCAGCTTCTGATGCCAAGGAGAGTAAATCTAATCCCAGACATGATCTACCATTTTGGTGGAGTAAATGTTAGAAGGTATTAAAGACTTTAGAAGATGATACCTTCTGCTTACAAGATGAAACACTTCAAGCCACATGCTGTATCTTAGCATTTTGTACCAAGATATTATCTCCCTTTTAGGATTAGCATTTGCTTTAGCAATAACACCACCAAGGTGTTAAAACTCAAACATCTCATATTTTTTTTCATATACAATGTATGCTTTCTATACATCTAAGAATATTAATGTCTGTGCAGCAATGCATCAGACACACAAAGACGCAAGTCTACAAGTACTTGGGAAGTCAATAAACAGGATCTTATATTCAGTATCAAAGGCAGGACAGAAGATTAAAAGAGTGAAGTTACGGAAATGCTAATAAATTACTGGGGACAAGAAAGTGCATTTCTCAAAATGCAAGGATGCTGTTCTAGGAGTGCAACAGAACTGGACAAGGTTTATTCGTCTAACTGGATCCTGGCTCCTGATCTGTGTGTATCAGCAACACAGGAGCTGCTCTGGGAAGTGCAGGGATCCTTCATTTTTAAGGACAGACAATAGCCAGAGTGAAGGGTTCATCTAATTGCCAAACATCAGTTTTACAGCAAACAGGTATCTTTCATTAAAAGCAGCGCTCAGAATAGAGCCCAGAAAATATAAAAATGTCTTCGTTCACAATCAGATAAGCAGCAATCTAATTGTTACTTGCTCTGATTAAAATGGTAAATATGATTTTGTTTGGGTTTGTTTGTTTGGGTTTATTTTTAATAATTTCACACTCAATGAACAGAACAGGAGACAATTAACTGCCAGTACATCAAGCCAATAGCTGCATGACAGAATTTAGCCTTTATCAGGAGTAAAATACAACCCGTTTTTACAAACTCTATCCTGGAAAATATTTTATTTTCCCAATTCATGACCTGTAACCCCAGCTGGTTCCAGCTGATGTGCCTGCAGACAGACTCACAGAGCTATTTTCCAGATTTGACAGCCTTCTATGGTACTGTACAAAGACTTCATTTTCCTTGTGGTGAAAACAGTACTGTCAGTGCAGCTGCTCTGTGATTACAATAGTCCTTCTGGTCCAACAGTACTCTGCTACCCAAGTACCCCATGCTTTTGGGTTCCTTACTTCAAACAAAAACACAAAAAAACCTTTTTAATAAGCCAAATAGAAGTAATACGCTCTTGTTGGTTACGTGTTCAGAGCCAAAAGTAAGAACTGCAAAGTTAAGTTTTGTGCATCATGGGATATGCAAAGCCAGAATTGGTTATAGCTCGTTCTACGCAAGCTGTTTATAATCACAGAAAGTTAAAAGGGGACAGTTTAAGTTCCCACGGGCCTTGCATTTCCTCCTCTTGTGCAGGACTGGCCTCGACAAACTTGCACATTTCTTAAACACCTTCCCAGTTTAGTATGAAGTAACTTATATTTGATAGAGTTTAACCTATTATTAAAGCCAAAAAGTCTTATCAAATAAGTGGTAGCAGATGTCTGCCTTGTGGTGCTACAATGTCAATTGTTTAATGCGTTTATACCATGGAGAGTCAAAAGAAGCAGCTGAGAATGCAGACACAACTTTTAATGTTGCTTTTTCCTTCTCTGCACCTCCATGAGAAGAGTTTTAAAGGAGATAGAGATGACATAACACTTTGAAAGAAGAGATGAAGCCAGAACACCTCCCCAAAGCATACATTTAGCCTTTTTTTCTTTGGAAAACATATTTTTCTTTGGCTGGGCTGGCAGGCTCTCAATCACACCTAACTGAACTTTACAAATGAGTCTAGCATAACTCCAGCCAAGAGATGACGGAGATAGAAAATCAAAGAAAGTTATTTTGGAGCCTGCCTGCCTTGGAAGGAGATCAGCAGCAGACTACTTGTGGCAGAAGCACTTCCTGCATGAAGACTGCAAAGCCATTTTGGATAGGCCTGTGAGCAATGCAGTGAGCTGTGTATGTGCTGTGGAACTAAGAAATGAGAATGGTGGAGGCTGTAACAGATACTGGGAGAAAGAGCAAGATGCAGGATGCCAAGTAACTGCAGGGGTTAATGCAGCAAGACTCAGTAACATAGCTGGGCTGAACAAGCCGGTGCTAGGTAAGTAGGAGATGGCTGGCTCCCTGCTCCCAGCCATCTCTAGGAGTGAGAGAACCAGGCAAAGTGGCTTGCCAGGACAAGCCAAGAGGACCCTAGGTGCAGCCTTGTGGAAAGCTCAACAGTGGCTACAGTAAGCTCCAGGGAGCCTGACAAAACATTCACAGGCTCCAAACCATCATGGAAGATGTGGAGTAATTTTTTAAAAATCAAGATTTTGGTGAAATCCAGCCCTTTCCTTCCTTGCATTCTGACTTCAGAGTGCTGGCCAGGCACCTCAACCATCAGATGACAACAGTCTTGGGGCAAGGACAACTCAGCAGAAAAGGATTTATTATCCAGCACCACATGCACATGCAGGAGCTGGCAAATTGACAGGTATTAGGGAACAGATTTTTAAGATCAAAGTTCAGAGAACACTGCAGTGTATTATAAGCAAATTAAGACAAAGGATACTGGTGGGGAAATAAAAATCCACTTTAAAAATTATTCAGCCTCAGCTTTTCACAAGTATTTTGATACATTAGTAGAAATAAACCTACACTGACGTTTACTTTGTAAATGTACAAAGACATCAAAGCAAGAGCACAAGACAGCTTTTAAGTGGATGAAGATCGTGTCCAAGCTCCATGATATCTAAGCTTGGCATGAAAACAACTTCAGGGTGAAGGCCGAGGTTGTACCTGCAATTGCTGAATGCTTACTATGGCCTGGTGGTTTATACAGATAGATTACTAGAAAGCTTTAAAAAAAAAAAAAAATCAAATTCAACTAATTTCTTTCTACCTTCGGCTTATTTTCTGTCCAAATTAGACACTACAGGGTACAACAGAAGTTCAAATGGATTAAAAACCTAACGTATTTCTTATAAATCAATAAGAAAAGACCCTTTTATATATCCTTGCAATATACTTTAACTGACAATATTTTAATTAAGTAGTGCTGACTGATATCAATTGAACTTCTGCAGCTTCATGGTGTAGATACCAGCATGACAGCAGGTATAATTCTCTGAAGAGCGTGTCCTTTCCTTAAAGCCAAAACTGGAATGAAAGTAACATATGTTCTATTCTTGTCTCTCCCCTGTTCCAGCAGGCAAGCGACATTATTTTTGCGCTTCAGAAAACTGAGAATAAAATACAAGTGATAGTTCTCTCATTCACATGTTGGAGGCATTCACAGACAGTGTCAAAGACAAATATATAGAATAAAATCAAGTCTATACTGTCAGGCAGTGAAAAGTAACAACCTACCTTAAGATCACGATGAACTATGCATTTTTGATGACAGTACTGTACAGCAGATACAATCTGAAACACCAAAATGATGAATGAAATATTTTAACCTCAGTACAAGTTTTTGCATATAATGTAGTAATTTTGGTTCCTGATATGATTCACTAGAACATAGGAAATGAATAAATAAAGTTTTTATTTTAGAAAATATTCATCTAGGGTTCTTTCATTAAAGTTTAAGTACTAAAACTAAAAGGTCCCTAAAAGGAGATCATTTTCCTACTAAAAAGTAGTTTAATGCATACTCCTCAAGGTAATAGGAGAAACATACATTTCTAATGCAAATCACCCAACAGCAATACCTACTAAAAGGAAATTAATCCACCCTTCAACCTGATAGCCATATGTATAATCTCAGATTCTATTTTCTAAAATACCAATTGCATATCTCTGCGATTCATCCCTAACAAAACAATTCATTCAACATTTTCATATGTGTCTTTCACACATATAACAAAAAACAAGTCTGAAACAGCAAGTTAGGGGCAATTTCTTTACATGTTAATTATATAAGTTAATCCTGAAGAATACCAAACTTGATCTAATTAAAGCTTTTCCAAAATAGTCACTAAAACCAGGGTAATAAAAGGATTAAGATAAGGAAGTTTGCAGTAAGAATATGAAAGCCTATTACAGAATAGCGTTCATACAAAATAGTGTGACATGCCATAGCAGTACGTGTCATCATATAAACACCTCTAGACAGAATATCTGTAAAATTCTAAAATATTCAGAAAAGGATTTAAACCTCAAGTGAGTCAGAATAAAAAAAAATATGATTCTTAGGAACACCAGCTACAAGAATGTAAAACAATCTTACTATTTTTAGACAGTATGTAGGAAGCAGATATTTTTCTCTTCAGGGATTTTTTTTCCACTGCAGCTTCAGTAAACATTATCAAAGCAATTAGTATTTGTTTAAAGTAAAAGAAGTATGCTTACACTCATGTCTATCTGAAAACATCATGAACAGAAACAAAAGACTGAAAGTTATTTTCATACCTGCCTGAATTTTGAACGAGCCTCTTTCTCTTTCATTCTTCCATGTGCAACTAGGTAGTCAAACACTTCTCCTGATCATGACAAGAACAAAACATCAGTACTACTTTTTTTTTTACTGTCATGAACAATCAAATCATGCTTGGAAACAACACACACTCCATGCTCCCTCCCTTATTGAAGGGAAAGGAAACAGAAGCAGCCAATAAAAATTCCTTTTTACTGTTTGCACTGGATTTAATTTTTCAGACATGTAATAATCTAGACACATAAAAATGGAACCCTTCATACTAAGACTTCTTCAATTTTTAAAAGAAATTAATAACCACATCAAAACAAAAAAATTAATCATGAAAAATATTCATATTGTATAAAAGACACACTGGAAATTGAGCAACTTCTTATCTACCAGATTTGCTTCATGTATCTCTAGTGGCTTCACTTAACATTATCTGTATTACTTTAGATTTTTGCTTCTTGTTCTCTTTCTAACAGAGCCTTTCAGATCCTCATCTTTGCGGTGTCTGACAGCAGCCTTTACTAGCTGTGTGAATCCAGCCCTTCCTATTCAGATGTTAAGCAGCTTCTCAAGCAGGCACTCACTATTCCTCTCACTATGATACTGTAGGTCCCCTTTCCCATGTTCCTTATTCCTGTCCCCAGATCTGCCTCTCCAATTGCTTCAGCACACATTTTAAAGATAAAATGAGGCCACTAGTGCTTGCCTAAATATAGCAGATAAATACAGAGTCAAGTTTTTGCCAGAATCAGCACCAGATTAACTCCTGATACTGCAGCAGAAACCTCAGAATGGGAACTACCCTTAAGCACAAACCTAACAGGTTACTTTACAGACTGTGATGCAAAGAAGAAAGTCTGCCCTAGGAGGTCTGCTAGGACTGTTGTGAAGGCCAGATTGGAATAACCCATTAACAGCTAAATCCTCAAATTGTTTCTAGGCATGTAACTGGCATTTCAGTTTATCCTTAACGCAGATTTAAGAATCCACTTACCCCCACTGGCATATTCCATTACCAAATACAATGTCTTTTCAGTCTCAATAACTTCAAATAGTTTTACTGCAAGAAAAATGAATGAGAGAGAGATTGCAGCCAGGAGTAAAAGCACAGCACAAACAAACAATTATACTCATGGAATGAGTATAATTTATGGCCAGTGATAACACTATATCATACAGAAACTTCATATCCTTTAGGTTAGCATTCTTTTGAGGGGGGAAAAAAGCAAAATTAATTTCTAAATCACATTTGATAATAAAGCATATTAAGTCACAATTCTCTCAGAAGTTCATGCACACTGTACAAACAAGTTCATGCTGAAATTAAGTGTTAAATTTGACACAGACTTCTTTAAGATCATACAAACCTCTCGTTTTGCTAGTAAACTGCTCACAGTCAGAAATCTGAGATTCTGACCAACTACAAACCAAATGGGTACCAGAAATGTTAAGTGTCACTTTCCTCAGATTGTAATAGTAACCACGCATTTAAAACAAACACAGCCCCACCACCACCCCCGAGAAAACAAAAAACAGCAGAAGCTATGAATGCTGAAAAAGCAACAGACAACTCAAGGGATGAGAAGGGAGTGCCTAGCATATAATAACTTGTACACCTCATCCATACCTTGTATGCAACAAGCCCTCTGGCCGATTCAGGACCATTAACTGTCTCTGGAACAAGACTGTCCAGCCCTCCTCAGCCAGAAGAATTGTCATCACAAAGTAGGGCCCTGAAGCTGTGGGGTAGGTGAAAGAACTAAAGCAGAAAGGGAAAATTACATACTTGGTAATTCTAATTTTCTGGAAATATCAGTCAGCAGGAATCCTTCCTAGACTGAACTAATGGAGTTTCGCTACTCTCACCTAAGAAACTCAGGCTTTGGGTCTCAAGAGTCATTTCAATGGAAGAGAGTAGTTAGGGTTCTTGAAAGACTGGAGCGCTCCACATCTCCTACTCTGTGTAAGGCTTCCCTGGACTGAGCAGTTTACCTCCTCAGCGCAAAATTCTTGTTGCAAGCAGAGTCAATAAAGGAGGTGAGACAATGAGCACTTACTGGATGCTTACTGTCCTATTATCTCAAAAAAAGTTAATAGCAGTACATTCAAATAAAGCCAAATAGATTAAAATGTAAACAGTATAACACAAAAAAAGTTTGCAGAAATCCAGGGCTCCTACCAATATTGGGATGATTCAGTATCTTCATTATTCGTACTTCTCGAAACAACTGTCAAGGAAGCAAGATAGTTCTCTTAGTGCATGTTTATTAGGGAAAAGCTATACAAGATACATAGATTTTGTGTCAAAAACACAGATTTTGTGTCAAAAACACAGATTTTGTGTCAAAAACACAGATTTTGTGTCAAAAAGGAGAAAGAAAAGGACACAGAAAGTAGCATTATCATAAAACACAGATAAATATAATGCAGTGAACTCTGGAAAGCAATCTACATCTTATGCATTATATAAAAATAATCACTACATAAGAAAACTAGATTAATTTTTAAGCTTTATACAAACAGACATACTGAGTTTTACAGCCCTTCATTGACCAAAACAAACAGATTAATCACACAAGTTTTCTTTATCTTTTTGCTCATTTTTTTGGCGACTGGCAAGCTCAGTCAACTACCTTGAATACAATACAGAATTCCAGATGCAAATACAAGGTGCAGTCCTACAGAAAAGTTGAACACAGATGTTCAAATGGAAATGGATACCAGGAATCCTGGCATCCTCCCATCCTGCTGCTTCACGGAAGTGAAGCAGGCGAGTTAACTTTTCACAACTACCAAATTTTACATGGGGTCACAAGCAGTGATGCCCACCATTCCCCCGGCAAGGCCTGAAAGTTTATGATTGCTGCAAGTCTGCTTTATAATCCCAATTCACACAACTAGAGACAACTGGAGAAACTTATAGCCCTAAGTATATATACTGGAGACAATGGTGGATTTTTTTAAAAAAAACAGAAACAAGAAGTTGTTGCTCTTAAATTTCTACCATTTATGGGCTGTTAACTAGAGCTGCAGCAAGACTAACCCAGGTGGTCAAAGGAAAGAAGGCAAATGAAAGAAATCCAAAATGACCACATAGTTTGGTGCTATACACTTGAGGCTGACAACACCAACAAGCTTGCACTGGTTTACTTCAAGTGAACACCATATCTCCATTATCAAGCCTACTTACAGTGCTGCACACTCCTTAGTCCCTTACTGGGCTAAAGTAGGATGCTGAAATGAAGGAAGAAACTGGCTTCAGCGCAACTCTCAGACATTTTGGAAACATCTTAGCACCACAGCCCTCCTTAGAGAGAAACCTGGCTCAATGCAGAGGTGTGTTGTTGCTGTTTTGCTTGTCTGGTGTCTCGGAGACACCTCTCCCTTCATTTTCAAAGTTAATTCCATTTGTTCAGATGCAACCCTTGCAAAAGGGTAAAATGATGCAAGGCAGAGACTAAAAACCTCCTCAAGAGTAGCACTTTAGTGTCTATTTTATGATGGCTGTGGCTACAAGTTAAGAGAAATCAAAATTCTTCGGCTTAGAAAATACTAATGGTTTTTCATTCCATTTGTGCAACTTAGTCATAATGTTTCTAAAATTTTGCATTTATTCTACCAGTTAAGACTATAGATCTTCTTGAAATTCAGATTTAGATAAAGTACTATTGCTACAGCTTAAGTAATAATATTACAACTCTATATCTGAATTATTTAAGTATTTCAAGCTAATTAATATGCACTTGCCTTATAACTGCCATTAAAACAATTTCAGAAGGAAGCAAAAACTATAAAAGCATTTCTCTGCAAAAACATGAATAGCATGATGCGGTGTCTTTGCTTGTGTACAAAATGTAACATATGGCTATGTAATACTATGCACCAGAATCAACCTTAGCAAATATTCTTGCTTCCTCATACAGCCAGTTACTGCCAAGAAAAAAAAACATCACACCAGGACATTCTTTGTGCATTTCTTGTTTTTCCAAGTATTTAAATTTGTTGCACAAGAATAAATTTCTCAGCTAAATCAGTATCAGCTGGTCAGACGCTAACAAATCTAAACCAATAAACAGTACAGCTTCAGAAGAGTTTCTAAGCAGGTATGTGGAAAACTGCGATTCCTGCCAAAAGATTAGAAAGATATTTCATAACTTAACTCTATTAATTCTGGTATGAAAGTCACAGCAATGAACACATACCTTCATGAGAAGGATTAAAATATGAGACTTCTATAAAAAGTAATTTCAAATCTCATAATTTTATATTTCAAATAAAGCACATTGGAATTGCAAAATAAAAAGGTGCATTATTCTATCCAACATTCTTACAAGATTTGGAAGTTTACTAATTGTTTTAAGATTCAAACTGACTTTACAGTGATATGAAATCATAAAATTTTGTTCCACATGTATTTTTTGTTTCCATAAAGAAAAACGCTATTAGAAAGCAGACACAGAAGTCTATTTTCCTCAAGACATAACACTACTGACCTCTAGTCTGATGCAGATACTTTGTTATATGAAAGAAACATTTACCTAGTCCAGTTCTGAATAGAACACATCACCAAGACTGAAAGTATAGGCTTAGGTTTATTTACAAACAGGAATAAAAAACACCATCTTGTACTATATATCCTGTGGTGTCAGTCTCCCTATAAATTCATGAGAGCAGGGAAAGAGAGAAATCGGCAGAATAAGAATTGAAAGAATAGCCTGAACTTGGAAACTACCTGCTGACAAAACGGCTTGCTCTGAGGAAAGATTAAAAACCCCTAAGAGTTTGTACTCTCCCAAAAGCCTGCCCACTACTAAGCCTACAGTACACAAGGTTGGCTTCTTCACTGGGAGATCCATATTCCTCTCAGTTTGTGCTTTGCAGTCGTTATCAGTTTCCAGCAGTGTTTGAAGACCTTTTTCGAAGTAACTCAGGTAAGAAGCACCTTGCAAATTAGGCAGATGTAACTTAGATATTTTGTAATACTGCTACATAATGAAGTCAAACAGCTTCACTAGAGATACCTTCCAACCTGGGAAGAAAGAAACCGTTTGAAAGGCTGAAAGAACTGAAAAAATGGAATAGCATTGTGTGGAGACCACAAACACAGCCACACTATACCTTGTGCAGTTCCTGGCCCACAGGGTCCAACTGGATGTCTAAGTGTCACTCAAATGCAGAGTGGGGAGAAAGAACAGGGAACCTTATTTCAACACAGATGTTCAAAACAGCACAGGGGGAGTGGGATGGAAATTAGACAAATGAACTGTCCTCTGAAGTTCTGGTGCATATTCAGGCTTTCCTTTGGTCCAGTATAAATGCACACTTATAAAAACTAAGCAGATGCCAATGTGCACCCCAACTTTCTCTCAGAAGAGAGAAACAACTCAGAAAAATCTCTGAACAATGGGTAAAACTTTTATTAAAGGAGTTAACAGTATTCAAGTATTAGAGAACATTACCTTACAATGCAACTGCATTCCAGGAAGCACTACTTTGGGATAAATCTCCTCTGGTCATTAACATTTGCTACATCAATAAATATACATTTACAAACATACATACATTTAAAAAATAGCCATTACACCTCTCAATAACACCCAGGATACATCTCTTTCGTTATATAGAGAGGTATTTTAGCAAAAAGACTATAGTTATTTCCTATGAAGTCAAGTCTGTTAAATTCATAAAAATCTGGACATAACACGGATAATTGGTTCTCCTTTCATGACAAGGTGACCTGCAGGATTATGATCTATTTTACTGATAAAATTGCATTTTCAGAATGCATGCACACCTGTATTTTCTTGAGCAGCAATGTACAGAATCCTCAGAAGGTATAAGGGCTCCCTGACCTCTCTCCCCACTCTACCACATTTATAGGACTGCTCTTCATTCAAAAAAGTGCTACCAATCAAATGAAAGCTCTTGAACAAGCATCTCCTTGTTGCAAGGAACAATAGCCTCAATAGTCTCACTTACAGAAAAGAACAGCCAGCACCATACTGAATTCCTAAAACTTGTACTTATGGAAAAGGGACGAGACTTAAGAAAACCTGCCTCGATTCCTGCATTCCCAGATTAATCTTTCAGGGCATACACTGCAGAAAGTACAAAGATCTGTCACATCATTGATAACACTTCTAGTTGCTGCCAGATTGACATCTATGTTTAAGATTTACTATTTTAAGTCACTACAATCAAACTGAAAATCTTCAGTTAACCAAGGCTTTTTCTTGCTTTGAAAGATGTATTTGAATGCTTCTCTAGTTTGGAAACCATTTGAGAAGGGATGCTGCAAAAAAACCATTGCTTTCAATAGGTAACATACTGAAATTGTTTCAGATCTTCTAGTACTATTTTACTTCTGTTCTGCTTCCCTTAACTACAGAAAGAACATTCAAGGCTTCAAATATGTTTAAAGAATAAAAAGCTTGCTGATCCCTAAAAGGGGAAAATCTGAAATACAGTTTCCTAATTAAACCTATTAATGAAAAAAAAGCACCTTCTGCTCCACTAGCAGTTTGCAGAAGAGCAACAGAATGCTATTTCAAAAACAACCCCGATGAAGCCAGTACAAGACAACACTTTCAATGTAGCAGACATGCAGAAAATAGAACAGCTATTTTGATATAAATTCAAGTTATGACAAAACCCAAATACTTATATCTGGGATTACAATGACAACAGTGCAAAAGCTAAGTCAGTACAACATGTTACTATCAAGATAGCAAGTCAACAAAAAAGCCAGCTCTGTCTTCTAAGCAGGTGGCCACTGAGTAAGGTGGGAACTGTGTATTGAACAAACTGAAAACAAAACAAAAAGGTGGGGCCCTTAATTCAACATGGATTTTCTAATTAAAGAGGTAGAGGTCCTGAAGTGAAAAACATAATGTACCTTAAGACAATCACATTGCACGCTCAAGAAAGCAAAATTAAAAATTAACAAGGTCTGTTTACTTAAACCTCCAAACGTTAGGAGACAACTCAAATTAAAACAACTATGTCTGAAGTACCCAGTCCATACTATATGGCATGAATACCATTGGAGAGAGCACCTATGAAGAAACTAAATGCTATTTGCTTTTATACCCGTGACTAACTGCAGACCCAGCTTGCATGACACTTCCAGCAACTGAAGTATGTGCTCAAATATTTCTGTTTACAAAACAGAATGGTGCATGCCAAGCTGTGATGACACATTTCACTTAATTAGGTCAGTAGCAAGCATTGTGGCAAAACCTACTTGCACTTAGTATCCAATGAATGGAAAGGGGATGGTTTTCTGAATGGCCCCATGCTTAAGATCACTACAAATTTATCTTGTTTGATTAATAATAATCACTAGTGACTGAAGGCCTAGAAGTTTTGCTGAACTGCATACAATTTATCAGCCTTGAAGTACTAGAGACTCTCCTCTCAATCATGCAAATTTAGATGAGTTCAAACTCAGGAGTGGTATTTTTGTGGCAGTAACATATTCCACTATTCCTCTATAAACTTTCATTAGAGAAGTGTCTGTTCCTATTAACACAATACTACTATCACCACTTCCCAATCCCAACATTACTTCTTGGGAAAAAAAAAAAAATTGACTACTAATAGCCCTATGTACAGTATAACCCTGACAACAAAATTATAAAAATTCACATTAGTGATACCAAATAGTACAGAAAGAATCACAAACATTATCTAATAGTTCAGTGCAGAAATAAAAATAAGGATGACTGATTTCATAGAACAAAATAAGAATTTCTGTTGTGTTATTTACAAATCACAAATGACCCATCAAAATACTAACAGAAGTTCTCCTAACCATTCTAGTGAACCACTCTCTCAACCTTATTTGCTCCTCATTTACAGTTGCTTCAGTGACTGTGCAAAAACCTTTCTTCAGCTTACTTAAAAGCTTTCAGGGAATCAATATTTGGTCGGTCACTCACAAATGTTGAAGACATAAAGAGCTTCAAAACAAAGATTATTTTTTCTGAAAGTTATAATGAATATTTTACAAAGGAAAACTTCATATCAACAAATGATCCCACTTTCCAGTAGAGGCAGAAGATGCAAGGGATAAATACTTTTAGAAGATAATGAAATTGTGGTTAAATTGCTAAATTTAAACTTCTGTCCTTCGTTTTGCTATCAGCTCCTTCTAACTGTACCTAATACTGTTTCTGTTGTTACCAGCTTCACACTCGAAAAACAAGTAACAGCAGCAATGCCCTATTGTATGAGTATTCTGTGTACTATTTGTGCAGTGTGACAGTATCTTTTGTAGGCTATGTAAGTTCTATTTATTCTTGGAATGATTTATTGAATTATATTTCACACAAAAATATTCAATGATAGCTTATCACTAAAACAACTGTCCCAGAACTAAGTTTCTCTTGCTCAGTTTTCCATAAAGCTTTAACACTTTCTTACCCTCTTATTGCTCAACGAGACAAACTCACCTAGCTCTACATGTATGAACACCAAACTAGGTAGGAAACAAGCTACGTGAACAGCACAGGATTTCTACAATGTGCTCTGTCAGGTACTGCCTCTGTGGGTCCCTCTTCACTAGCTCAAATATTAGCAAAGAGATTTGCTTAATATAGGATATAGAACTTAACAACAGAGCTGCTTTTGCATGGACTGCACAGCAGGTTGAATAAAACCAAATCCACAAGAACCCATACTCAAAAGCACTACACTATAACAAAGTATAAAAGAAATAAAGGAAAAAAGAAATTACAGAAGAGCTGTTCATAACTCCCCATAACCAAAGTTACACTATTAAAAAAAATGTAATGACAGACAGAGATAAAAACAGGAATAAGCTCTGGCCTCCTTCTCTCTTTCTACAGCTACCGACAGCAGCAGTCTAGTGTTTGTAAACAAAAAATATCCCAAGTTTTTATAATGGGCATCCTCCAGAAGGACAATAGAACATTTCTGTCCTTCAGTCACAAAACATATGCTGAGTTAAATGGTGAAAAAAACCAAACCAAACCAAAAACCCCAGGGTTTTGATAAAACAATTATCACAATGATTATGAAGGACTTCTGAATTTCTATCTGCAGGCAGAAAAACACAAGACTCTTCCGATTATATTCAGTCATTTTGTCAATTCTATACACAAGAAGTAATTGCCACAGGTTCCCTGAGTTCAACAAACATTTTATTAAAATAGAAAGAATATAAAGACAAAGGTAGAGAAATCCATTAAAGCAATAAAAACCAGTACTCTAAGTCCACAAAAAACAATTATTCTATTAAAGTAAAATCCAAGAAAAATACCATCCTTCACAACATTACATCTTGATTTAGTATGTAGAAAAACTATTTGTGTACCTAATTAGAAACAAATTTTACTGTTGTGAAAGAGCAAAGCTAGAGGAGGAAGGAAGGGCAAGACAGCAGTGCTTACATAGGAACCACATCGAGTAACTGCCCCCAGACAAATTGTATCTGCATGGTACAGCAAAGACAGTAGGATATCACCCTCTCCCAAGGACATATGTACAGAAAGATGTTGTTTAACAAGCTAAAGGAATCAAATACTTTTGTCAAGTAAATAAACGATCACAGTTCATCTGTTTAGACCATAGCATCTGAAATTTTGTATTCTTACCTTTTGCAGACTAGTAGGATTTAGCTGGGTTTTATCTATTATTTTCACAGCAACCTT
>VWZG01010783.1:112950-129276 GCA_013396735.1 Grallaria varia
AAAAAAAAAGCAACCAACCCTCTCCAGTGAAATAGGAGATTACATGCAGGACTAAGCTCAGAATAACTCAAGCAACAAACACACAGAGTGAGGAAAGAAGTACATACAGATTTTTAAATCCAATACCAAGGTCAATGCATGGTAGAGACAAAAAAGAATCAGACAAAGTTGTGACAAAATTTAACATGTATCGATATCCTGAGCCTGCTTATGCATGCTTTCCAGAACAGCATGAAGAAAATAATCAAATACATGCATGTGATTCTTCTGTTTAGATCAGATTTACATAACATGCAGAAATTCCAGGTATGAACTTTTGAAAGAGCTTGAAGCTATCAGCAATAAGATACAAGGATTTTGAATAAAGCTGACCTCAGTCAAGCATATGCAAACATTTCATTAACTGATATTGCGACTCTGAAAAGCATTTTATAAAACTTTCTAAAGAAATCCAATCTATAGGCAATATACAGTATTAAAAGTTCAATATACAGTATTAACAGGGATACTGAACAAATTAACTTCCCCCCTTATTCTTTTTTAGCATCTCTTTCCTTTTCTTCCCAGTTGTAATAGTCTGTATTACAAAAAAAAAAAAACCTCCAAAGTTAATAACAAAACATTTCTACTGCAAGGTGGAATACAACCCCTTAATGCCAACAGACAATTAAGTTTTCTTTCTAACAGCAGTCATATATCGTGGTAAAAGACAAACATATCATGAATATCGAGTAAAATCTTACTCTGTGCTTGTCAGTATGGAATCTAAGCCCCTTAGAAGTTTTGGTGAATTTTTTGTTTTGTTTGAGGGGTTTTTCTTGTTTGTTTGTCTTTTAAGTGCTCAACATAGATCAACATATGTGAGACATATCAGAAACAAGCTTGCACACTTCAAGACAGAATTGGTTTTCTACTCAGAAGCTCCACTCCTGAGGTAGGATGCAATGTTTACAGCTCCACACTTGAAGCAATCTAGAATGGAAAATAGCCCATCTACCAGTGCAGCACCATACACAGCTAGTAAGAGTTTCAGAACTTCATACACAAGAATCTTCAGAATACTTCTAATTTTCATATGGCGACACCAATCTGTATTAATCCTGTGAATGTTATATTTCTCTAGCTCTTTTTTTTTTCCTAAACACAGCACTAATGTCATATGGAAGGGTGGAGTTCAGTATCACGTGGAATCACAGATCCTTTTTATTTATAGGATAAAAAAAATATAAAAAATGTGCTGGCCCATCCCTGAGGTGTCAGCCAAAACATTTCAGAAAAACAAATACCTTCCTAGCATTAAATCAGGTCTTGTAATTTGAACTCAGCCAACATTATTCCTCATCTCCCTGGGCCCGAAGCCCTCAGCCTGACCAGGCGTGCAGGTGCAGCAGAACAGGACCTTCTTGCCTTTGTTCCATTTCACTCAGAATTGGCACAGTTACTTCAATCTGGCACTTTCCTTCCTGACTCATCACAAACACACAAACAAGATTTTCCAGGGCTAATTCAGGACAGTCAGCCCATATCATGTCCATTAATTGCTATGACAAAACTGAACCCTCTCTGTAGTCCCAGTGAAAACTGAGACAAGCCAGCTAAAAGCTGCTGCAGTAAACCACACGTGGAGCCAAGGGGAGGGAGAAAAAAGAAAGTTTTTCATAAAATCCTCTTGTTTACTCATTTTTATTTGTCATTTGGTACAATACTAGAAGCAACAGTCAGCCCAACCAAGTAAAAGAGTAAAACATTTCCTATCTTGCCAAAATAAAATTGCTTACGCTCCTCACCTGTGAAACCAAACAATTTTTTGAAGTAAAGGAGGAAGGAAGGAGAAAGAGTCCTGGACATATTTAAACAGTCTTTCAGAGACAAGAGTTCTTTCCACATTTCTTGCCAGCCATTGCTCTTTGCTCAGGAGGTGATCAGTTTAACCTTGCCAGATTTTTTTTACTTATCATATGAGATCTTCAAACCTGCCAGTACAGAGTTCCCAGTGAGCATTCCCAGCTCACTCAGGACATCCTGCCAGCACCCAGAGACGCAGGCAGCTACAGGGCACTACTGATTCTGAATGCCACAGCACCCACAGGTTGCTCAAAAACCCTCAGTGAAACAGAAAGAAAACTACATGCTAATGTTGATCATTAATTGAAGCAACTAAACAAGAACAGGAACACACCCAGGAAGCGAAACTTCTGGCAAAGGAAACTGGCAAGAGTTTTTATTGCACTTACAAACGATGCAGCCAGGTCATTTTTCAACTGGTCTGATGAAAGACAGAAGAGGCATGAAACAACTTATCGTTCAGGATTATGTCAAGCACACGGAGCTTCTCAGACATTTTCAGGGGTACAAGAAATGGAAAATGGTTTAATATCAAATTTCAAAACTGAAGGGAATGAGGATGTTTTCTAGAGTCTAGAGACTAAAATCTGAAACCCTGAGGCTTGCCTCCAGATGAGGAAAACAGTAGCAGAAGGCAAGGTTTACTCACAAGAGTGACCAGATTAGAGTAAGTGCATCTGACACTCACAATCAACCAACCACTATTCTGGGCCAGATGAGGTTTTTTGGGGTTTTTTTTTTGGTTTGTTTTTTTTTTACAGAAGCAAAGTATGCATACAGCTGATCAGGACCAGGCTCTTAATTTCAACTTATTCCTTCTCTCAACGTTTATAAAATGGAAATTTTTTCCTTATCCATTGCATACCTAAAACAACTCTGGATAAGTCCCCATGTGGCATGACAGCTTCTGAAGCCAACCCACCACTGCTCACTTGTCTGCACCTGCTTACACCCCCATCACGCAGCAGGAGGGGCAGCCAGCAGAGGCAGCCAAGCCAGATAAACTCTGGCAACTCTTCCGCCAGGGTAAATCTCCAGCTCCCTGAGCACAGGGACCTCCCAGACAGTTCCCCAAACATCAGCACAGGCCCAAGGAGGAAGTGGAACAGTCAGGACTGGGAAGTCAGCACCACATCAGTTCTGTGTTAAGCTCTTGTGTAACGACACTATCAGGACAGGAACAACATGGAAAAGAAAATGGATCACACCACTTTTCTTGATAATCCAGAGGCAAATTGACACCAGTAGTGAAACTTTAGCTAGGAGATACTTATTCCCATTCCACAGCAAAATGAAAACACAGAAGAACTGGGGGGAAAAAAACGAACACACGACCAAGAAAACCCCAAAATACAAAAACTCAAACCCATCAAAAACAATCCCACAAATAAGTAAACAGATTTGCTTATTCGTGTTGCTTTCCTGCACTGGGTGCATGAGACAGAAGAGCACACCACGTGATCCTAGGAAGCTCTCCTGTAGGAGTGACATGCATGGGCAAAGCACCCCTAAAGTCTCTGCTACATGAAAGAGAAATTTCCATTACTCCTTTAGCGAGCTGGACAGCATTTCTAAAGGCTTTACATCCCCATTACTGGATTCATCCACTGGGTCCAACGATAAAATTCATCAAGACAGATCACCATCTCACTTTGAAGACTATCTTAGCTCAAGGTCTTATTAAATTCCTGAAATAAAGTCGGCTTCTAAAAAGTGATGAGATGACCAATTAAAATATCCAACCTGATAGCAATACATACTAATTGATGCCCACATGTCCTAGAAAAGAAACTGTCTAGGGCAGTGCAGGACTCCGCAGTGTTTGAGGATCATAATGTGTTTCAAATGCATTACCCAATGTTCAGAAGGATTTTCCAACATTCTCTTGACATATTCCTTTTAGGGGTCTTGGAAGTCTAAGCTAAAGGGTACAGACTTATCTTAATATTTGCCCTAATAAAATACAGTACATACAAAATAATTGTAACAAAGTAATTCTCAAAATTACTTGTTGCCCAACCAGAAGAGGGTTAAAAAAAAAACCAACATGGACCTACAGCAGATTGACAAGGCCTACCTCACGCCCTTCTACAGGAGCTGTAGCCTTCAAGAGAAGTACAGGGAATCCTTCCTCAGCTGGAAAGAACTTTCATGGCCTCTTGCGCTAAAGCACACTAGCTTAGTTTCTCCAACTTCAAGGCTTGATAATATGTGCCAGTCTACCTCTCTGCAACAAGGACTTCTGACGTCTCTAACAAGTCTTGCCTCAGCAGACTGAAGGGCAGAGTGCCTACCAGATCTCATCTGCCAGGGAGATGCAGTTTTCATATTCAAGCCAGGATAAAATCAGACACAGCATTTTGCAGATTTTTTTTTTTTAAAATAAGCATGATATTAAGGTTGACCTTGAGGAGTAATGCACATTGCGGCACAGGAAAAACAGACACTATCCTAGAAGGAGGAAGCACCTTAGACAGCATAAGACACTCCTACCAGTAAGCCTGCACTCAAGCAGCAGTCAGTTACAATGGTTTTGTCTACTGAGAACAGTCTAGTAGAGCCTGACCTGATGGCAGAAGCCGCAGATAGTTCTAAGGACACCATTAAACGTAGTTTATGCTTTCAGAAGACAAACTATGCTTTACATACAGAGTAAGATTATGATGATGTATCCAAGCCAACTGGTATAGTGGGACATGGTGATCTCAAACAAAACAAACAGAGCAGAATGAAGACTCTCTTCTGTTGAGTGCTCTCTACTTTGTGTTTCATGTAAATGTTAATTAACAGATCAAACACAATGTCCTCGGCTGTAGTAACTATTTTACCTTTATGAAGATAATGCTACCCCACATTTCAACTTAGCAGATATATTCCCAACCTTGAACAGATTCATGCTTAACTTTAAGCTGTCCAAACACTGTCTGGCCCTTGGACCAGCTCCTATCTTATGATCAAAGAGTGCGCTTTACACAGAGCTCAGACTAAAATCTTTGTGGAGCCCCTTATTTCTAAACCTGTGCAACCACCTGTTTTAACCTTTGAGCTTCAATTATTTATTATCTCAAACTACTGTAATTTAGCACTTCAGAAATATATGCAACTAGGAAGCTAAATTGAAAAAAAGGAAAAAAGTAAACAGCAGCAACATTCCTAGAAGATTTTGCAAAGTATGTAATACAGCCAGGAAAAAAAGAATACATTTCTTCAGCCTAAAAGGCTCCTTGCCCCTTAAAAGATGAGGAAAGCCACAGTACTGTATGACAGATGATCACATACCCTCTATGCAAAACTGCAATCCCTCAAATCTCACTCGCAATTTTTTTCCTTAATTTACCATACTAACTATAATGCTTCCAATCTCAGGGGATGAGAGCTACCATGTTAAGTATCCTTCTCATTTCACCAAGCAGTTAACAAAGAATCTGTTAATTTTTGACTGCCTGCCTATGACCCAACAGCTGACCTGAAACCAGGCATAGCTTCCTACCCACTCCCAAAAATTATCTGGAGGTATACTTAATTCAAATATATATAAATGCTACCTGCCAATATACCTGACAGTCTCCCAGCTTGTTTTTTTTCTTTTCTTGTTTGTCAGTCATTGAGCTAGTCTTAGAAATACCTTCAATTGAATCAAGACAATATTAGGAAAATGGCTCATGCACCATTAACATTTCACTTTATCATAACAACTCTAGTTTAATTGTCAATTGTTATATTTAATTCAATTGCTTCAGGTTAGTAATTATTATGTGAAGGAAAAGAAAACAGATAGATATAGGAGTCCAGTTTGTCTCTCCTACGCTATACAGAAGGCTTTGAAAAATAATTCTATTGACACATAATATTACATATCACTAAGAAATAGATTTAATAAGTAACGGTGAAAAAGCTTGTAACAATACCAAAATACCAAGTTTTACAATAAAAGGTCACAAAAAACCTAATTATAATAACAGCAGCAGTAATAATAATCAATATGTTATCTTGCAGTATTTAGAAAACATTAAACTTGATTTTTATATGAGTATTATACTTCTGCAATCACTGGATAAGCAAAAATAGCTTTCTTAAAAAGGACCTTTAAATATAGTTTTAATTTTATCAGTTTGCGTTGCACAGGCTGAGGCATTAGATTTCCTTTAGCCTAAGAACACTGCTGTAGGCATACATTTTCTAATAGTAATTGTTTTCCACTGACTAATTCCAGCACCTATATTAGATCGACCCTCACTGCTCATGCCAACTTTCTGCGGATAAGATTTCTCTGGGCTATGCAGTAGATGGAGCAAGAGTTTCATTGTGAAGCGCTTTAATAAATTTTCTTTGTTCATGTGCATCTTATGCCCATCGTGGGAAGAAAGAATTCTAAAGAGCAGCCAGTCTTGTTCATTTAATATCAAATTAAGAAAAACAAATTTGAAAAGGTATTATACAAAGGTATGCCTGTTAAAGAGTACTCAGGAGAGTATAATTAACATTTTCTATTTACATTTCATTGTATTGAATAATTAAAATTGCTAGTCCTCCTGGAGTCTGATCTTACGGAAAAAATATTATTTTAGTCCTCCAGTAAGTAAAGATATATTTCTGGTGGGTTTTTTTTGTTTGTTTGTTTGTTTTTTAATGACCAGTAGGCTGTTCTTACTGTAATAATGGCAGGGGGAAGAAAATCTGATTACTGTTGGGAAAAAATTACTAAATAAAAACCCAAATGCTTTAAAGAATTATATTACCTTGAATCAATATTATCTGGAATAGAGATAGGAGTAAATACATTACACATGTAAATCCATTTGTGGAAAACAACCATATCCTCTGTAAGAGCTCAATGTAGCATTTCACAGGCTAAGGTAATTTTCATGGCAAAAAATAAGGCTTCTCTTAACACAAGATTATCTGAATTTCTGCGTTATGTCTCTGCTTATTTTAGGCAATGACAGAAACATCTAAGAAATAGAAAAGATACTTACATACAACTGAAGCCAAGCATGCACTCTCAAAAGGAATTTCAGATATTTACTGTTTAGCAGAAGTAAGTAATTTACACTGCTGCTACATGTACTGCAGTACATCCTACACTCTGCTTCTCCAACTTGGCAACTCTCACCCATTAAAATCCTCATGTATCTGAGTGTATGAAGAAAAATGACTGAAAGAACATTATAAAATTGTATGTCCTTCCTAAGTAATTATTATAAAGCTTTGATTACTCTCTGATGTTATCCGAGAAAAGAAAGCACAGTAACGCTACCAGGGTGTAGGAAAGGGAATGTAGAGAAAGGAAAATACACTCTAACTAACTAATACTTCCAGTTGTAACATTCAGTTTTGCTAATACCTCAAAAAGAGCCCCCCAAACAGAAAAGTCCTCCCAATCAACCCACAGCAAAGCATTTCTTCACTCCCTTTAGCTTTACAATTCAGATGATTCCCATATTAAAACACTCATTCAGATTCATACAGAAGGGTATTACTTGAAGGATAAACAGGAGCTACATCTACGCAGCTTTTGTAAAGCTTTGTATTGGGTTTGCTTATGTCATTAAATGAGCAAAACTGGAAAAAGTCCCAGAAAGAGTGAGAAGCATAAGGAAGCTGGCAATGAGTATGCCAAGCTCAAGCACAAAAGCACGTTAGTAAGCAAAATGGGGGAGAAAACAAGGCAGGGGGAGCAAGAATGTGATACATAGCAAATTGCAGGTTTTAAAAGGCCAGCAAATTAATCAACATAGGCAATTGGAAACTTAGAAAGATGGATGTTGCTGAAATGTGTACGAATAAAGCTGCTGTGATGGCAGGTTATAGATTAGAACAAGGTCTAAAACGAAATTGGTCAAGTATTTGAGGGAGTAAATACAAGAAGTTACCTGTGTGATAACTTTCAATGTTAAGATTACAAATAAATGGCCTTTTTCCCTTTGGGGAAAAAAAAAAAAAGGGCTGCTTGGAGATAAGTAAAAGATGTTTTACTTTATTTTTCTATTACTTGTTTCTTGAATATTTTTGGGTTAAGATGAAAAAGATTAAAACCAACAGTGGGGAAAGGAGGAAGCCAGGAGGAAAGCTTCCAGGAGATCTGAAAATAGCACTCTACCACAGTGACTAAGGCTGAGCCTCCACTTACAAGAAGATGTGTGTTTTACAGCATCATGAGTAAGGTGTGGGCCCTCCTACAGAAGCACAGCAGAGCAGAGGCACTACAGGTTTTACCACAAGGCTTGCCCTCGGCAAAAGCCTTTACAGCAAGCCCTACTAGAGCCTAATCTATCCAAATCTAATCCATTTTCTTCAACCACATCTGTCTAATGAAAGACATCACTTCTCTCTAACAATCTTGCCTAATTCTGTCTCTGCCTGAGATTTTAAAAGTTATCAAGCACTACCATTACTTTATAATATAGAAATAATTAGACTTTGTCACCAGTATTATTATCATTATCTGCTCTTGCAAAAGACTGCCATGGGCTATCCAGAAACTCTGTATGTTCAGCTACATGAACACTGATGTACTACACAAGTGCTTTCATCAGAGGTGAAGTAAAGTTCTGTCTTGCTTTCACACCAGCCATATTACAGCTATGTATGTTTAAAATACAGTTCAGCAACACAGCTAGGCAAAGCTCCTTGCTATATCAATTAAAATATATATTAAGTTTGGACATCATTCTCCGCTCTGATTAGCACTCTGCTACTTTTGTGAATTCTACAGGTGTTTAAACATGAACCAGGATTATTATTCTACTTATTACCAAAACATTACCAGGATCATGATAAACACAGCAGAGGCTGACCTGAAGTCACAAACGTTTCATTCTGACGTCAGTACAACTCCAGTATGTGTAACAATCCTCATCTTAGAAATCATTACACCTATGAACACACATATCAGTGTCTTTTCAGATTTGGTATACATCTTGAAAATTAAACCAATTACTCTGGCTAAAGCTAACTATAATCACAAGTTCTCTTTCTGCTATATTGTCAGGCTTTTGAAAACACAAGTGTGAAGAAAAATAAACCTTTTTTCAATGCATGTTGTAGTGCTGTATTTTGAATATAGGTTTCTACAAGAATCTTACATCTGTATAAAACATTGCTAACTTGAAATAGTTTGCACACAAAGGGACAGGAGTCATTGGTACTGAGCCCTTAGATCTTGAACAGCTCTGCAGGAGCCTTTACAAAAGTCATCTTGATTGTAAGGCATACTCAACTCTAACCAAGCAAGTGGAGCGCAGACCTTTCCTCATTTTGACACTCACAACCTAAACACAAGGCGTCCCACAAGCATAGGAACAGCAAGATAAAAGAACGAAGATCACCTTTTTCTGAATCCATTACAACAAACAGCAGAACAGAACTTGAAAACTCACAGCCAACACATTCATTCCAGCAAGTGGGAGCCTGCTTTCCACAGTGTTTTAAGCAGTGTGAAGTGTCTGTCCATCAGCTGCCCCGATAAAATGGAGAATTTTAGTGCAACAATGATCTTTCATTCTACAGAGATACCCAATAAACCTGTGCTTTTGAGTTTCACATAAATACACTCTATTCATCAATCATTACAAACTAAGCTGTGGAGCTGCTCCATAAGCATGTCTGGTTCATTGTTTTAAAGGTTAATTGTAGTCCAGCTGAATTTAACTGTGAGGGCACCTTACTACAACTGTGAACCTATGTCTTTCAGCATAAGTTGCTGTTTTCTTTGAAACCATACAAAAAGAAATCCCTGAAAAAAATGCTTATTTTAGGTTAAAAAAAAACCCAACCACCACCAAAATAACAAACCAACAAAAAAAAAAACCACCACAACCAATCAAACTTTTTTTTCAGTTGCCATCTCAGATCAAAAAGAAGCAGGATTATGGCAAGCACAGAGAGTACCTTCTAATGCTTTTGCCTTCAGCTATTTTACCATGATAACCACAGCATGTTTGGTGCCTACTTAGGAAACAAAAGTTGAAACAGGCACAGGGAAATGTATCTTAAAAACAAGGGCCATCTTGACGACTCAGAATTTTTAACCTTAGATTCACTAGGATGCTCGCAAAAACTATCTAAGCTGCATCATCATATACAGCTATGAAGTCTTAAACTGACCTTGAGATCTCACCAATCCTTTGACTTTGCTATTTCACTAAGTTATTCACAGAAAAACAAAGACGATTCACACGTATATGAAATACAACCGGCCTATTTTAAAGCTCAGTTTAGCACTGAGCACCGAGAACACAAAAAAATACCAAACCCTCATTTAGAATGTGAAAGTAGTAGAGAAATGCTAACAATTAAATAGGCTTGGTAGTTGATGTGGAGAAAGAGCGTCTTATTAAAACTCAGATTGAGCTGCATTATATTCATTACATTGAATAATGTGAATGTTTTGGTGAAACTTCCCTGTTTTAAAGGCTGTCTTCACAAACTGTCAACTGTGGAGAACATTTCTTCTTAATTTGCCACTATCTAGAGCAGAGTAAACATAAAACAGTCAAGACTCAGAAAAAAATTGTGAAATCCCCCCCAAATTTTTTTTGGCCATTCTGAAATTCCAAAAAGATTAAAAAAACAACAAATCAAACCACAGAAAGCAAGCGTTCTGTTTACAACAACAACAACAAAATAATAGATGGTGTTATGAGCACAACATAAAAAAGCTAAGTTTGAAACTTGTCTGCAATAGTTTACAAGTAGTAGGTTTAACCTGGAGGACAGCAGAAAGTGTAAATGTGTATTTTAAAATAAAGGAAAGGCTAAAGCTAATAAAAGATAAAATCTAAACAGAAGTGCTTTCTCTCTGATATTGCACCATATGAAAAGCTTGCTCAAATTCCCAAGGTCAGGTCAACCTGAAAGAAACCTGTCTTCAGGCTTTAGTTGCACCATATTAATAGTAAAATCATCTCTCCTTTTAACAGGGTAGTTTCTCAATGAATCTGCTCTATTGGAGAACAATTTTAAGTTCTCTCACGCATCAGTAAGATATTAAGGCCAGGTCTATACTAAATTCTGAGAACAAGAAAAAAGCTCTGCAAGTATGAATACAAATCACTGATTGAGAACATAATTTCACAGAAATCACTGTATCTGCACTTAAAAGAAAAATAAAGTTACTCCTTTTTCTGTGTTTAAACTATTGATATCAATTAGAAGTTAGAAGGAGCTTCCTCTGCTAAGCAACAGCAATTGCAATGGTAGAAACAACACATTTATAGTAGAAACATTAATTTATAAATATAATTGGGTGCTATGCAAAAAAAAATCATGCCTTCACTGATGACTAAAATATTTAAGTGTATAGTTAAATTTTTTTTTAATTTTTTATTAATATAAACAGTAAGTCCATGATTAGAAAAATATGACAGTAAAGACCCCACTGATAACAAGACTCCCTAGAACATAATCGCCTTGTTCTAGTTCAGTGTTTAACTCCAATTACCATGGAAGTACAGTTTTCAGAATGCGAACCACAATCTAACTTTATGTTTACCTATGAACCTCAAAACCCCCACTTAGTATGAAACAAAAGAAGTACTACAAGCATACTGCACTAGCTCTTTCTGAACTTTAACACTGTATACTCTTTCATGATGCCTAGAAAGAACACTGTAGCAGGAAGCTAGGTTTTTACTCCTTTGTATCAAAATATTTCTCTTTACATAAGGAAAACGAAACTAAACATCTGTATCACCTGTCCCATTGCTCTCTCTGATCCACACAGAAGGTTCACTTCAAAATGGATAACATACTTTATAACAAAATGAACCTTGTTCTCTCTGTGCATGATGCTCTAGCTAAATGCGTTTTCCCCACACAATGTAGGAGCTTGTTCCAGATGTGAAGCAAAACAACAGAAAAAAGTCGGCACAGAGAAAATGCAAACCTTCAAAACAAGATTAGGAGAACACAGACTGTTCTTACCATTCAAACAAACATACAACCAAATGGTGTATTTATGATCAAGGAAAATAATCTTGCAAGGAAAAAACACAGGCATTCCTCAGTTTGCTCAAGCACATCTCCTGTGGTCAAGAAAGATACAGCTGTACTCTTGAACCCATAAGACTTGGAAACTAGGCCATTCTTCTGCTTAAGGCACTGAAGGAAAGAATTCTTGTCAGATACTTTCTCCCACGCCCCCTCTGTCCAAATCAAAACCATGTGTTCTTATTGTGCAAAAGCAAATCCAGAAGGAAAAAATAAAATAAAAAAATAAAAAAAAAAAAAACACAACAGAAAATTAAACATGGTATAATCATTATAGTCCCAACTTGACCACTTCACTCTATCCTCTTATCTCTCGCCCTGTTCAATTTTTCCCCTTTAAAATGCAGCTGTGTAGTAGCCTCCCCTATCACAAAGGCATCCTTAACCACACCCACTTCAGCTGGCATCCCAGACATCAACCTTCCCTTGCTAGCCCACAAATGGGTGTGCGTATGTCAAATTTGTAATTACTTGTATGATAATGAACCAAATCACATGATCATAGGTCACAGTTTTATCCTTCCTTAAAATTCCTGATGCCATTACATCCTTTAATCATTCTCACATAGCACTGGTTAGGTAAGACAGACCACAATTCCCTTCTTCCTCGACCCTGGCCAAAGTTATCATCCAGCACTCCTGCCTTGTTTGCTCCTTCGCCCACCAAAAATGTGGCAGATTGCTCCAGCTGAATTAAACAACTTTGATGCGTATGAAAAGTACAAAACAAAATAATACCTTAAAACTTAGCTAGATGGGTGAGACCACAACAAAAATAAACAGCAATACCTTAACAGGTAATAGTGATACCTACAAAAGATTAAATTACACTTACTACAGAGAAAAAAATATGTATTCTTATGCCAGACTAAGAGGCCCTTATGTCAGAAAAATGCTAACTACAGCATTCTCATTTTCACTAATTTTACTAAAAGTACTATACAACAAGTAGTATAAAGCCAACTGTTGAATCTCTGAGTATTTTCTTATACAGAGCTCTGAAGAAAACATTTAGGAGAATATATTGCTGATGTCTTTCTTTTCTTTTGCCTTAATTCAGAAACAGCATTCCCCAATTTAATGACAATACAAAACACTATGAAGAAAAAAATATAAAAGCCCCTAATTCCTCAGTTACTACCAACTCAATGAAAACAGGAGAGAGCTCAAAGCTTTTGATTCCTGTGCTTCTCCTCTTCCAGCAACAGCAGAGATGGGCAGCTCAGTTCACCCAAACAAACCCCAACTGGAAGTGTTTGAATGCACTGACACATTGCCCATCACAGCCTACGTAAAACATTATGAAGTGAAACCTGTAAATAGTTACAAGCACAAAAGCAAAACACGGGAAAATTATTATTTTGAATACCACTCTTACCCCTCATTTGAGAGCATAAATCCGGTAACAGGCATGAATATACAGTAGAGCCTCCACCCATTAATTTCCCAAGCTTCCCAATAAACTGTTCAGTAAGAATAAGTGTTTGACAACCATAATCTATTTTGTTTCCTTAAACACAGCTCTCATGAAAGAGAAATAACATTTCCAGTGAAAAGTATTTATGGGCATATGCCAGAGAAGCTAAACATAGCACTGGGAGATGTCAGGAATAGCAAAATGGCAAAGAAAAGACAAAGGGTGCGAATCTGCATAAGGCAGACCTATCAGTTAACACACACACACAGTACTTCACAACCACTGGCTCCCTCCACCTGTTGTCTGTCCATTGGTGACAGTTCCTGTACTTTTTACTTCAGCTTTCTGGTAAGACTTAATCAAGTAATATGCTGCATGATCTTACCCCTCCTAGACTATTTTTAAAGGGCACTGTGGGATAAAAGACAGAACTATGGAAATATGCAAGTTTTTCATCCATCCCACCAGGAACTCCCATAATTCCTCAAGAAATGTATATTCTTGTGATAGGTACTATATCCAATTTTTTTGTTTCAAATGATATAACATGTGCCTGCACACTGAGAAAAGTACACATTAAAATTTTATTTATTTTCTATTTTAAAGAACTGAAAGCAGCTGCCAAGAGACAAGGGGGGGTGATGGCAGGGTAGTTCCCCATGATTTCATGCAACAACCTCACACCATGTGCAAAGCACAGCTGGATGCATACGTAGGTTTGTACTCAGAACCATCAATCAGCTCTCTCTGGGATGCAGAGCTACAGTCTGTCCCTTGGGAGTCACACAATGGAACCACACTGCCGAGATGGCCATGCGCACAAGACAGAAGAAAAGAGCCTCTCCCAAAGATAACCATTAGCTGCAGAACTTGGGAGAGCTTTGCTAATAACATACTCAAGGACTGGAAATATGCACTACAAAGATGGAATTTTTTTTTTCCAGGCCAAAACCTGCTCCTTAACTCCTCACACTTTCCAATTACTTCTCTCTTTTCTTGCAACTTCTCACCACTTCAGTTACCCAGAGCTTACTAGCTCGACTTTGTACATCAAGACCCATCAGCATAAACAGTTCCCCAGCCCATTAGTGTTTATTAGCAGAAGGAAGCACATTAAAAGTAAATTAAGTGTCTCACCTCACCCTCACAAAATCCATTTTAAATCAAGGAATGTTGTTGATCAGGAAGTCAGCAACAGACCATCTTCCCCTCCTCCATCCTACACTTACCACTTTAGCAAAAGTAAGGGACACCACAGCTAGCAAGGACGGCTTCCTGAGGCTGCTTGACGGGCAGACCTCGAGATCTCTGCTCCAAAACTCAGCAGACACCACCCTAATGACAGCACTAGAATTACTTTGTGCAGATTTAGGAACTTACTACTGCACAGCTCTTTGCTGTTTATCTGACTGGAGGATTATATTCATTAGTATTAGGTTGCAGACTTACACCAAGGTTTTCAGAAGCAAATGTGCAATTTTGAATATTCTGATACCCAGTACAACCCTGGGTTTTTTTCAGATAAACAACGCACTCTCTCAAATTACAGTAATAAAAAAATAACACTTACTGCTCCCTAAGTGTCAAAACTGAGCACTTACAAGTAGCATATTTTTTAAATGAACTACAAACATTTTAACTGAAGTTTTCATTCTATAAAAGATGATGACATTTGAGAATACTTCCATTTGTCTTGTGTAAATTTTGCAAGTCTTATGCACTACATTACTGGATACATGCCTATATATATAATCCCTTCCTATCATCTGTCTCATGAACATTCCTATACACATTTGAAATGGAGACTCACGAGTAACATGTATCACACAAACCTGGATTTTTGTCATTTAATTAAATCGAAGTTTTCATCTCAAGGACTTGCTTTTGTTGTGACAGTAACACAGAACTCATCAGTCCATGAAGAGTAAGGACAGACCAAACGTATTTCTTTGCTTTAACCAGTAATAAGGCTGATATTGCTGCGTCAATTAAACTTCCACTGAGTGACTGATACTAAAAGCTCCTTATAATAATTCACCAAGACAGGGTTTCCCTTCTTTAGCTATATTACCACATTTCCATTGCCTCTGTCTTCCAAATCCTCTTCTCATATTCATTTTTCATTTTGCATCAGTCAGTAACCTATTCAGAAGACACTACTGCTTGGGTTTGTAAAGTAATACCCTTTATGAGCTCCTACTGCTTGCCAGAACCTCTACAGATTGATGCAATATAAACAAGCATCTTCTTCAACCCATTTCAGCCCGCTATGCCATCTTTCTTCATTTCTTACCAATCACTTTCCAGCCAAGTAGAAGGTGGGCACGACTGCATGCGTTAGATTTTGTATGACTCCTTTTTCCCACCTCCTGCCACCACCTTTCCTGAGGCAACTAACGACACATTGCAAACACATTGCTTTTAACATTGGTCCTCTCACACAAGAGGAAAATTTCACGCCTCCCACACTACCACTCATTTAAATAATCATCACTGATGGACAGGACCAGACAGGGTCCAGCATTCCTCAGGTACACCCTCTATCGTAGCCAAGACTGGCTGTTTTCCACAGAAGACCATCATGGAGAGAACACCACCGTGTTCCTACAGCACTGAGCCCCGGCGGAGCAGAGGAGACCGCAAAGATGTGTAGCGGAGCACAAAGGAAGACACAACGAACTCGGGAGGAACCAAGGACACGGCCACAGCCTCCTTCAGAGGCAACACAAAGCAGAACAGAGGAAGGAATACACCAACACCAAGGACCGCCTCGGAGGTGCACACCGAACAAAGAGCGAGTCCCGCCGAGCCCCATTAGGCGAGGCACAGCCAAGCGCCCGGCGGAGTGACAGCCCACAAGTGGCTATCCCGGCCCGGGCGCGGCGGTGCTCGCTGCGGGGGGCGCCCTGAGGCGGGGCTGCCGCCCGCGGGCGCTACAGGCCTGGCCTCGCCGCGGCCCCACGGCCCGGCAGCCGAAGACACATAAGGGCAGCCCGGCCCGGCGCGCTGGACGGGGCTGCGGTAGCGCTGCCCGCGGCAGGCCCCGGGCGCGCCGGGGCGACGTGGAGCGCGGC
>VWZG01010783.1:129721-140710 GCA_013396735.1 Grallaria varia
CCGGCGGTGCGGGCGGGCGCGGCAAACGCGGGCGGGCGGGGCCGGCGTTGTGACCGCGGGGCCGTCGCGGGCCTGGCCGGCCGGGAGCTGCCTTGGGCCCGGCGTGGGGTGAAATGCCATGTGAACGAGACCTCATCGCTTCCTACAGCCCCGTACACCTTCCTCATGGCGGGATGCGGAGGGGCAGGCACCGATATCCAGTCGGTGGTGGCCGGTGACAGCACCCGCGGGAACGGCATTGAAGCTGCGCCAGGGCAGGTCGAGGCTGAATGTCAGGGAAAGATTCTTCACCCAGAGAGTGCTTGGGCACTGGGACAGGTTCCTCGGGGAAGGGATCACAGCACCGAGCCTGACAGAGATAAGGAATACTTGGACAACGCTCAGGCACATGGTGTGACTCTTGGGGTGTCCTTTGCAGGGCCGGGAGTTGGACTCGATGATCCTTGCGAGTCCCTTCCAGCTCGGGGTATGCTGTGGTTCCAAGGGACAGGTATGAGGGAGGCCGAGGGGTGGACATGTCACAGGATGGGGAGACCTGGGAGGAAGCTGGCAGGGCCTGGGGAGCAGGGGATCCCAAGCCCCTGTGCATGAGGATGCCGGACAGTGCCCATGGCGGTGCTGGGCCTGCTGATGTGGGCTAGTGGGTTACCAGGAGTTGTCTGTTGTCTCTTCTTAGCAGGACCAGCCCTGCCTGCCTCTTCCACAGCTCTGAGTTCACAAGGCATGGACTTTCTGGAGGCCTGTGAACCTCTATGTCACCATCAGAGCATCTGCGTGAATCAAGCCATTTATTTCTGCACCTCGGCCAGCCATCCGTCCTCCTTTACCCACTTGAAGCTGAAATGGGATCAAGACTCTGCGGAACATCCCTCCACTCATGTCCAATGGGCACACAGTCCTCAAACACTTAACCAGTGACCTCATGTGCTTAAAATTAGAACCAGACACACATTTTCATCTTTGAGAAGTTACTAGTGTTTACACGACAGCAGCCTTTGCTATGAAACCATCCTAACCCTTCACTAAATTCTAAAAATAATCTGCAAAAAATACTAACAACCTCCCCTGCACCAAAACCAAAAGAATGACAGTAGGTCTGAATTTCCATTGCAATATCTTGGCAGATTTGTGTAGCTGAGGCTGTAAACATCTTCATAAATTGTGTAAACACAACCTTGTTCTGAAAGACCGTCCTTATGAAAACACTTTAGAAGGCACTTCATGATTTGTATGTCTATCGTCAGGAAACCCTTATGTACTTATGAAAGGGCATGGACTGTTATACATCAATAAATACAATATTATCTATAAATACAAATACTTGTATTTACACACCTATATTTACAGACATACTAGTAGAATATATTTTATTCTGGCTCAGTTAATTCTGGTGTGATTCAAGAGGTGCCCCCAGTTCCTCAGCACTGGTGAGTTGACAGTGGAGTTTTCCATGTTTGAGAAAACAGCTCTTCCTCTGTAGCTCTTGCAGGCACAGGCAGAGAGCATTCCCATGTTGAATGAGCATGGACTTGCTGTTTGCACATTCAGCATCATGTTGCTCTGAGCATTCATGATTTGTCGTGATAGACGTTCCCAGCTAGTCCTCAGACCAAAGCCTCCCAAATCCTGACAAGGGCCTCTGTTTAGTTCTTGGCTCTTTCTTCACATAGCTGGCACTACTGACTGCAAGAGAAATTTTAGGGTCTTTCATTTTACCAGGAACAAAATAATCCAGTATTGGGTTTACTTGAGGTAAACAGCCATGATGTGGCCAGCATGCCAAAACAAGTTTGTTGACAAACTGGATATTAACCCAGTTTGGTTGCTTAGCTCATCAAAGTGCATTTGCTTTTAACCCAAATAAGTGCAAGGCTGTGTCTAGGGCTCTGTGTGGGGTCTGACTTGGCAATCCTTACTTGGTCAAAACTCCCATTGATGTAAAACCATCATGGTATGGATTTGTGTACACACTTGTGGTCGGAGGAAAGGCGTGCAAACTCCAATGTCTTTCTAAGTGTGTTTAATGGCACCACTAAGGGAAAGCTTAGAAAGACTTCCTGCCTTACAATTTGAATATGCTTTGGTCAGTAATTCATAGGAAAATGTTGGGTCATCAGAAATTAAAAGTGTAATAATGTAATAATTCTTGTTATCTGAAGATCTGCTTTGCAGTTGCTTTGGCTGTGGTTGTTACTGTTATCATCTTCTTTCGTGTTAATTAGGTCACTCAGTCATTTAATAGCTCAGTTTAATTTTGTTGTGTTATTACTACAGGCTTCTTGTTTCCCCCAGGTGGGAAGATGCAGGGACAGTGACTGAAGAGCTGCGTGGAAGAGAAGGTGACCACAGAGATGGTCCCATCATCCCCCATCCACTCTCCAGAGAGACAGAACATAAGCAGTGGACTGAGCACAAAATTAGCCTGGGAAGAGGATGCTCTAAACTGAGACCTGCACTAAAATATGCAGAAGTTATTGCTTCTTCAAGTGGCATTAAGTCCTGCTTGGTGCCCAGTGTGAGTCACAGAGCACACACAGGCTCCAATGGTGGCAGCAGTGCAGCCTCAGCGCTGCAGAGGGGTGGAAGCACCAGGCAACAGGGGGAAGGCTGTCATTTTGGAAAGGTAGGAGCATTTTGCTTGGGATCCATGTTTTGAGAAAGTGGGGGAAGCCTTGGTTCCTCACATCAGAATTGAAAAGGACGGACTTGTGTCAATAGAAAGCTCTGACTAGTGGTTGTGCTCTTTTACCTTGAGCTCAGAAGAAACCTGCACAGACCCCTGCTCAATCCCGGGCAAGTACCCGGCTGTTTTGTTCCTGGCAGGTTCAGGCAAAGAGAGAGGATGCAGATCTCAAGATTAAAGGTTTTACACCATTATTATTCTGGAAAGTGCTCGTTTCTTCATTCTGCCAGACATGGCATGTTTATTGGTGACTAGACAATTTTGTTTAGTGGGGAAACTGAGGTGTCAGTGAGCTTTGTAGGCACTTGTGCCTCCCAAGGGGAGCTCCAGCAGTGAGTCAGCTGCAGCTTCACAGCGCACAGAGGAACAGACTCGTTGGTTTGTGCCTTATGGAAGCCAAGTCCATGTGCCTGCCCCTCCATGAAGCCAGGTGACTGGTTCTTAGGCCTGCTCTTTTTCACTGCAGGGATATGCTGGATGGGAGCAGAGCAGCCAAACAAGCACAGGAACCGTGGTTCCTCCAGCTGGGTGCAAGACTGGTTTCCTGGCTCCAGCACTCCCTCTGGACCCACCTTAGATGGTCTATGATTTATTTAGTGACTGGCTTGAACTTCAGCACTGAAAGTGTGGATATTCCACCACCTTAACAGTAACTGAATCCCATCCACTACTGTAGTAGTGATTTCAGGCACTTGACTTGAAAGAAACCTCTTCCCACAATTTTCAAATTCAATTCTCAACAGCAAAAGAATGAGAGGTTCAGAAATAACACAGGAACAGGTGACCACTGAGATGTGAATAAAACAGAGCAAAATCATTGGCTTTATTGTGTTTCATTACACCAGGACATCTACTGTAGTGTGGAAAACTAAATGAAAGACCTGGCAAATATGAAAGAGTAAAATACCTCCAGCTGCATGTAATAAGGCTGCAATAGCATTAGGGAATCCTGAAGTAATTGCAAACTACAGATACAGGGCCACCATGGAGTGTCTATGTTCATGAGGGACACAGGGCAAAATTATATGTACTCTGAATATATGTAGCCTTTGAAAATATATTATAAATTACAGTTGAGGTTCTGATTTTGCCATAAGAATCATTAGAAAGTACAGTCTTAGTGAAAAGTAACTTAGAACTTGCCCAAATACTTTAAGCCTCCAAACAAATTAGCTTTTTCTGTTCATTTTAATAGCAACTCATACCCCTTGTGAATACTCTTACCATGTGTATGCAAAAACAAAAAAAAAAAGGTTTAAATACATGTAACAGGCCAGAATTTGTCTCAAGGTCAGTTGTACTGAAATTTTTCTCTGAGTGTAGTTAAGTTTGTGTCTTCACGTTTTCTGGGTAACTGAAGATTTTTATTGTTTTGCTGCCATTATGAAGAACTGCCATAAAAATGCCCATGTAGGAACTTCATATGAAAGCAGTAAATAAAAGCATTTGTCACTGATCAGCCTGTACCTCTGGAAGAAGTATGATAAAATCATAGTACAACTTTATAATTACAGTGGTTTCTTGCCCATCCCCAAGGCCTCTAAAATGGCAAACCTTTTCCGGAGAAGGAAGATCTGTCTCTTAAACATGGAGGTTGACAATGGTTTGAAAAAGTTTGCAAGGGTAGTTGCTCTGTTCCTGGGCATACCTCTGATGACCTAAAAAATGCAGAAGGCTGTTGTAAACTGATCTCACTTGGTTGAAGATCGCGGCACTGGCTCTCATTGCTAAAAATAGGTAGTTTTGATCGTTTCCCTCAGCTTCGATATCTCATCTTTCTTTTGATGCCCCCAGTCTCTTCAGCCACACAGCCAACTTCTTCCCACATCTGAGGAGTTTCAAAAAGGAAGCTAGCAAGCCACTGTAGCACTGAGGTAGAACCACAATGAAACCCAGGGCAATGGCAATTGCATGAATTTCACCCCCGATTTCATTTGCTGCAACATTTTTTCACTTTTGTGGCTTTCAGTAGTGGTTTCAAACTTGCTTTCTTAAAAAGACTCATTTTCTTTCTTTCCTTTTTTTATAGATTAAGTGTCTTGGCAGGGGAGGTAAGGCTTGAATCATTTTTATGCATCAGCACTGACAATATCTTTTTTGCTAGTCAATTTTTGGGAAACATTAACATTCTTGGGAAAGACTACGTATCAGGGAGTAATAACAATGAAAACATAGTGTAGCATGTTGGAAGTATCTGTAATGTATATGCACTATCTTGATATTCCTTTTATCTGAAAAAAATTATTTGTTATGAAAACATGGTGGAGAGTAAACCAACTATTGAAATCAGGTACTTACACAATTCCTATCATAGCTGTATCTGAGCTGTCACACGTAATGCACCTCTGCATTAGAGCTGGGAGGCTTCCCTAGCTGTTGCTCAGCTGTGGATCTGAGGAGCAGGGGGACTAAATGGCCTGTCCAGGAACAGAGAGGAAGCCAGGGACAAAGGAAACATCAGGCTTGATAGAAATAGTCCTTAAGGACCCTCTGGGTACAGTTTTAAATCCAGCTTTAGATAACCCTGGGAGATGCGGTAGGATGGCAGAAAGCCTGCAACAAGATGTCTGGTGATCTGCCATTGATCTTCAGAGGGCCACCAGAGACCAGAAGTGCGGGATGTGTTGGGTCTGACAATGAACCTAAGTGGTCACAGATGTGCTCACTCTACATCTGCCCTCTGCAGACTTCAGTGGTGTGGTTTCTGTGGAAACAGAAACTCAGTGCTAAATGGAGCTGCCACCCCTGGCAAAATCTAATGTTTCCAAAGATATATTCAACAGTAATACAAGTGCTCCTTGATGCAGAAGGCTGCAAAGCTGTGGTATTGCATGTTGTGATCCAAGGAAGAACAGCTTTTGATCCAGGAACCATCTCCTGGTTTTGTTATGAATTAATTTGATAAATGATTCTGTAACAGGAAAGTCTCTGACTATTGCAAAGACCCTATGTAATCCTCAGGGAGTACAGGTCAATTTGAGGAGTCTTTTCTCTGCCCATATTAAGGTGACAAAGGAAAGAAAGATTTGAGCTAAACTCCTGGCTGCAACATTTAAGCATGTGTATGAGTGTGTCTCTATATGTGGGTATTTTTTTATTTATTTAGGACTTATTTTTGTAATATCTTATTTGGTTAAAATGCCTTGTTGAGTGTACTAGGTTTGACTTTTTTTGCTGAGTCATTCTACCACTTTAGAGGCTTATAATGACTTGGGTTGTGTGGGACTTGTATTTTGCATCTCTTCCCTAGCCCTCACTTCCCCTCTCGCCCCCCTCCCCCCCAAAAAAAAGCAGCAGACTCCTTGTTTTGTTTTCTGCTGACTGCACTGAACTGGCAGAATAGCCTTAATTGATAAAATGACAGGATAGAATAAAATGTTGGAAAGGAAGAACTGACACAGGCATTCCTGAACTTTTCACAGTTTAACCACAATGGCCTGTTCAAACGAATGCGTTATTTCCCCAAGAGAAAGTAAATTTTATCCCTCCCAGAATATGTGTGTGAAACAAAGTGGCCAACAATTGCTTACTGTCATTTGTACTGACTACGTCTTACAGTGGTCTGAAGACTAATTTGAAATCTGTCCTGCCTTCTCTGGGTTATCATAAGCAGAGAAAGGCCATCTGGACCTCTTGTAGCAGCCTCTGAGCTGGAGCTGGTCGTAATCTTGGCTGCAATAGCTTCAGTGATGGATTTAAAAGAGGACAGATTCTAGAGGTCTCCTTTAAAGAGTCCTAGGAGGGTGTCAAACAACCAGATGAGAATGATAAATTGTCAGAGTTCACTCCGAATTGACTGAATGTCTGCACAAAAGCAACATCCTGAAGTCAGGTACAGGGAGAGCAAAGGGAACCTTACTCTGAGTTACCTGGTCACTTGTGAGCTGTGGTAACTGACTGTACAGCGCCCTAGTCTGCCACCAGTACCATTGCTGTGCAAAGCTACGTCATCTTGCTTTCCCAGCCTGTGAGACAGTGGTGCCTGGAAACAGAGAGGAGAACACAGAAAACAAGAAGAGAAGCACGCTGTCAGATTCTGCTTTTTAAGTTAGCCAGAGAAGTAAGAAGAAATGTCAACCTGATTTCCAGAATGAGATAAAAATAAACCAAAGGGCTTATTTTTAGATGTACCAAGCTATCAAAAAACAATTCAACTTTACAGCATGTATGAATAGGATCCAAATTCTGATTTTGGTCATATTGCTGAAAGTTTTCCATTGGCTTCAAAGGTAATTAGTAGTTTCACCAAAGTAATTTGATGAGAATTTGACCATAGATTTATTGCTCATTGACATGATGTACTTTTAGGTTTTAGTGGAAAAGTAATGATAAAAAAAAAAAGAGAAGCAACATACAGCTCTACCTCACAGGTTTTTTGGTGGCTTAAGTGATTTTAAGTATTTTGAGAGTGAACAGTGCTCTATGTATGCTAAGCATTATTATGCATTATATGAATGAATAATATCAGGCATGCTATGTTCATCTTTGCCCACAGCACGATGATGTATTTACAGTGGTATGAAATGCAACACTATATTTAATAAAGGTTATGGATTTTGTTTGTATTTCATGTTGTTTGGTGCTATGTTGCTGATATCTAGGTCACTGTTCAAATCTGTCAGGGGTTAATCATGGCCAGCCGTTCCTATCTGGAACATGGTATGTCTCTGCTGCTACAGAAAAAGTTATTCCCCCCTCTAACTCATGAGCTTAGTTTAAAGTCTGTGGAAATGCTCTGTGACAGTGCCAGTGCTTACAGGGATGGAAGAAAATGCCGGCCTTTATTCTGGGCTATTCAAAACTCAGCTACGCAGTGTTGATGATGGTGATGTAAAATGAATTAAGGACATATAGCTGAAGTACTGTAAAGTCCAGCACCTTTTAGGAGCTCTGAAAAACTAAATAGAATATCTGAGAATAAGTTAGTAAGCTAATGGTTTATTTAAAAGGATAATTTCATTTTTTACACCGATCTGATGTGATTGCAATGAAATGTGGGTCAGAAGATCTCAAAAGAGTATCAAAACATTTTTCAGTATGGTTTGAAAATCCATCTTTGACAATGCCAGAGTTTATTTCTGTTGCAAAACTGATATATAGAGATATATATATATATATATACACACAAATTTTTCAGGTTATATTTGTATCTTAAACCTAACTTTTGGCACTACTCATCTATTGCTAATATTTGCCCCAGAGAAGTACATTGAAAATGCACTGGAACAAATCTTAAGGCCTCCTGGTCAGTTTTTACTGAGCTTTTACTAGAAAGAGAACTTGGAGTTGTTCAAGTCCTGATGCATAAAAACCAGCTGAGCCTTCCCTCTGATTTCCATAGCAGTTGTTGCTGAGTAAGAACTGGATGCATCTCCTGCTCCTGCTTCAGGACTGCTGACATGAACATGTGGGAGGAAGATCAAGATCCAGCAAGGACGGACTTCAGGAGCTGGTTTGTTCTTCTTTCACACAGATGGGAGTGTCACAGCGTGCTTTCCTGTCTAATCAGTCTCAACACAGCCTTGCACAACTCAGCATGCTCTAAGCTTTTAACCAGGGTGTAGGAGTTCAGAAAAAAAACCACCTCCCTTCCCCCAAGAAAAATGTAATTGCAAAGATTTGTTTTGATGTAGCATGTACAGTAAACTTGAATCACCAAAACCAAACCACACATTTGTGCAAGTATTTTTCTTTCCCTAATTTTCATTCCTAGTTAGCTTTTCATTTTATTTACCTTCCAGAGAAAACACACTAGAGACTGGATCTGACTCCCAGTGAGGCTCATGGTGGAGCTGCAAGGGCCATAATCCCTGGGGCTGTAAGACAGCTCCTCTCTGGTGACCCCACTGGGGGTATCCCAGTGTATGCCAGCCGACAATCTGGTCCCTGTCATCATTAATGCAGGCAGTGACTCATAGGCCAAAACAAATGTTATTGTGTAGGAATAATATCAAAATAGTGTATGGTGATAGATTCCACTCTCATTGCAATTGTGTTACTAATTACAAGTGCTGCTTATTCTTTAGGAGACTCATTTGTTTTAATACTGTGAGAGAGATCAGGAGTCCAGTGAATTTCAGGCTTCATACAAACAAAAGCCTTGATGTTACAACATGATCTACACTAAAAGGAATGCATATATATGCAACTTCAGTGTCAGAATCATGGTTCTTGTAAGCTCTCTAGACCTCTGGTGAAGCCTATACCTAGAATACAGGTCTTGGTTATTATTATTACTGGTACTTAACATGCCAAGATGTGGAGGACAAATGGCAGACTGAAATTCAAATTAAGCAATAAATGGGCATAGTAAATAGCAGGGTGAGAATGGAATACCAAGGGACAAAGCCAATAAAATATTATTTAGTTTAGGGAAAATGGTCCAACAAAATTAACCCATATTTAACAATCACAAACTCAGTATGGAGTCATTTATTATGACAGCAATAAGAAAAAAAAGTAATGAATGGCTTCAGAAATGTACCGATTGGGCCCCTTAATATAGATCTAAAACAATGCCATCAATGAATATGGGAATTCCTTGGCAAGATGAAAAGAGAGGCTGAGAGTTGGGGCTGTTCAACCTGGAGAAGAGAAGGCTCTGGGGAGACCTTACAGCACCTTCCAGTGCCTCCAGGAAAGCTGGACAGGGACCTTTTAAAAGGGCATGTAGTGAGAGATAGGACAAGGGAGAATGGCTTCAAACTGACAGAAGGTAGGTTTAGATTGGACGTCAGGACGAAATTCTTGACTGTGAGGGTGGTGAGGCACTGAAACAGGTTGCCCAGAGAAACCGCCCCATCCCTAGCAGTGTCCAAGGTCAGGTTTAACAGCTCTCTGAGCAACCTGGTATAGTGGAAGGTGTGCCTGCCCATGGCAGGGGAGTGGAACCTTATGATCTTTAAGGTCTTTTCCAACCCAAACCATTATATGATTCTGTGATAATCCTATCTCTGGTGCTTATAGAACCTCTGTTACCATTGATCCTGAGCACCTTTCTGATTACAATCCTCATACCCCATGCAATTCAGAAGGCCCACAGCAGCAGGCATCCATGGGGGGGAAGCAGGCTTCCAGGGATGGCACAGCCAGCATGTTGTTGTTGATCAGACCTGAGTATCTGATTCCTACCTCCTGATGGCACAGCTGCTGACACCACCACCTAGCAGTAGCACTGCAAACTTTCCCTATCCCATCTCATCCTTTTCTTCACTCTTGCTCTTGGTTTCTCTGCCACATGGCTATGTCACTATTTCAGTCTTCTGCTCTATTCCCAGCAGCCTGTGAGACACAGGAGAGAAGGCTGAGGCTGCTGCTTCTCAGAAGAAAGTAGAGAGTTGTTGCTTTTGAGAGAGGGGAAGAAAGTAAACTCTTACTCTTCCTAACCCCATCTGCATTTCACTGATCTTACCAGTCCTCCTCCCTTCAGACTTGCTCAGTGGAACGACAGAATTCACTTTTGCCCATCTGTCTTGCGATTCTTCAGAAATCTTATGCCCTTCATGCTAATAGCAACAGAAGGATGGAAAGAATAAAGGAGTATATCCAGAAGGTCTGTAGTAGAGACAGACCTCCAAAAATTAATCTTCTCACATGCAGGATGTTGCCCTGGTTACCCAGAATTTCTTTTTGTGGAGCCACACTTTCTACATGTTAATCCATGCTTCTCTCTTCTTTTTCTCATATTTTTCGAATGCAGTTTTGCTTCCTCCGACAATGTTGATCTGCAGAATTTCCCTTGCAAGCATATATAGGTAGCGAGAAAGTTTTGCAAATATTTGTGTAAGTGTTCATCTAGTTCATAAACTACATGAGTTAACCATCCTGAAATCTTCCTATGGGTGGGAGACTTGCACAGACAGGAATTAGAAATGTTGCCATCAAACAAAATCAGGCTAAACTATAGGCAGCTGGTACTCTGAGCAGTTGTCCTAATGCATAGTTCATGAGCAAGCCATTGGCTGCAATATGTTTGTGTTAGTCATGTATCAAATAATAATGAGTACTGAAGGCCAGATTCTATAAATGAATGAAGGGGGCTGAATCCCTCACCTTAGTATGAGGAATGTGTCTCGAGGCCCATGTTTATGAAGCTACAGATTTGTTCTTTGATCTTTTACCAATAATAAGACTAAAGGAATGCAATTTTTGTTGTTAATATTTTGCTTAATGTTAATCTGGGGAAAGGTTGTTAATATTCTATAGCTATCTCATCAGTCTCAAGGGACTTGTCATATACATTAAAGGAGACAAATCAATAATTAACATAAAACCATTCAAATCCTCTTCTCCACGGGCGCCCCCTT
>VWZG01010784.1:10009-22747 GCA_013396735.1 Grallaria varia
TATATATATACTTATATATATATACTATAATAATTCTTAATTTCAAAATTTCATTTCTTCAGTCAAATTATTTTGAAGATTATCTTGATAAATTGAATAATTATAACATTAATTAATAAATGGAAATCATGTATTCAGCTTCCAAATAAGAGAATGAAAGACAGCTTCTAACTCACTGGCAAATCATTTGGTTTAGAATGGATTATTATGGACTAATATGTTTCAAGACTCAGGACACTGGCCTTTCTTGTATCCAGAAACAGATGCTTGGCCTTCCACCAAACTTCCATTTCTTTCTTCCATTTTATTCTTGTATTGACAAGCTGAGCACAAATAGTATGAGCATGGTTGGTTCCAAATTGATGTTGTACGTATGTGAAAGTGTAGATGATATCAGAAGCATTCGAGCTCATTAATTATTTTGACAGAAAATGCCAAACACAAGGTACAGTAACAATACATAAACTTTAAATCCAATATAAGTGGTCAACAGGAATTTCTACTCTCCACTTGTTTGAATTTTATTATTATGGCATATAAATTAAGCATAAAATCAACAAAGGCTTGATATTTATGGGGAGGAAATTACTTATTAAATCATTCTGCTGGAGACTATCTTTCATTTTCAAAGGTAAGGAGAAAACGTATTGATTAGAACATATTTTATTCCTTGTGTTACAGCTTTTGTCTTCCCCTGCCCCCCCCAAAACACACAAACGTTATTTTCTATGCCATGACAACTAAAGAACAATTTTTTTCATTTATGTTGCTGTGCAAGTTCCTCTTTACTGATAATTTAGCAATTTGTTTTCAGTATACAAACACTTCCAGAAATGTATTACTGAAATTTAACCTGTCTTCGTGACTGTGTATGCATTCATTATTATTCTTATGGTTAAAAATTTATCACTCTCAACACAAAAATAACTGTTATTCAGCTACTACTCTGACTCAGCTTCTAAAACATTTTTTCTTTAGGTTCATTTATGAATGTTGCTTATGCATATGTTAAATTCATAATTTTTCTTATACCAAAGTAAGCATAGGAATAGTTTGGACATAAAAATTAGGATAACTAATAATGAAGGAAACACATAATCAATCCATAGTTGTTATGTAATCAGAATCTGAAATACACTCATGTTTTACTATCAAACAATTTAGTATGAAAAAATAAAATATTTCAAATGCACAGTGATACAGATGTTTTTATGTGTAAACCCTTCCATATAGCACATACTCTTCAATACATTTCAAAAATATATACTCTTGAATAAATTGAAAATAACAGAGACACTTAAGTAACTATCCTACTTTTTAGAGATCTTGTTTCTAAAGTTCTCAACAAAACTGAAAAACAAATAATTGTGGAAGAACTCAGCGCAAATAACACCCTCTAGCCATTCAAAGCTAAGATTCTAGTCAAAGCTACATACGTAGGCTACCTCTACAGTGAGAGTGCTAGGAACCATCAGAAACTGTTTCCTCTCAGTTATCTTAGCTATAATTTTAAAATCAGAACAATTGTTCTAAAGTTGTCCTGAGGATATGGTTCTTGTATAGGAAGCCCAGGTTGACTGTACTCCTACACACAGACCTAGTTTTATGAAATAAATCTGGTGTAAGTGCTCTAACTACATTTACACAATTTTGTAATCCAGTTATCACTTGGAAGATTGCATTGGCAAAAAAGTTCAATTATTAGACAACTAAACTAGGAAATGCTGGTTTAAATTTATATCGTGGTTTCCTAAGCTATTAATCATAATAAGAAGACAAAGCATTGTGGCCTCAATTTTAATTGCTTTCAAGTATAGACTATGAAGTCCACTGATAGTTATCATACCAAATATATTAAGAAAAGGTTAAAAAAATGTGACTAAGGAGATATGGAGAATATGAGAGTACATTAAAAAAGTAAGAGGTGTATTACCATGCTTTTCCATGCTGTAAATCTGCAAGTCCATGGACAATGACTACACATACAAGCAAATGAAAGCAGCTGACCACGTACCCACACACCTTGGAAGAGGTGCACTCCATACTCGTCGTCCACCACCAAGACAAATAATCTCTGAAGCTCCTTCTAAACGATATCCAGATGAACAGGAGAATGTCAGAATATCTCCCACTCCAAAATTAAATCCTATTCTGTTACCAAACTGTGGGATCCCGGGATCTTCACAAGGTTCAAGATTATACTCTGAAAACAAGACAGCAAATCAGCTTGTACATGTGAGAACAAGACATTTTCTACCAGTTAGATTTGTAATCTTGCAGTCTAGTAATTTCTGTAAATTTCACCTGTCTATCAATGCAGACGTCAGACTAAAACAAAATGAATGTGTGAATGTTAAACTGGCAATTATACTTCATCAAAAAGTAAGACAAAGGAATACATTCACAATGGTTTTAAGATAATGTTTTTAAGACACAACATGATTTATCACTCTTATAAGACCCATAAATATCTCATATACATAAAACAAAATAAACAAATGGAACAGCAAAAACCCTAAATAATTGTCATCTGCTTATCTGGAAGTTCACTAACTGAAATTAGGATAGTTCTGTTTCCTTCCATCATTTGATAATGTGTCTTACAGTTTACTGCCATTTTATTTCTCCTGTGGCAGAAATGTGTTCTCTGAGTCTACAGAGGCACAAAGGTTTGCTTGCTTTGAAGTTATTGCGCTTAGGAAACAACTTATATAATGTAATTATTCAGTATGTGCATTCATCAGAATCACTTCAGTTTTGAACTTCTTTCCCCCCTTTACATAAAATACAGAGAAAAAAAAAAAAAAAAGCCAAACTTTTTCAGGAACCAGGTATTACAGGTATTTCCTTACCAGAGAAAGAAATATTAAATCCTTCATATGATATTGAAAAATCTGAAATAAAGCGCAACTGAGCCCTGAAATTTCCATAGAGACCAGCATTGATTGGTGAAGGAAGCTCTGAGCCAGTCAGACGTGCTAATGGCTGTGTGAAGCTCCCATTCTCTGTTATTAGCAAGTAGTCATGGTGATCCTCCAGGTGAAAGGTGTAGAAGGTGAACTGCACTCCTATTAGAAAAAAATAGAATTAGATTTGCACATCACCCTACTAACATCAGTGTAATTAAGCCAAGGTTAAAATTCATATATTTCAGTATTATATTGTTCAGAAAACAAAGACTATCTAAATTTTCTAAAAATTAGTATGTCTCCTGATTCTAGAGTTAAAATATCTTTGCAGCAGATCTTTTTGTTTTGACATCACCTTTTACTTTTGCCTTTAGCTGAAAAATATGGATTTCTGTTTGATTTCTAGAATTCAAAGCCATGTGCTTGAATTTTTGTGTAAAATCCGATGATGTACAATGTACGTTCAAAATTACAAATTGTTTATGGTGGAATGGGAAAGTTAGACCTTATTTCTTACAGTCACCAGTATCCTTACATAGCAGCAGTGAAAGGAAAGGTTATAAAATACATGACATTATATTCTAATGGCATACACAGTAACAGCAGCAATTCCACCCAGAGAAGGGGAGATCTCTCATAAGAAGTGGCATATGTCAACTGCATGATTGTTTGCCAAACATCAGATATAAATCATGCATCTAGAAGATGCATCTAGAAAATACATCCCAGAACACACTTGCAATACAGAGACTTAAAGATCAGGACTTCAAAGACACCAAGAATTAGACCGTGATCTCAAGGTAGAATGCACAGAAAAAAACCAAGGAAACAAAATAGGAGAATCCATTAGCTAGCTGAAGTGTTTACTGAGACCTCTAGTGTTATACCATTTTCAATTTTGTCTTGTCAGTTATAAACCAATGATTCAGGCACTGTCAAATATATATATCTGATGTAATACTTAGGAAGATCCATTCATGTGATTGCAGATTAACATGGTGAATGAAGATCTTTGTGTACTCTCAAGGACAACAGATTTTTAATAGCAGACATAACTCAATCGAAAAGCAAACAAATACTACCCACTCCTACAGCCCCAACAGTGCACCACTCTTCCTCCTCCCATCACCACTAGCCCCCTGCTTACCAAACAGGATAACAAAATCTAAGCTACATATACTGCGCTTGACTCATCTGTCTAAACATAGGAAACTCATGTCCCTTTACGTGTCGTAGGTTACCTTTTCTAGAATTCACGTGCAGCTTTAGAAGGTCTCAGTACAATTGTCTTGTAGTGTTTTGGTTTTTTTTTAAATATTCCTGACCTTGTCTGAATGGCATTAAATATTTATGTTAGGGCAACTCCATCACGCCTAAAAAATACAGCTTGTAAGCGCATCTGGTATGCAAGGACACTTGGTTGATGTACCTAGTCAGAGATCTTTCAGTAGCTTTCCTTCACAAGAAATGAGGGAAGTAATGAATGGCATGCACAATGCACAATCTTTAATGAGCAGGATTTAGTGATGATGTTAACAAAGACCGGAACTCTTTAAGTTTCTGACTGATGGGAAACTAAGTATATCACTAATCTTAACGCAGTTCTGTCAGAACTTAGTAACTGGTTATAATGGAGGAAAGTATATTGTCTTGGGTCTCATGTAAATTAGAATACTATGGAGTATTTGAAGGAGTATGTGAGATTATGTAAAACAGAAGATGATTTTTTTTTTTTTTTTAATGGTAGTTGGAGACTGCAAAACTTTTTGTGGTGTTTTGAAAGCCAAATGATGATAAGGGTAGGCATCATGCTAGGTAAGAGAGAACAAAGTGTGGGAAAAGAGAGAGGGTTATGACTCTGTCACTAATCCCTGTGCCTAACCACTGTAGCCTGCCCTGTATTACTTCAAAACTGTTCCAGAGCAGTGTGCAAGCATGTCTTTTGTCCAGAGTGTGAGCTCATGTGTCACCACTAGTGAACATTAGTATGGATTGCCTGGTGAGCAGAATGAGGTCAGAGGCCAACTGGAAAAAGGGTCATTTGTCACAGGGTGAACACCTCATAGGAGTGTGATCTGGGGTCCATCTCCTGGGTGAAGATATGGGAGGTTGTGGGAGCACATGTGTGTACGTGTGTGACCCTGTGTCACTCCTACCAAACTCCTTTTCCCATCAACCCAAATGGAGAAACAGGATTTGGCTGCCTGTCGTGTTCATGTCCATTTCAGTGCTGTTGGTATTTCTGTGTATGCCAATGAGACACTTGGTTCTGTCCGTGTTAGTCTGTGTGACCAGCCATATATCTGCATGTATTTACGGGCATCTTTGGAATACATGCTTAGGCTTGCAATCAGCCAGACATAGAGATGGGAGCAATGAGAGAAATCCCTTGGAACTTGGAGATCTTCATCTATGTAGACTCTTTAAAGAGAATGGAGAACTACTCAGCTTTTTCAAGTAGATACCTCCTTCTCTTCTTATAACTTAATACACATCACATACTCCCCTAGACCCAGAAAAACACATCTTTACTTAGTAGCACTGATATGAAAATTACTGGATGGGATTGTATTTCATGCTTAGGAAAAAAAAAATAATCAAAATAATTTATTTTGGATTTTAAAAATCCTTAATTTATTAATTTCATGAGCAAAGCCATTCATCTGCTTTGATTGTTCTTTTTATTCTATCAAATTGAGACAAAAAAATTGGCAAAAGTCACACACAGAATTTTGGCATAGATATTACGTTGAGTATCTTTTGAGGTAATGTATATAAATTTAGCTTTGGAATGTATAAACTCTTAACTGTGTGGGGGTTTTTAACTTGGTTTTATATAGGACATAATGCTGATGTGACACGAAAAAAGAGCTCATACAAAAACCTTGTGATATATACTGAATGAGACTGAAATTCAGGTCATATTGGTTGCATTTACTGTACTCCAAATTAATTTTGGACCTTTCTATGCATGCAAGCATACTGCAACAACAAAATCAGAAGTGCCAAAGAAAATTTTATGGTAGTAACCCAAAATAATGAAATTCCTGTGAATCACAACTGAGCTTCACTGAATTTTGTTCAAACACCAAACCCAAGGTTTAACTCAAGGGAATGTTTCAATCAATTTTCCAGATTGCCATGACATTTCTAAGAAAAACCCTAAGGTATTTCCTAGCAGTAGCAGTACAATTTATTTTTCTTCAGAAAATATTCTAATCACATTAATATATGCTGTGTGACAGATTGTGTCTTCTCCAGAGAAGAATTTTAAGATATGCTCAGGCAGATTCCTTCTCATTCTGCCTCACGTGTCTCTTTCTTTATAAGGGGAATATTTAAAATCTGAAATGAAGACATGAAGACTCTAAAAATGTTGTTTCTCAGTATTACAATCCAGACTATTGCAGGATGGGTAAATTAACTTTCTATTAATAAATGGTGTAAAACATACCACTGATACTCCACAAAGTTCGTTTTACCATATATTGAATTGCATGCTAATCACAGGCAAAATGCAATAATTATTGTCATTATAGATGTTTCCTTTCCTCTGCATAAGTAATAGCAATTAATACACGTTAGCTACATTTAAAATACACGTTCAATTCTCTAGCTGCCACATTTTCAAAATATAAAAGAATACCCTTGAAGAGTAAAATTAAAAATACTTATCTTTACTTTGCATATTATGTTATTTCAAACATCATGTACAAATGCAGAAACTGTTTTTCCTAACGATACAGCACATTCAGACACGAAATACACAACCAAATCTACACATTTAATTGCCTGCTGTTATGTAATAGCAGCATGAAGTTGAAACATAAAGTCCTTCCATCTCCTGCAGATACTTTTTCATGTGAGATGACTCATAACCTGAAGATATATACATTTGTAGCCTCACTCAGACATAGAAGTTTACAGATAGAAATTTAAAGTTAAATTAAGTAAGACTTGACTTATTGTCATAAAAGGAGAGCTGTCTCCTTTATGCAGTACAACAGGAAGAACTTGAAGTTTTAATAGCTTTTTCCAACAAGTACAAAATATGAGAAGTCCATACACTATTTCCTACTCCCAGAAAATCCTCATTCTACAGTTGTTTCCAGTAGTTCTTTGAGCAGCATAAATCAAAATGCCCAAGTCAAATTGCAATATTGCATTCATACTTAATGTTTTTCCTTAATAAAATTTCCATACAGTAATATAAAACTTACAGAATCATAGATCATATAAGTTGGAAAAGATGTCTAAGATCATTCAATCCAACCACTAACCCAGTACTGCCAAGTCTGCCACTAAACCACGTCCTTAAGTACCACCTCTACAGGTCTTTCAAATACCTCCAGGGATGTCACTCCCCTGAACAGCCTGTTCCAATGCTTGATAACACCTCCCATGAAGAATTTTTTTTCCTAATGTCCAATCTTTGGCATTTTAATGTCTTTCTTGAAGTGAGAGGTCCAAAACTGAACACAGGATTCAAGGTGTGGCCTCACCAGAGCCGAGTACCAGGGGAAACTCAGTGACCTAGTCCTGCCATCCACACTATTTCTAATCCAAGCCAGGATGCCATTGGCCTTCTTGGCCACCTGGGCACACACTGGCTCATGTTCATCCAGCTGTCACTCAGCACCCCCAGGTCCTTTTCCACTGAGCAGCTTTCCAGCTGCTCTGCCCCCAGCCTGTACATTGCGTAAAATTGAATCACACAAGAATGTGACTGTATTAACACATGTATGTGTGTGTATATACATACACACACATATCAGTGTATAAGTGCTTATAAATGTCTATTTTTGAACTATTCCTGTCTTTCTCTGTGTATTCTATTTCTGTAATTTTTTTTTCCTCTGAAGACCCATTAAATATGTTGCAGGTTTTTTAACAGCCTCATATAAAATGACATAATGTTGAGAATTTCAGCTTTTATTTACCCAAACTTTTAAGTACTTCTCTAGCTGAGGTTTTAAGAAAAAAAGATTAAAAAAGGTGCTACTTCATTTTCTTAAAAAAAAAAAACAAAACAACAAAAAAACCAAAAACCCACACCAAAAGTTCATAAATTTTTTTTCATGCTCCTATTTTTAATTTAAGAAAAATCAAAGTGTCAATAAAATGTCTTTCAAGAAAACTGAAAAATGTGACCTAATCTGAGCTCATGTTTACTGTAAAATTCACAAAATTTTTTATCATGAATTACTCCATGAAGTTAAACACCTATTCTCAGATTATAAAGCTTGAGGTAGTTATCCAATGGCTTTCAGACAGGGTGCAAGCTAAATGGCTATAGGTCTAACAGTTTCTTTATGCTTTCCATTAGTCTTTCTTGCTTACCCAGAAGAACAAAAGACTCACAGAATCTTATAGTCCTGCAACTCTAAAAGCCACGTGTCATACCTAGAGGCAATAAGGGCAAATGTAGCATCTGATAGAGGATCAGTAATGTCAGGATGCTTTTTCACTGTGGATATTTAGAATCAGATTATATTGACAGAATGGCATCACTTGGAACAGCTGGAGCAATAATTTTGAGAGATACACTTTGACACTTTAACACTTTCAGGAACAACCAGTCAGTGATTTAACACTATCACACTATTTTTACAAGATGGAATAAGGGGATCACAGAGGAGCACAATTCTCTTTATCAGAAGTCTTACTTTCATGTTATCAATAACTCTACTTAGAGGAATACATCATCAGTATACTTTGTCACATGTTTCATGTCCTCACAGAGGAAATTGATGAAATTCAGAATTGAACTTGTCTTCTTTCCTCTGCCTTTCATTTTTTTTTTCCCTATATTCTTTCCAGTGTTACACTGTAATCCTCTACCTTTTTGTGCTCTTACCAGCTTATTCTATTTGTATATTCATTTTTTTTATGACGTCTACCTCTCTTTGTCTCCTTCCGTAACATTAATTATTATACTTCTCTAGCTCTTTCCACTCATAGTACAAGACTGCTATGCAGCCACTCCCATGTTTAATATAAAATACCAACAGAAACCTAAAAGTATGACCCTTCTCTTCTAATCTGGTACCAAACCCTTTCACCTGAAGGCAACTAGGACACATTATTTCAAGGAGACTTTGCTACTTTCCTAAAAGCCTCCTGGCCTTCAGCTTCTGCGATCAGTCATTATATAGTTCTTTCTCATTGACTTTCCATTTTGTGGGAAGCATAAGGACCTAGTCCACTTATGGAATAAGCTATTACAATAAAAATAAACAAAACCAAAAATCAGCAATGCAATTCTGAGTGCTTTGCTGCTAACCTAGGTCTACGTCTATAACACAGAATACTGAATGTATATAACAAACTAAACCAAACCAAACCAACTAACCAAACAACCAATCAAACAAAACAAATCAAACCAAAACAACAACAAAAACAAACAAACAAACAAAAAACACAAAATAGAGGTAGAAAAAGAGAAAAGGATTTATTTACCTTTTCCATGGGTAACATCCACAGTCCATGTGCAATTCAGTGAATTTGGATATAGGTCAGGATAACCCGGGGATAAAATTGTTCCACTAGGTCCTCGAACATCGCCACCACATAAAGCTAAAAACAACAAAGAAAATAACAATAACAACAACATTGATAATAATATAAAGAATAGAAAACTTACAGAGGAGAGAAAATATAAGAAAACAAATTTTTATAGATCTATGACTTTAAAATTACTAAAAAGTAGTTGTTCAAACTATTTACCAATTTCATCTATAACTACATTTTTACACATTATAAAAATGTTATTTTTACACCATGTAAAAAGAGATCAGTGAATAAATAAGTTTAATAGGCATAAGAAAATTAAAACCAAGCTTCCTTAGCTGTTTTTACATGTTTTCTGGGTACTCTGGGAAAATCTTTAGCTCAGCAGAGGTGAATGCAGAAAATACAGAGACAAACAATATCATTTGAGCCGGAAGCCAAGGCAGTAGAGTTAAAATTACGTATAATGGATCTCGCCATTACTTAAAATAATTTTTGCAAGGGAGCATGACATGCTTTCTTGTATATAATTATTTGGTATGCATTTATATCTATAATGCAAGTGATAATGACAAGTGCCAATAAACGAATAAACCTTTCCATAGTTTCAATAGGAACTTTATAAAAATAATCAGTAATTGAGCAATACGAAAATTAACTTACAGTTTGATTTAATACAAAATACAAAAATTTAGTCCTTACAACAGTGGAAAAAATAACTTCACAATTCGACATTACAGTTTAATCATCAATTTGCCACTCTAGAGCTTTTGAAACACAAAATTAATGGAGTAATCTTTAGTAATAAAGAGTCATACCTTAGAATTTTAATATATCAATACCAGTGATTAATACTCAGTACCAAGCAAGTTATTACATCACAGTTCTCTGAATATGGATTATCTCAGAAGGACATACATTATAAGATAAATTAGGAGTTCTCATTTATCATGAGGGGTTTTTTTCTTTTTTTTAATCAAGATTTCAAACCTCTATTCATTTTACTTTTCTTAGCCTAGCTATATTTAATACCAAAATCATTTTGTAGAAATATTTTAGGATAAAGAAAAGCATTGAATTATGTAATTGTCACCAGTAGGCCAAATAATACAGACTGTTTGAGTAGAACTGATTGCAGTTCTTCATACGAGTGCTCCTTCCAAAGAATTTGACACAAACTCTTCCTTTTCAGCCCTAAGTAGTCAAGCTCTCAACCAATGTCCTTTCAGAATTTTTATTGGTGTCAGCCATAGTTTCGTTGAGCCCTCACCTTAATATAAGCCAGTACTCAGCATTCATATATTTAACAGTAATCTACTTCATCCATTAAATCAGAAAACACAATCAGTTTTCATAACCATTTAAAACAGACCAAACAAAAGCTATATTTTACAGGGGTGCTTGGCAAACCTTTCAGGAATGCAAATGGTGATAAAACATCCATGTCATGCCATCAGGCACTTGGTGTAACTCTGTGAAGGCTAGCAGATGGCAAAAAAAGGCATCAGGGGCCCAGCATCTTAGAAAATAAAGCCAAGTTGACAAATCTGAAATAGAAAATGTGCGCTGGCCCTGATAAGATGGCAAACAGCCCAAGTATATACTATCACTACTAGTATCGGGCTCTTTTTCAGAGTGCAAAGGAAAACAGAAAGACATGAAAATAAACACAAAACCAGCAAACAGTAAACATACATATTTCCAGATTCTGCAAAAAACCTTTCTTTCACTTTATCTGATTACACAGAGATGGAGGCTAGGAAAAAGCAAAGGTAGAATGAATTCTTAAGTAAATAACTGAAGCACTATTTTGTGTTCTTATGTGGAAAATTAGTGTGTTGTTAACACACTAATTAATTTATTTTTTATGCAAGTAGAGAAGCTGAAGTAAGACGCGCCTAATTTTTTCCTCAACTACCATGTTCTCCAAATAGGAGAAAAATAATTAAGAAAAAAAAAAAGAAGGAAAAAAAAAAGTGAATAAAATATAAACATGCCTGTATGCAATACAGCCAGGATTAGTACAAGTAAATATATTATAAAGTACTTCTACAGCACTGTGGTGATCAGAAATGGTGTGACGGATAACTATGTTACGGATAACTATGAATGGAGACTCTAATTTAATGGAGTTCAATGACTGCATCAGTTGTTCAGGTGAAATAAGTTCTTAGAATGTTGGGTTGATTATTTACACTTTCTTTTGTTGTACATTATTTAGTTCAGTAGCATGACCAATCACAGAAAAGAGTGACAGAAAGCAAGAAAGGCTAGCTTAGAAAATGACCCTATGTAGATTAAAAGCAATTTTTGGCCCAAACAACTTCAGAAGCTTTAGTCAGGCTACTCATAACTTTCTCAGTGGGAGACACGCAGGCCATGCTTCATCCCTGAAATACAAAAATAACTGTAGTGCAAACACTTGACTTGTGTCATACATAAAATTGTGAAGTTCCATTTCAGAGCATATTTTGTGCTACTATAAAATTGTTATAGGAAATAAAACTTGCCATAATAGAAACAGTCTGATAATGTCTAGTTTACATTTATTCAAGGTCCATTTTTATCAATTTGTTCTTCTGCTAAACTGTCATTATGTTCTATTCTCTCTTAGGATCTCACTTTGGAAGGCTGGAAAACCACACATGAATCTATGATTTTGGACCAGTTAAGTGAAACAGGTTTTCTTAATCTACTTCTGTAAGATACATTTACCATCTCTATGACCACAGTATTAGCAATTGCAAGTTCTTACTAGTCTGTCTTGTCTTGACAGCTGTGCTACAGAAAATATCGCTGGGATGTTTCACATTACATTACGACATCTTTGTTCATTGATGTCTGAATTTTTTTTTCCATTTTACTTTCACATGTCTTCTGTTCTAACATATGTGTATTTTACTGAATAAGTCAGTCTGTATCTTCTCTTCCTGCAGTAGTCATGCTGCATAGCTAGCTTAAAACTCATTCACAGAAAACCCTCTTAAGTTTTGGTTTTTTATACTATGCAACAAAGCTCAACAACCGCTAATCACGCTCTCTGTCATCCAAGGTCTACGAATAAAATTTACTATTTCTGTAAAACTAATTTATTTGGTTGTGACACAAGTCAGTCCCAGAATTATGTAGAGTATAGCAAAAATATGAAATGTCAAGGAATCTGTTTGTGAGAAGAAAGGAGTCATCATATCCAAAAAGGACAGAAAACTGGAAAAAGGAAAGAAAATGTATGAGTTATTTTAGTAAAGGAAGAAGAAATAACACAGATCTATCTATCTATCTATCTATCTATCTATCTATCTATCTATCTATCTATCTA
>VWZG01010784.1:28684-48475 GCA_013396735.1 Grallaria varia
GTATCGAAAATTTAAAAAAAAAAAAAAAAAGTGAAAAGTTAAGAACATCTGAAAACCGCTTGGTGGTAGTTCCAAGAAGTTGGTGTATGAAACAGAAATGGACAGATAAAAAGGTTCTTCTGACCTTTACTAAGCAAATCAGACAGTGATTACAGTAGAAATATTATTTCTCTTAAAAAGATAACAAAAGTTGTATTTGGAAACACAAAAAATAAATATCAACTTATATGAATTTTAAGAAGTCATAAAGTATGAAATCTTACAGACGCTTTCTGCAGTGTAGTTTATATTACTATAATAAGGGCAAAAGAATACTATGTCAGAAAAAAATCACATAGGTAGATTTTTACAGCCCTAAAATTCCATAATCAAGCAGTTCCATAGCTTGATTTTCAGCTCATTAGTGTAAACTGCATTTCCCCTTACTTTCAGCGAGAGCTGCGGATACATCAATCAGAGCAGTAATTTTCTTAGATTTTCATAATCTTCCTGATCTCATACAGTTTTACACACACAAAAACGTGTTGTATAAAATACCAGAATATCAAGCCTTAAAATAGCATTCAGAGGAAAGTCATCTGCTTCCCATTGTCATCTTTTGATTCTTAAAGAACAGCATTAATGACATTAAATTTTAAGCAAAATTACTGGTCATTCCTCTTGCAGTTTAAAATCACTAAATCTTTCTCAGATTGAGAAAGAACAGGAATTTACCCGAGATGACATCTGTAAATCGTTATATATTTATGACTAGGATAAGCACTGAGAGGGAGGTAAAATCAAATAATACAATGCAGTATTACTTACTCTCATAGTGAATCTTGAACCCATTGTTAGAACGACTGTTATCAGTTGTGAAGAGAAGATACATGAAATTGCTACTGCTAAACAGAAATTGTGGGACCTGTGTACCATTGTAAGATCCCAGAAGTGGAGATAATAAGTTTGGTCCATCATGAACTTCCAAAACATCATAATTGAGCTCGGTCTGAAATCTGGAATTGAGGAAACACCCAGAGGAACAAATTTAAAGTAACAGTTAAAACAAATTCAATAAATCCATATTTTGAAGCTATGCTCCTTTCCTGAAAATATTTTTTTCCTCCACAACTCTATTTTACAATATCACTACAATAATATTAATTATCCTATCTAATTAATATAATGATAAAATTCAGGATAATGCCTTAGCAAGACGAGAAATAAGATTAAACTCCTTGAGCTGTTTTGTATTGTAGGAAACAAAAGCCAGAAACACAGTTTGTTAATAAAGATTACTTGAATATGCTACATTATAACACAAAATTATGGGGTTTTTTAGAATAATTAAGTAAAGCATATGGAGGATATGTTGATCCATTAATTTACTTCATCTGTATCTTTTGGCACAAACATCTTCAAGGTCCTTTACATTATCAAAGAATCACACTCTGAGTTTCTAGGTTTAAAATCATCTGTAAGCAGGGATAGTTCTTTGAGTCTGCTTTGAGACTCCAGCGGCTTTATGCCAGCTGAGACTCAGTCCAGAGCAGTGACAGAAGTTATAGTAAGAAAGAAAAAGAACAAACCACAACTAAAAATCCTATTTAGTAAGCAACAGAAAACAAGAAGACTGTTTAAAGACAGCATGTGTGCTGTCCCTGTCAAGGAAAAGCTGTGTGACAGTGTTGCTAGGTATCTCCTCACTTGTCTTGTTTTAGATGCTATCAGCAATTCCAAACAACTGTTTGGCATTTTGACAATGGTTTCTCTCTTTTTTTTTGCTATGACAGTCCTTAGATCAATCATACTGCTCTATAAGGGACTCTGATGGATTACTGAAAAATCCTTTCATAATTAAAAAGCAACAATTAACAGCAGGATCTTACAAGGACCCTTTAGATACTCTTAATTCTCTCTCTGATTTAGTCAGATGCCTAATTCAGCTTTGTGAAATCCATTCAAAGAACTGCATGACTAATGCCAATGCACTGAGGAAGTCGATATTTCAATATTTATGCCCCATGAGTCTGAGCATAAAGATCTAAAGGAGTCTGGCAAAAGACAAGAAGACAAATTAAATCTCCAAAACATGTGTTTTCTTTTATCAGTACTCCACTCCCATGAAATAACATATAAAAGAGCACGGAAATAAAGTAATAGGCAGTTACAAAAATGAAGGGGGATAATCCTAGAAGCAGGAAAACTAAAAATTTCAGGCTTTGTTAGTTCCCACATGAACTCAAAATGATACGTTGCTAAAAACCTACTAGGCAATAACTTGCTTTTTCTAACACTTTTGGTTTTTTTCCCCAGTAATCCATACAAAACAGAAGAAATCTTGCAAATCAATCATTTAGTCTTGCTCTACTTTCTTAGTCCCTTTATCCAAACCATACTTGAGACAGAAGGTGTAAAAAAGGCATAGACCTTATAAATGTAATACAACTATCAGGCTAGTCAAGTCATGTTGAAATTGAGTTGAATCTCCAAAGACAAAAGAAACCCTCTCATAGTAACAGACAGTAATGTAGGAAAAGTGGAATGCTGCATTAATTTGGGGAAATTAACTCCACCCTGAGAGTAAACAGTCCTTTCACAAAAACAGATCAGCTGATTTGATAGTTATATATTCAGAACAGATACAACCATGACTGAATTCAATTCAGTTTTCAGTTGATTCATATTTTCAGAGTTTGAGATTTCATGGTTTTGACAGAAAAAAAGAACTGTAATTGTAATTCATTTTAGCAGTATGTTAATCTTTAAAAACACAACATTTTTAACTGGGCTGGACATGCTTAAATACGTGTAAGAGGGTAAAAATTTCAAAAGCTTTTCAGCACGTCACAGTAGAAATTTCACTGAGGATAAAATTTATGCTCTGAAGGAGTTTTGGAAAGTCCTAACTGATAAAAGAATTGCTTGATTTTAGTGACAGTGCAAATTAATGTTATAACAAAGCTAATAACTCCTGCTACTGGGTAAAAACTGGAAAGCATTAAATAAGAAAAACATTAGCAAAGACCTTTCAAACGTAATTTTGATAGAGTGTCCTGGTTCAGCTTCTATCACCCACTCACAATTCAAGGAATCTTTATAGTACCCTGGCCAGCCTGGAGAGAGAATTACTCCACTGGGAGATGAAAAATGCCCACCACATGGAGCTAAAAATGAAACAAAGAGAAAGGTAAGTAACACAGACTTATTATATGTAATTCACCATTATCACTTTCAATATAGGACAACTATAATAAACAAATTTTTAAAATCCAGCTGCAGGAAGATGAAAAAAGGCTTCAAAGCTTGCATACTGTATGGTGTTCAGAATTAGACAGAGATAACTGAATTAAAACCTTAAAAAAATAAAATAAACAGTTCAATAATTCTGAAAAAGTTGGGGTTTTTTCCTACTATGTTCTTACACACAATCTATTTTCCTGCAATAAAGGACATAAACAAAATCATAATTTCTACAGTGTGTCAGTATTTTTGCTTTTAATTGTGAGCAGAGAGATTTGAAAAGCTTCAAAAAGTTTTAATTGAGTATATGCTAGAAAGCAGTGAAGTGTTATTTTAACTTTTACATAAATGCACTGTCATACCACATACATTTCACTTGTCATTTTGGCAGTTCATATTCCTCATTCATGAAAAATGAATACTTACCATTCTTCCAAGACTAGTTGATTTTTTTAAGCATTTGGAAAATCTATATAAATATATACAAATACATAAATACTCTGCAAGCAGAATTACTAGAAATAACATATAGTTTTTCTCTTAGAGAAAGTGAGTGAATATAAGCTAGGAAAAAATGTATTAAAACATCATTGAATGTGAAGTTGTTAGTACTCATATTTAAAGTATTTCAATGTTTTAATGGTACATTAATTACAGGAATAATCTCCACAACTCTAAGTATTATGAATTTGAAGAGCATTTCTTGGCTAACAATTCTGAAATCAAGTACCAGCTCCCCGTGCCATGGGCCCCTGCCATCTTCTGCTAGACCGGAATCACAGAATTCTTAGTTGGAAGGCACCCACAAGGATCATTGAGTCCAACTGCTAAGTGAATGGCCCATACAGGGATTGAACCCATGCCTCTGTCACTGTTAGCACCATGCTCTAACCAACTGAGTTAACAAATAGTTGAAGAAAATCTGGTACAGAGTGAGGGAATTTACCCTTAGCTCATCATTGTCAAGACAGTCATAGGACAGAATAAACATTCTCAGAAGCAACAATCAAGTTTGACTGAAGGTGATTTTGGCTGTGCAGAGCGTTAAGTCTATCCCAAAGGTGATATAATCTCCCATATAGAGAGAGTAAGAATCATAAGACTAATACTGCTTAAGGATAGATCTTTTAGCTTTTAGTCTTTGTGTGGGTTTTTAATTTCATGCTTGAATGCAAACCCATTTCATCTGATCAATTTACATGAGTATGAAAGTCAAGTGCATTGTGTCATCACACCTCTGTGATATCTTCTCCTCTGTGGTATGGATGGGTGGGTGAGGGAAAGCCAGTAGGAGTAATTGGCATGCTTTTGTTTATTTGTTTTCAGTAGTAGAATGATATTCCTTAGAGAAATTAATTCACAGAATTATCTTGAGCCATATAAGAAATACAGTAATTTCATCACTAGAAGTATTAACATTTTTAAAATAGCTAACAAATCATACAATTTTTCTAGCAATTTAAAATATCTAGATATTTAGAGAAAAAAAATCCACTTCAGTGTATGTGTATATATGTACATATGAACTTCTTTATGCATAATCAGGTAGGCCACATGGTAACTTACACTAGGAAAACATTACTTCTTCAGAACGTTAAGGAGTGATATCCCTCAGGGCTTTCTCTTGGGACTGGTACTCTGCAATATCTTTATCAATGGCATAGACAGTGAGAGCAAGTGTACAGAGATTCTGCCTCTGAGTGCTGTGTCCAGGTCTGGGGTCCACGACACATGAAATAAGGGAACTTGTTAGAGCTAGTACAGAGGAGGGTCATGAAGATATCAGAGGGATGGAGCACTTTTCCTACAAAGACAGGCTGAGAGAGCTGGGGGTGTTTGTCTTGGAGAAGAGTTTTCAGGGAGACCTCACTGCACCCTTCCAGTACCTCAAGAGGCCTTATAAAAAGGAGGAAGAGAGACTTTTTATACAGCCAGAAAGTGATAGAACAATGAACAATTATTTTAAAATGAAAGCAGGTGGGTTTAGAATAAATGTGAGAAAGAAATTCTTTATTCAGAGGCTGATGAAGCACTGGAACAGGTTACCCAGAGAAGCTGTGTATGCCCCATCCCTGGTTTTGTTTAAGGCCAAATTTGATGAAGCAGCATGATCTAGTGAATGGCACTTCTGACCACAGCAGGGATGTTGGAACTGGATGATCTTTGAGGTCCCTTCAAACATGAACCATTCTATAATTTTATGCTTAAATACTTTTTTAGTTCTAATGAATATTGGAGTAAATGCATTAGACTATAGAACTGCGAATGCATGACCAGTTTATTGTTAGCGCAGGTTTATTGTATTCTTTGCTTATTTGTTAACCAAGGATTTGATCCAGCCCAAAAAAGATTTGGTGAGCTCCTCAGTATCTTAAACATCAGGACTAAAACATTTTCTAAAGGAAAATCTTACAAGTTTGTTCTGTTTGGTTTTTTGTTTGTTGGAGGTTTGGTTTGGTTTTGAACATATTTTTAGTTTTTTTAGTTTATTTTTAGTTTTATTACACTTTTCTGAAAATAAATCACCAAATGACTCTGGATTTTACTGAGCCTTGAAGTGACACAGGTGACATAATCAATCTGGAAATTTTTCCCCCAAATTTCATTTTTAAAAGGAAAAGATGAGCTTTCTTTGTTTCTTTGCCAGACTCACCAGAAACATACACATACCTATTTACATCACAGACATCTATATTTAGGCAAAGATTTTCATTTTTGCTTAAGGTTTCCATTTATCATTGAAAAAAATATCCTAGAAAAGCACTAATAAATTTCTTTAATTTCTAAACATGGAGGGGGCGGTGGAATTTGGCCCCTTATCAAAACACTTCAATATCACTTCCAAAGCAAACACGGTATGTCAGGAAATCATCTGAAGATGATGGACTGAAAACAGTCCTGCAGAGAAAGACTTGTGGATATTGGTAAATGACATGAGCCAACAATATGCACTTGCAGCCCAGAAAGCCAAATGTATCCTGTACTGTGCCAAAAGAAGTATGGTCAGCAGTAGGTGATTTTTCCTCTCTGCTCTGCCCTTGTGAGAGCCCCCCATACTGGTACTGGCACAGTACATACCACTGTCTATATTATTCTGTACTTAATTACAAAAATAGATTCATTTTGCTCTCTTTGACACAATTCCAAATTGAAGACCATGAATTATCATACATTTTTCTGATCTTCATTTTCCTCAGGAGACTACGAGGCTCCTATATTAAAACGATAAATAGTTGTAAATAAGTATTTTTTTATTTTTAAGGACATAATAGCCCATCTTTCCCCTACGCTGTAGGGGGAAAAAAGGGTTTCTAAAAGCTATGTAGATTTCAGAGTTCAATATGCTGCAAACATTTCTAAATATGGAGATTCCTGGTTTTAACATTGAAGATTTTTAAATGGGGTTTCTCACTTTTTGCCTTAAAGTCTCTTTTTCACACTATCTTCACCAAACAGAACCAGTCAAACAATAAAGTATTTAAACTAATATTTGCCTCAGCAACCAGAAGGTTAACTCTCCAGCATTCATCATCCCTGTATTTTATTGTAAATAATAACTTATACCTATTCATAATGTATATGGAGCCTATAAACTACAAAATACATCTAGAATAGGAATACCAGATGGCCTTATTCTGAGACAGAATACTATACTACCATAGTTGGAATACACTATTGCTAAACTTGTACAGTATTCCATATTCTCACCAAATTTTCATGACACCGTTAAAGATTATATTTAGAATACAGAAAAAAACTTCGATTGCAAAAATGCTCCTATGAACAGTAAATTAAAAATAATACACTCTATAAGTTTGCCTAAATTTGGAGTAATTTCCCTTTGTATTGGGATCTCACAATAATAAAGTGTTTTGCTGCTGATTTGGGTCTTTCTTAAAGAAAATCTTTCTTACCCATCCCCTGGTTATGGTTCTTCCCAATGCTTGCAGTGCAAGGTTCAATAATTTTTTTCATTTGACTTTCACCATCACAACCTGATTTCCTAGGCCCAGGAGCCCTTCTCTTCAGAAGAGCTGGACTATTTGACTTATTTTAAAGAGCCTTTTTTTTTTTTTTCCAGATATATTGGATGGTTGCCTGACAGATTCATTCCCAATGTCTGTGTGTTCAAAACAAAATACTAGAAATATAACATAACTAGAGGTTGTCATCAACCAGAATCTCTTTTTTAAACACAAAGATATGCCAAACACTAAAACACAATCTTAGTCTGATCTAAGAATTGTCACAGTCATTTCTATTTATTTCTTTGCATAGCAGAGGTACAGGGGTTGAGACAGGAAATTTCCGTATGTGAGTATGAATAAAGCTTTAAGGATGACAAGCTAATCAATGAACACCTTGTAGATTCATAGTTTTAGACATGTTTTTTTCAAGAGCTTATCACCAATGCTACAGAACTGCAGGATATTAAGCATTACAGGATTTATGCAGGAAGACCAAGGTTAGCACTTCAGCACAGGTACAACAGCACAGTGTTGCAAGAGATTTTGGAAAATCCTCCATACAACCCTCATAAGCACAGGAATTCCAAATTCAAAATCATCCAAGAGCAGCAAAAGCAGGATGGCTCCACTAGAGAAGAGAAGCCAAAAGCCAAGGACAATCATGCGTGCACACATACACATACATATGCTGAGTTGGTGCCCTCATAGACAGATCCAGCTCCAGCTGAGCAAGAGGAACAGAATGGGACTGGTTACAAGGAAAGAGTCTGTGACAACCAAGTGACCGTCAGACAGATGTAATTTAATGGGTTAGGTCTGAGGTCAAATCGGAAAGCCACATGGGCACATTGAGATCAGCTGGGAACAGGTCTGGAGACCTGCACTCTTGCAGCATTGATGAGGTTAGGATAAACAGCCTTATGCTGAAATAGGATCCTGGGCAATGGACAGGACTGGGAGGAAGCCCCAGCAGAGGGTGGTCAGGACTGCCCTGAAAAATGAGTATGCTGAGCCTGTCCAACTGCACCATGTTTATTATTACATAGCTCTCTGATATATATTGTAATTGCTGCCATTTCTGCAGTGGAAGGAAAACTGCACAGGAGTCACATTCAGTGTCTCCTAGACAGTATGTGGAGGTTATACCTTTGACTCAATATATATGGCAATGAAATTAGGAGGTGTGTGTAAAGCTTACATGCAACAACTGTGCAGTACAGCCAAATGTGTACACCATCACTAAAAATTTAGAACACCCTAACAGACCAAATTACAATATTAAATTGAAAATATTTTCATTTGTCTGCCAATTTGATCTTAAATTTGAAAAATATATCTAATTCTACAGCTGATAAAAACATCTAACACAAATATATCATTGTCTGAACCTTTAGGATTTCAATATATGTTCCATTCAGAGTCTCAAACCACCTATGGATCAGATTATCTTGTTCACAGACTGACACTAAAAAAATATTCCCAGTAATTTAAGTTTTTAATATAACATTGAAAACGCAACTTTATATTTTACTAGCAGTGTTGTATAGTTCCATGAACCTTGTAATAATACACAGGCATTACAGCCCACCTGTCAGTAAAACTGACCCACCTTATATGTATGAAACAATAATAATTTGTCCCAGAAAATAAACCAGATGCAAAGGATATTATAAGCAGTAACATTAATGTATTACGGCATTAATATTGTGCAAATTTTGTCACAAAAGCAGTGAAAATAAGAACTAAGTTTTTGGTTAAAATAAAAACAAGCCATAAATCAGAGATTATATCATTACTGTTTAAATATAATCATTATAAGAAACTGAATTAATTTCTCTCTTTTAGGAGAAGAGTTCCTAAGATATAGATAATAAATGACGCAAAAATGGTATTTCAATATCTATTAGTACAAACAAGTTCAAGGAAATATGCTTAACACTGTGGTTTACAGGTTGTGATGTATGAAGCATTTAATCTCTATAAAAAGGACTGCACAGAGAGCTGAAACATCTTAAACAATTTTAAACATCATGGCCAAAGACCTCAAAAAGAGATCAATATCTTCATTCTAATCTGATATTGTATTAACGAATTTCACTGAGCACTAAAATAATTTTAAATTATCTGTTTGAAGTAGGAAGTCAATAGCTGGACATTGAAAAAAACCTTTTATAGGAAACTGGGCGAAAAAAAAATTAGAAAAACCCCAAACCAACCTGACCTCCCAAAAAATCCCAGACTTCTTGTCTGCTTAAGAACCTTGAGTGACAAGCTGACATTAGATTTAAATATTGACTTTAAAGAACAGAAACCTTCAATATAATAAAACAAAGTTCAGTAAAAACAGAAGGATTTTCTCATTTTCTTCTTCTCTGATATTTCTTACTCCTAGGGACTAACTAGGCCAACCATGATACTGATTTGGACCGGAATTCAAAACTGCAGAGATTAATATTATGGATGCTTTTCTAACACTGAAACTCATTGCTTTAAACATTTTTTTTCTAATCAGACAAATACATTCTTTAAAAAGAAGTGAAAAAAAACAAACCAGGAGTGATTCTTTCAAGCATAAAATGTCTTTGGGAACTGATAGTTCCTCCAATGCCAAATAAGAGCTATCTGAAAGTATGAACGGTGTAAAATATTCCCATTCAGTTCTAATAGGTTTCCTAGATGAGCCTTCATTGTTACAGAGGTTATATAGCAGTACTTACATTACTGATGTATATGCCATTTTTTCCTGCGTTTTTCTTCTGTCTTTATAACAGTTGTAAGAAAAATTCACTTCTGCAGACAGGTTTATAATAAAAACTCATGCCTTGCTAGACTCCTTTATTAAAGGCTAGGTTTTACAGGAGCTTTGTGCTATACACCAGCAAAAATCTGAACTTCATTTGGTGACAAAACACATTGCATCAAGTTCTCTTTAACCCGAAAGAAACAGTATACGTACCTCCACACTTAGGAATAGGTCCACTCCACATTACTTTTCCATCCATTAGCATACAAGTAATTGTTTCCGTTCCTTGTGTTTTAATAAATCCTTCCTCACATATAACAGAAATTGAGCTCCCCAGCTGAAAGTTGTCACCAAAACGCCGAGCATTGATTGGCACTCCAGGATCTGGGCACTCGTTATGTCCAAATGCTTTTTAAGAGAAGGGAAAAAAAAAAGGAGGTTGGGGAGAGAGAGTGGTATGATAACTCTTGCAAGGAACAAGACATTTTTAGGATTTTCTTCTGCAAGTAAGAACAAACAACTTATATTAGGAAACAAAGGAAATAATAAGAAATAAAAAATTGATCAACAGCAGAAAACATACATCAGTACAAAAAAATTGCTTAAAATATGAAGTTATACCAGCATGAATCTCATCTTGGACAGCTAGGTGCTGGCAGATTTCAGTGATGGCTGAGTTCTCCTTTCCAACAGTCCAGCCTATCTAATGTTACAATGGGCCAGAAGCATCCTTTAGAAAGGCAGGGCAAGCATCTATGATATAATAACTTTAGTCATCTTTTGTATACCCAACTCATCGTCACACCATTCGGTGTGCCTAATACCGTGACAGTTTGTTTCCTGTACTGAAGGCTCATGAACAGTGACAAAAGGGGGTTTATTGGCCAAAGCAAGTAAACTTTAAACATAACATTTTGTTTAAGGTGAAAGAAATTCCTAGTATGTGAAAATCCTTCCAAACTTTCACATGTATCTATAGATAAAGTGAAAAAAAAAATTAATTTACTTGTACATCTAGATACTATAACAAAGCTTGCCCATGTCTTTTACTACAGAACACACCTTACACTTGGAGAAGAAAGATCATCTTTCTACTGAAAATTGGCAAAGTCATATTTGTACCAATACCATTAAATTATATATATATTAGTTCGTTCTTATATTTTGATGCTTTATTTATAATGAATACTGTACATACATCTTATATTTTTAATATTATATTTTTAGATGTTGATTTTTCAGTGAGAACACATACTACAAGGACTATATCCACCTTCATCACATTTGACGATAGCACATCATATCTTTATAAATATGCTTACATATGGAGACAACAGAAAGGCCTATGTCCTAAAGGGATGATTTTCACTTTTTTATTTTTCTGCAGCTTTGCTAATGTTTTTGCTAGACTAAACATATCCAAATGCATTCATGAAATTTTTGAAAAAGTAATATTTCATTAGCTTAGCAGAAAGATTTCTCAGAGGTTGCATTGCAGAGGTATTACAAATCATCGCAACAGATAAGAGAAACCATTTAATTATTGACATTTTGACTTAGGAAACGCCACATATATTGGGAATGAAAATAGTGCTTCCATTGAATAATTGTCTACCATTCAAAGATGGCATTAAAAATTATGCAAGTCCATACTTTTCCATAGGGGTTATGAAAACTTTTCCAATACTTTATGCACAGTCACCACTTTTAGGGGAGGGATTGATTGTCTGTTTTTCTTACTACCTTCAGACAACACAGAGATAGATTTTCAATATTGTTATCTGTAAATGTAGATAAATGTTGACTCTGGGTTTAGCTTGCTGTGTATGGCACCAGTTTATTAAGGCTGCAAAATCAATTCACTGCTCTATATTTCAGCTCAGGATCTGCTGCTACGGCTGCTCCTATCAATTGTTCTGTATGGAATAGCTTTAGGAGGCAAGGTAGTGAAAGACAACCCTTCCCAGCAGCAGCAGTCCCTGTCTTAGACTAGCCTGGCCACAGTTACATTACTTGATGAGCGTATTTCAGTCTGCTGATACTTATAAAAAGTTTCATGGTGAAGCCATACTATTATACACAAGTCTTAGGCTGAAAAGGAGATTCAATCTTCATGAAACACAAACTCATCAACTAACATGATTGTACAGGTATATTAAAGAATATCTGGAAAAAATGTCTGGAAGCAAAATCACAGATCAGGGTGATATTCTGATATTAATTCAGACATTAACTCTAATATTGACTCAGAATGTTGAAGCATGCATTTTGCATTAAAATAAAAAATAATAATTTAAAAAATGGTGCAGGAGAGGAACTGCACAGATCTCATGAGATAGGAGGGCAGAACTGAAGCTAATCAGAACTCATCCAGTATGTCTGCTTTAAAAAGTCCTTGGAAATAATGCCAGAAAGCAGTGGTCCACTGGTACAATTAATTGTTTCCGTGGATTGCCCTCTGAAGAGTTTTAGCTGATAAATCTAGCAATAGCTAATAAAAGTAACCCTTTGAGAGGAAAATATCAGAGAAGAAACAAAAGTTAAGAGAATATCAAATAACAAAGAAATACTTCATACTCTATTGTGAAATATTATTTAAATCTATGTAAAAAAAAACCTAGTGTCTTATTCAGTACATATAAACTCATACTTCTTTGCAGTATATTACAGTTTAAAGAATTCTACCTTGAGAAGTACTGAGACTGAAAAAGTCTGACAGGAGGGAGTGCCAGGAAAAATGTGCTGTGATGAACATACTCTATCACAGCAATAAAATACACTAAAAGAAGTCCTTAGATATAAACCCATCATCTGAGATTGTCAATGTTTTGTTCTACTGAGCTGAAATCACTGAATTAATTGGGCTGATGTCAGAGGCCCACAGTTTGACCTTTGGTAGCATGCTATGCAACTCCTAAGGTTGTAACTTTTGCTATATAAAGCAAAATTAAATAGTAGATATCAAAAGAGCAATAAAAATATTGGTATAAGTGAGAGAAACAGCAGCTCTAAACTTATACAAAAATATTTTCCCAGCACCACCTACACCTCAATCAATGAGCAACAGCTCAAAGCAGTACACCAGCTGGCATGAATCAGACAACCTGGGAGCTGCTCTCCACCTCAAAACACCCATCCACACCAGTCCAAAGGGAGGTTGGCATGTCTGGCTTGTGAAATGCCTGCCCATGGAGGACCTCACAACTTTTCAGTCTCCTTTGCAGTAACTCATTTGTCATGGACATTAACTACCCATTCCTCTGTATGTGTCTCCAATTGTCACACAGCAATTCGTGCATGCATTTTGTCTGTCCTAACCTAAACTAGGAAATCTAGACTGAAGCAGAGAGACTATCCAAATTTATTGCTTGTAATTCATATGACTATATTCAGATACTGTGTCTAGTTCTGTTCTCCATAATTATCAAAGATACAGATAGAGTGGGAATCATTCATAAGGGAGTCACAAATACAACAAAAGGCTCATACTTCCCCTTAAATTGAGGAGTTCAATGCATATAGCTTATTAGAAGGAAGCTTAGGGGGTGACTGACTTTATAAACACCTTCAGAGATCAGAAACATCACCAGCAGCTCCTGGGTTTAGGATGTAAAGGGGAAACAAAGAATCAGGTGTAAATATGCAGTTCTATAGCAACTTAAACCAATGTAATTTCAGGTTTATGTTCCTGTGTTCTGCCATACCCAGTAAAACACACTTCTGCCCCATTCTCCAAGCTGAAAATCACAGCCTTTTGAGTTCCTTTTCCTTTGGTTATTGCAACATTCTCTGCAACATCCATTTTCAAGTTACACTTTTCTATGGTCTTGTTCCAAAATTTAATTTGCAACAGAAGTTTAATTTATGTTTAATTATACTGGAAGGAGAATAATTATTTGACACCACATATGTTGCTGTAATATAAATAAATAAGGGCCTAAGTTAGTTTCTGAGAAATACCATTAAATAGTCAAATTATGAAATAGTAACTCAGTTTTATTCTTCTCCATTCTATACTTCAAAAGCATAAATGAAGCTATTTACAGTAGTAGTCTACATTCTTTTTAGAGTAGTGATGAAGTTTTACTGTTTCTGTGACACAATATTTCTACTCTTGAAGGGGGCAAGAAGAGACTGATAGCTTTGAAACATATCAACTGGAGTGTTATCAGAAAATATTTTTAATTAACTTTGGGTTTACAAATGGTAAGAGAGAGTGAAATTCTACCATTTTTTATCATCTCTCTTGCCCCTAAACTATTTATTATGGAAAGATTAGTTCTGTAATTTATCAGACTGCAGTTGTCTTTACTGAAGAAATAGTAAAGACATTTTCTGGAGTTATATTTGCTTTAGTAAGTAGATTTTAGCTACAGAGTTTAACAAACATATGAACACATATTCTAGTTTAAACACACCCATGAAAAGAAATAAAAATATAAATGTCTTAAACTACTCAAATATAGAAAACACTTCTTTAAAATAATTCTTTTCAGAGTCAGTCTGTTGCATTATACAACTGGTAAAAGTTCATATTGGAAGGTTGCTTCTTTATAAAAATTAAAACTGCACCATTTGGTACTGTCAGTGCCTACTTTAAATGACTGCTAATTGAGAGGTATCATGATCAGACTACTACATGCCTAAGGAATCCTGCAAATTTTTTAAAGGATCAGAATTTATCTGATAGGTAGATTTCTATGGTATTTCAATATTAAATCTGAAGTTTTGACAGTGTTTCATGAATTGCTGTATTTCAAAACAAATAAAAAAAAAGAATAATTATTCTATGCCAGTCATCTGCATCTTTCATTTTTACTATAAATGCTACTTTAACTGAGCTATATTTAGTTCCAGTTCTGCAAAACTGGATGACTTGAGAATATCCATTTATACAAAGGCCAACTTTTTATCCAAGAAGACTACCTTAGATACTCCAATAATTGATTTTGTTTTTCTCATCACTAAATTTACGCTTGACAGCATTGATCACACCACAGTGAAACTTTTAAGTAAGCAGAACTCTTAAATATGTGAAAAGAACATGAAATAGAAGAAAATATAAAGCAAATGTTGGAACTTCTGTAAAGAAACGAGGATTCAATATCTCATTTTCATTATAACTGATTTTATATTTCAGTAGTTCTGAATAACCCCTGACTTTCCAATAAATACTTACAGTACTAAGATATCTAGCTCCCACTCAAAATTTTGTCTGCAATGATAACTGGTATGTACAAAACGGATAAGAAGACAACACATTTTCTTCGTTCTTATGCTCTACATTTGTGAGAATTGACATGAGGATGAAGCAGTTAAGATAGAGGGCTGTGAGCTGAAATATGACTACACTGAAAAAGAACATTTGCAGAATAATCTGGTTTCAGCTCATCTCTAAGTCTTAATAAACACTTCTCTGAAAGACTGACAACCTAAAATCAAAAGAGAGAGAGAAATCAAAGATGGAGAGTGAAAGACAATGTAAGAAAATTAGAAATCCACAGGGGAATTTAGTCCTTGAAATATTAGGAAAATAATATGAATTCTTAGCATTCCTTGGAAAAAAAATATAGATTATGAGTCCCTCAATGACAATCCTCACTTAATGTCAGTTCCTCTTTAGTTGAATGGTTCCTATTCATGTTTTTTAGGTGGTTCTTTTTACAGTAAAACATCTTAAACAACAAAGATTAATTTTGTGTTCTACATAGCCAAGCAGGTAACACATTCTTCTGGGAAGGGAAGATGTAGGTATGGAGGTCTCCTGCAAATCATGCAGTTGAACATTCTCTTAGAACTTAAGTAAGTCTCTAGAATTATATCTACCCTTAAATACTTGGGGAAAAGACAGGAATGGTACTAATTATTCATGACATCAGACTTTTGGGAGTATCAAAATATCCACCATATTTTGCTTATTTTGTCTTCCTGTTGGCACGGAAAGCTTCTCTGCTGCCTCTACAATCAGAAACAAATCCAAATGTGTGAGCAACCTGAGATAAAGAAACCCTGGTTGGAGGATACAATGACAGACACTCTTGTATCCCTACCATCCTCTACATGCAGTGCCAGGACTGGAACTTCAAGCAGCAACCTCTCCTTCCAATTTCCTTCCAACTGTCTGAAAGGAACAACTTGACTGAACCCAGTCCTTCTTATTTCACTGCTGGAGTGGCAAAATTTAATTTTTCATATGCTCCAAAGAAAGTTTCACACTGTATTTTGCAGTTATTCATGCTGTGGCCTTACAAATTGCATCATGTCTGCCCTAGCTGGGAAAATATCCTGCCTGGGTTTTGGTGTGGGATGAATGCCAAATAACTTGATAGCGTTACAACACAGACAGCTCTCCACATGACCTTCAGAAGAAATGTAACAGATTTTCCGGGAAAAACTAAGGTCGTTAAGTGTTAATGGTATTTAGTACTGGAGAAATTATTTAATATCACCTTCAGTTATTATTATTCTGTCATCAAATGTATGTAGGGAAGGTAAAACAGAGAAAAAGAAGACAAGCCTATTGTGGTCTGACATATCTAAGAGCTCCGATGGCTGCTCACTCTAACTGCAGTGACTGGGTTCAAGCATATACTGCAGCCATCAGCTCCAGGGTACATTCACAGCTAAACTAGCATATGAGATTTCAAGAATAACTGTTTCATACATGGAATGATGGTGATTAATAATATGTAGCACAAACTGTGCTACCAGAAAATTTAGGAATGTCCTGTTACACAGTTTGAAACCTTCCCAGTTTGTCAGTTTTTCAAACACTCCCATCACAAGGATCTCTAAAGCCATAAATAAGAAATATGCACATCTTTATCTCTAAATCAACAAATGAGAAATATATTCAGCATAGAATTTGTACAATAATCCAAACACCTGAATTAGGAATTTGTAGACATACAGGATTTATTTGAAGGTATATTACCACAGCAGCATGTTTACATACTCATGCCTATCGCCTAAATTTTATGTTGAGAAAAAACACAAACACAATAAAAAAATACTATTACTCACTGTTATAAGTGATGTTAAATCCACGTCCTGACATTGAATGGTCAGCTTGAAATTCCAGTCGCAAAATATGACCATTACTGGTAAGATGGGAAGGAACTTCAGCACCAGTAAATGTTCCTATTATGGGAGAATCTGGAGAGTCACCATCTTTAACTGCAAGGAAGTCAAACTGAGATTCCAAGTCAAAGTCATTAAAGGAGAGATGGATTCGGCTCCCAGGGTCTGAAATTATTGTCCAGATACAGTTTAAATTATTTCCATATCCCTCTGGATAATCAGGTGAAAGAACTGTTCCCATCGGTGCAGTGAAGTTAGAAAGGCAAGGAACTGCCAAAAAAGAGAGCGATAGATTAGATAACAGAATAAAACATTTCAATAAGGACTTATTTTAGTGCTAAATTTTTGCAAGAGATCCTAAAACTTGCTGATTACCTCAGCTGAATAATTCGTTATTTGTAATGATCTGTGAATCTGGAAAGTAGGTTGTTTTTTTTTTAATCTTCACAATCCCTTCCTCTCAGTAAAGCTGCCTCCTAAGGAAAGCCCCCCAAAAATAAAGACAATCTTGTTGGACTGGAAATCCATGACAGTCACTGGGCACCATTTATTTCTCTTGTAGAGACCTATTTAGATGAGCAGACCTCCCACTGAGCACATTAAAGAGGCAGAAAGTCAATAGTGCCCTTATCATTTGTTGTTCCCATAGAGGTCACAGAAATTAACAAGCCTCAAAGAGGCAATGGAGATGTTTTGTTGTTATCAGGATAATGTTTTATATTCAACCAATTCAGTTAAGCCGTAATAAACTGAGTTTCAGAGATGAAAGCAACTGATCGCACTCTGCCTATATTTAATCCATACCATTTTAGTGGAAAAGTTAAGAAAGGTGCTGCCACAAATACATATCACAACATTGGCTTTACTTATTCTGTATAATGCAATTGGAAGAGAGCTATAAATGTCTATGATAATTTAAGTGCTAAAAAGTATTCCTTTATAATACATGGAAAAAAATGTAAATCATTTAAAGCCTTGATTTCAATTCAGCAACTTCTAATGTAAGGTAATATATTAACATATAAGACTAGCTCTAAAAAGTGTATAATACACATAAAATTTACAGAATCCTAAAAACAAAAAAGCCTACAATAAAACACCATATCAAATCACATAATGACAACTGCTTTAATAGTTGCTATAAGAGAAAAAAATATTTTAGCAGTTCTAGAACTTGTCTTGGGCATAATCATTATGCAAACGCACCACTGAACAAAAGTAAATTCATTCTGTCAGTGGAATTAATTGCATTGTGCTAGCTCTGAAATCAATCACACAAATTATTACTTATAAGTAAAACCTCATAATAATATTATGTCTTAAACATAATAAGAAGAAAATATTTGGTACATACAAATACAGATTGGTATGTTTGCAGACCACTGGTTGTTTTCTTGGCAAATGATAGATTTCTCTCCAATTAATTCAAATCCAAACTGACACTCAAACCTTAAAACATCTCGATTAGAAAAACCATCCCCTTCTCTGATACCATACAGTGGTGTTCCAGGATCCCCACAGCTTTCCTTTTCAATTTCTGTTGAAATAAATAAGAAATTTATTTATAGAAGAATAAAACAAACTCCCTGCAGGTATATGCTGGCATCTAGAAAATTCTAAGCAAACTGAAATCTTCTACATAAGAGCAGTTGCCAAAATGCACCACTGAGTCTTATTCTATACTCAAGTTTCTTAAGGAGGAAATTCTGCGTAAGGAATCCCACCATGGGGAATGAGTGAATGGTTGTGTTATGCTAATTTGTTGGCTAGGGTTAAACCACTACAGGGTCTTATAAAAATCAGAACTCTTTCTGTTTATAGAATACTTGAAATTTAAAGGATATGAGGAAAAGTATTTTTACCCTATTTTATTTTGTAAAATTTTAGACAATAATAACATTAAGTAAAATATCAGTAGTTAGTACATGAGTTCTTAAAAGTAGAAACCTCTCCACGTTTCAATACAGATCAAATTGATGAACCAATGACATGGCAAAGAAAGGAAGCAATGACAGAAAAAGAACTGTCCAAAGTCAAAAAGAGCCTAGACATAAGTAACTATATGTACAAATATATAAACATGCACATTATGTAAACATATGCAAAAAATATCCCAGCTACAAATTGGCTCTTCACAAGCACTTTCTTCACATACCAGAGAAGGGCTTCCAAAAAGACTTGATCTGTGATTTCCCCAAGAATTGAAATAAAGGTCAGCCTGCATTTTCATAGGTCAAGCTTTTGTTAAAGGTTGTAAAACTTTTTTCCAGACTTAGTATCTCTCCTAAGCCTGACAAAGATGATGAGAAAGTGGCCTTGGAAGGAGATTTCACCAGTTGTTTTAGTACCCCTGGGTGCGGTCTGTTATGCATTAGAACTTGTAAAGAAAATAGCGTGCTCAAGATAAATTTAGGAATGCACTCATCATCTACAAATAGAGGAAATATGGTACATAAGTAATGGAAATTCAGAACAAAATATTTTTTTTCCTTGTCTAGCCTATCAGAAATGTCTTTCATGAGAAATGGTAACTATAAAAAGGATATAAATCTAAAACATAAAATTATCACATGTAATAATAGCAACAAATATCCTTATACAATAGTTCAAAAATTTTTCTTTAAAGGTCTGTTTTACATTTCCATATATGATAGATTGGTACAAATANAAAAAACTAATATAATTAATAATTTTTATAAAGATAAAAACAGGTTCAAACTCTGTTGGGATCACAGACTTCTGATAAAATTTATAGCTGTTCTGAAGGAACAACAGAAT
>VWZG01010784.1:48828-68833 GCA_013396735.1 Grallaria varia
GCCATACAAAAATATAAAAGAATCTCTAACCAAAGATAAAATTTGTTAAATGTGTTAACAATGAATCAAGCGTGTTCTTTTGTAGTTTAAGGCTTTTGAGATGGAAAAAAATCCATTTTGGTTTCCAGATTTTTTTTCAGAAAGAAGGTCATTAACAGTAAAAGGCATATCTCATGATGTTAGAGATCTATCATTTTTTAAAGACTAACTCCTGTTGAGATTACTTTGGATACTCACTTTGGGAACAGTATACAGATTTGTGGTTTGTGGCTGCACAGCACTAAATTAAGGAAAATAATTGCCAAGGTATTTTCTAACAAGAAATATCTAGAAAACATATCAAATTAAGGGAAAAAATAAAAGAATAATGTAAACAAAATTTAAGTAACCATCTCAATTTCTCTTGAATTATCCTTATGTTATTTTTGTACATCACTCTCAAAGGTTTTGCAGATTTCTAACCAGTGATGCACTGAAGGGAGAGCCCCAGGCTACAGCAGCCACTAGTGTAGGGATAGCAAGATAGTAATGTTCTTTTTCTCTTCCACTCTGTGAAGGACAGACCCATTTTGGAAGTGACTAAATGGGGCCTTGGGGAAAAGAAATGGCCACTTAACCACACAAATGCATTTTGACAGAATCATACTGAAGTTAATGCTTGCAGAGGTAACTTGTCTATCTTTTCCCTACTGTAACTGAAGGGAAAATGAAAGATAAGAATGTGATTCTTGTAATGAAAACAATTTTGAAAGAAAAGAGATCACTGGTGCACAGTGGATAAGTACAATATTGAAGACTTGGTATCACTTCAGCAAAGATTCAAAATCTATAATCCTTCAGAGAAACATCAGGCAAAGATCAATTACTCTTTACTTTGGCAACATTTTAGAATAATGCCCAGTATTTGTTTTACTGACCATATAAATGGAAATATGACATATAACTAGATTTTTTTAGTTTTAGTAAAATTGCATTTGAATTAATTACACACTGTTTCTTGAAACTAAATACTAGTATGTGAAAAGGAACAGAGTTTAAGTAGGTGACTCAAAAAGAATGAAGCTGGCTGTTTGAATTTGTTATGGCAAAGCCACAGATATTAAGCATCATATATTGACACACTTTATTTCACAAGATAATGTGGAAAAATCTATATAATCCCACTTTGAAACACTAGGATATGCACAATTTATATACACATTACTGAATACATATATCTAACTTGGTTGTGAAATTGCTCTGCTGGTGTTCCTAATGCAGGATTTGCTTAGTCAAACAGTTGGGGAAACATGCCATTATATATTTCACAGAATCACAGAATGACATAATGGTTAAGGCTGGAAGGGACCGCAGTGGGTCGTCTGTCCAGCCTCCCTGCTCAGGCAGGGTCACCCTGGAGCACGTTGCGCAGGATTGCGTCCTGATGGTTCTTGAATATCTCCAGTAAGGGAGATAATTTGTATCACTTTTGCTTGCGAAGGCCGAGGAACTGGTGATAGTACAATCATCTGCATTGGCGTTGTGTGGCAAGGTTTTGATAGTGGAGGGGCTACAGGGTGGATTCTGTGAAAAGCTCCTGGAAGCTTCTCTCATGTCTGACAGAGCCAATGCCAGCTGGCTCCAAGACAGACCTACTCCTGGTTGAGGATGAGCCCATCAGCCACCATGGTAGCACATCTGGGATAATGTATTTAAGAACTGGGGGGGGACAGGGAGGGAGGAAAGCTCAACAATCTGCAGCTGGAGAGAGAAGTGAGAGAATGAGAGACAAAATGCTCTGCCTCATCAAGGTTTGTGAAGAAGCAGGGGGAGGATGTGCTTCAGATGCTACAGCAGGGACTCCCACCCTGTGGTACAGGCTGTGGTGAGGTAGCTGTGCCCCTGCAGTCCATGGAGGTCTGCAGTGGAGGAGAGATCCACCTGCAGCCCATGGAGGCCTGATGAAGGCTGTGATCCTGTGGGAAGACCACAATGGAGCAGGTTCCTGGCAGGATCTATGCCCCCATGGAGAGAGCAGCCTGCACTGGAGCAGGTCTGGTGGCTGAACTTGTGACCTTGCAGGAGACCTGTGCTTGAGCAGCCTTTCCTGAAGGACTGCACCACATAAAAACAACCTGTGATGGAGAAGTCTGTGAAGAACTGCAGCCTGCAGGAAGAGCCCATGTTGGAGAGTGAGGAGGAAGCAATGGCAGAGATAACATGTCTTAATTCCCTGTCCCCCTGTGCCACTTTGGGGCAGGAGGGAGAGAATTCTAGAGTGAAGTTTAGCACAATAAGAACAAAGAGGTGGCAGGTAGGTATTTAAAGATTTAGGCTTTTATTTCTTATTGTCCTGCTCTGATTTTGACTGGCAGTAAATTAAATTAATTTCCCCAAGTGAAGTTGGTTTTGCCCATGATGTTAACTGGTAATCTGCCCTTATCTTGACCAATAAGGGTTTTTTTGTTATATTTAATCTCCACTTTCCGGCTGGGGAGTGGAGTGAGAGAACCACTTTGGTGAGTACCTGACATCCAGCCAGGGTCAACCCACCACATTGTTAGAAACAGAAATGAGGTTTTGCTGAAGCCAAAGGAACTGTATTCATAAAGAAAAGGGAGACGTAATTAGGTTTTTAACAGTTAGGACTTAAAAAGGTGGGTTCTACCTTGTTTTCCTACATTTGGAATGGAGGGGTGGGGTGGGCTTGGGTGCAGCAGGCGGACCGGGCCAGGCTGTGAGCCTCCTAGTGCCAGCCAGTGGGAACTGAGACAGTGACCCCTGGCCGGGAGAGGGTATAAAAGCTCTGTTTCTTGCAGGCATGTGTCTGTCTCCTAGGCCAGAGAGACACACTTGATTCAGTTGAATTTGTTAAATAAAAAGTTTAGTGTTGCTTCGATGACTTTGTCCCTTCTAAATTTTATCAGTAAGTATGAGCATTTCTCGCTACATCGTCTCCTTTAACTTGAAAACTAGAACTTAAATCATAAGGAGAAAAAGCACTGAAAAAGCAGGAAGGAGGAAAATAAAAGCGAGTAACTTATTAATCAAGAACATATATATTTCTCAGTGTTAATCAGGATGAGAAATAATGCGAACAACTGACAAATTATGCCATATGTCTTCATATGGCATAATTTCATAGTATGTATACTCAAGAAACATGATCTTAAAGATACATAGCAGACAAACAGTTTTGGACCAATTTCAATGATCTTAGACTATTCTTACCAATTTGCTTTGGACTGGACTGGGTATTGGTTACATTTATTTGTAAAAGGAAAGAAAAATCTCCTTTAACATGCGGCGTGGTTATTTTTCTAGCAATTAGCAAGTGTGAGGATAGAGAATGAATCTTGCACTGATTTCAAATAAAAACAGTGTGGACCAATGCCTGTAGCAAAACTATGAGAACTTGCACTTCACAGGACCTCCTGCTATGCCTGATTGTCCCAGGTGAGACACCATTCACAGGGTTTTGTAGCAGCTTCTTTGTGCTCCATTGCAGAAGAAACAGGTATGTAAAGGGAGGAAAGGAGAGGAGGATTTATGAGTACAGTCTTGTCCCTATATGAATTCACTAGACTTTTAGTCTATAATGTGTTACACAGAACTGCCATTCAAGGGTACAGAGTCAGTTAGTAAAGTTCTATGGACAGAGGGAAAAAAAAATTCTAAAAGAAGAGCTGGTCTTTCCCTACCATGTGGGGAGTGATAACCTTCTGCAACCTTGTGGAATTGTGCTAATTGTCAGGTTACTTCTCATTTCCTCAGCATATAAATTGATGAGCCAGAATGTGAACATTTCACAAAGAACAAAAGGATAATTAATTGGCAGAGGGTAATTGGTCTAAGGTTAGTTATGGGAAAGTCAGATGAGATTTCTCTGAGAATGACATGGGAAAACAATAGCAAACACAATTAAAAGTAATATTTTATGTATATCACAGGCTCTTAACGTTTCTAGTATAAAGAAAAACCAGTTACACCATTCTCTATAACAATAGATTTTTCAGAGGGATGGTAATTATATCAGCATGATTTTTATTGCATCATTTGTCTTTTCTACTATCAGCATAAAATATTTCCTCATTATGTTCTCTTATATATTTTTAGGTACTTACAGACTTTATGGATAAGCATGATTCTTTCTTTTCCTACTCAGGACCATGTTCTGTATCTAAAGTTGAGTTATTTACTACTCAGCCAGCAATAACCTGGCCCAGCTAATGAATGAGCCCTTTGGGGCTTTACATAATAACTGCATCTCCAATAAAATAAGTTACTCTCTTAATTTAGATTTAGAAAATAAACTGTTATGGAGGACTCTATCCACACAAACAATTTAAAAGCACCATGGGACTTCTCATTCATATAAAAGTTCACAAAAACAGAGTATTTCCATAATTTCTGTTGAAATACTGCTAAATCCCACTATTTTGTTAATTCCAGATTTGTTTGCAAAAAAGCTGGTATTTTATCACTTGATGAAAGTTCACTTAAAGTTGTGAGAATTAGTAGCAATGTTTGTCTTCCATCTATGCTGTCTCAAGAGATTTCTGTTCCCTACATAACTTTATTGCCCCAACCCTATCAGTATGGCCTTCCACCTTCAGCCTTATTGCACATGATTTGTTTCAGCATAATTTTGATGTGAAGATGCACATCAAGAGAAACACGTTTTATCCTCCCACTACGTTCTTCTGAAACTACAGTGTGTATGTACATCTTTACATTCCTGTTTGCCTATTCTTTGCTTCCCAACCATTACAGTTTTAATCTACCACACCTTTCCTTTTCAGCTAATTTCCCTCTATCAAGAGTCTAGAGAACAAGTCTGAAGGAGGCACATTACATTTGCTTTCATTAACACAGCTACTTCAGCCTGGAGGAACTATATTTGGGCATAGTTAACTATTTCCGGATAGTTTTTCCTTATTGTACCTGACTGGCTGACTAAAGATGGATCACTGAATAACTTGAAGAAAGCTTCACGTAACTTTCTTATTTTTAAGGTTAAAATACAATTTGACATTCTGGAGTGCTATATCACGTAGTTAAACCTCAAAAAATAAAGTAGTTTTGTTAAAGATAGAAAAATCTATGAATTTCAACAGCTGTCCCTTAATATAACATTTAATAGCAGACAACTAAATTGTTAGCTTTCAATTTCACGGAATTACAGATACTAGGTGCTAGCAAGAAAGAATAAATGGAAAAGTAATACCAGGGAATCTTATCTAAATCTGCAATCCTTTACAATAACAGTTTGAATGCAAATATACAGAATATCCCTTAAACCAGCACTCACTGCTTGACCTGTCAAAAGGAAAAAACAATGTGAATGGATAGTCACTGTATGCAGAAATGTCTGTAATAATTTTCAAGGTAGCATTAAACCTAAAATCCCTTTAATAGCAGTTACATAAATTCTATGTGCCTGAATATACATAAATGCTACTGTGCCTGAATCATCTTTATTTAAGTGGATAAGGCTTTTCTCATTTTAAAATAAGAATGATTGTCCTCCATATACTAAATCATTTGATTTCAATGAGAAAAAAAATAAGTATGTTTTTAATCATCATAAAGAAATTGAAGCTGTAGAGAATGTGGTCCTTTGATGTTTAAAATAAATACTATGTTATGATGAAAACATGATTTTAATAATATGAGCAGTAACAGGAATCCCAGTGTCACTGATGATTTGACTAAGGCCTTTTACTCATCTTTACAAAATCTTCAGGAAAATAGAATGTTTCAGTAGATTAAATAGCTTCATCTCCATCTGTCAGTATGCTTTTGAAGATCATATAAATGAAAATGAACTAATTTAAGGGATTTTTTTCTGGCACAGTGGCAGTCAAACAGAGTTGTAGAGATAATTTCGACCCTTTTGTTATGAATAGTGCTTTATTTTTCCTCTTTAACAGTAAATGCATTTAGATAGAAGTCCAAACCCAAGATTATTGAAGCTATCATTAAGAATGTATCGCTTGACACACACAGAGTTTGTCTGTGACAACTGTGAATCTATTTGCAGCTAGTATATTATCTGTTGAACCTTTCAACTCTGTTGGTGTCTTACAATACCAGGGCACACGTTTTCAACCTGCACCAGTTCTGCAACTCTTCTTTAATGACATACTGAGAAACTTGATCTGTTGGGTGGCATCCCTGCCCATGGTGGGAGGGTAGGCACTAGATGGTCTTTAAGGTCCCTTACAACTGAAACCATTCTATGATACTGTGAAAATCTTGCATTTAGAGGAATTATCTTAAAGCACTTGAAGATACAGTAACTTTTATTGAAATTTTATATACATGACTTGACAGCCCAGTTAAAAGAATTCAAGGAAATGAAAATACGAATAGCCTGATGGCCTCAAAGATCACTTTAAGCTCCCTATTACAACTTTCATTTACTTATGACAATAGGATACAGATGATGAAATGAAAAGAGTGAGGCTGAATAGCACTTAGAAATCTGTTCTCGTTCTCAGAAGCTTGGATGATATCGAAGTAGTGATAAATATTACAAGCAGAGTCAAGAGAGCAACAATATCTTCTTGTTTACTGTTTCTGATTCAAGAGAAATAGCATGACTTCCTGGCAAGATATCCTAACAATCTCAAACCACTTGTGCCACTTCTGCTAAAAAGTGGAGAGTACATTATCAGTTTTCTCAACAAAGTAGCTGGAGAGAATTATAGATTTATTATTCCAAGTGATGCACCAGCAAATATAATATACCTGGAACTCGATAAATCAACAAACTTAGAACAAAACATCAATTATGCAACAATTACCCTCATTGTCAGAACTGTGTGTTCAACCCAAAGCTGATAAAAATTGTTGTTTACTTTTCAGTCTCATGCAAGACCTAGTGACTGTACTGCCTTTACAATACACTCCTTTATCTATAATATTTAGGGAAACGTTTTAACTGACATTGTAGGACAGTTTGATTATGAAAAACTTAATTATTGCCTTGCCATAAATGTTCAGAAGTAGTATTTCTGTCACTACATAATCTGCTGTGGTGTACTTCCAATCTTCCAAGCATTGTACTCAAAATACCCCATTGTTAGTTAACAAAGATTCAAAGTTCACCTCCTTAGAACTGGACAGCTTTCTGAAAATGAGAGTTGTTCCAGCAGCATGTCACTATGCTACTCTCATGCTAATGCAGAAACTGAAAGCTTCACAAGTGATTTGAAAGAAAGATTACAAAATAAAACTCAGAAGGAACAGCTTGAAAGGCATTGACTGCAATTTAGCATTCTACATTGTCATAGGCTTCTTGTTAAATTACACCTGGGAATTCCTTCCTCCACTGGGAAAAAACAGGAAGTCAAGAAATGTTTTTAAATTAGAGATTATTTTTAAATGTACCAAATTATTAATAAAGGTGAATAATATTTCTTTTCAACCTTAAAACTAAGTTACAATGTAGTTGCACTGATAAAGGACAGCATAGAAACATTAGGTAAAGCAGTAAGTGAATGCAAACACTATGCTAAAGTTAAGGAAGTGTATGTTAGGATAAAATATTTATGCAGATGCCCATAGCACAAGGTAAAATGAATATAGTGAAATTTTATGCTCAAATAATACAAAGGTTGTCAAGCAAGATTTAGGATGGGCTACACTGATGTTCACTAAGTGCTACGAAACTGTAAAGAGCATTTTAAAACTCTTTTTTTTTTTTTCCCAGAAAAAAAAATATTTGAGTCACATCATTTTACCTGCAGTGATTAATAATCAGCAGCAGTATTCTTTGGGGTTTTATTCTGTAAGACATGCATCAGAAAATTATTTTCTTCCACCACGAGTTCACACTTTTCAGAACAATTAAATTTTTTCCTGTATCTTTCTCTTCTAGGGAGGAATTAAATCCCCTCTTAGCTACCACTTTGATGCACATACTCTAAAGAGAATTGCCTAAAAATGTGACTTTGGAACCAGCTATTTTCTAGTGCAGAGGAATAAACTAGTCTCAATTTTGACATGGCAAAATCTCAGGAGATAACAGTGCAAGACAGACACTCTACACCAACAATGAGCGGTGTAAAGTGCATTGGGTCTGGCTAGAATGGAGTCACCTTTCCCATAGCAAACCTCATAGGGCTGTGCTTTTATTGGTAGCCAGAACGTGTTGATGATACACCAGTGTTTTGGCTACTGCTGAACAGTCCTGGTGCAGCATCAAAGCTGTCTCTCCAACCAAACTGAAATTAGGACTTCAACTTGCCAGATGTTAACGGTGAATACCTCACAGCTGGTCAAAACAGGTCCAGAAGATTCCTAAAACACCTGGTTGGTAACTTCTCCGTTACAGGTACTAAGGGAGATGACTAGGAAAGGTGCTCTCTTTGATTTGTTGCTTGCTAACAGAGAAGGGCTTGTGGGGGAAGAGGTGGCCATCTTGGCCGCAGTGACGATGAAGGAATTTGGTTTAAAATTTCTGGTGACAGGAGGAAAACTCCCAGCAAAACTTCTACTCTAGACATGAGAAGAGAAGATGCTTTTGAAGGTCCTGGGATTCACCAGTGCTGGTCGTTTTTAAGTGCCACCTTCTAAGAGCACAGGAGCAGGCAATTCCAAAATTTTGGAAGTGAAGCAGGTGAGGCAGAAGGCTGTCTTGGTGGAACAGGAATCTTCTTCTAGAGCTTAGGGGAAAAAAGAAAGTATGTGGCCAGTGGAAGCAAGGTGGGATGACATGGGAGAAATATGGAAATGCTGCTCACCACTGTAAGAAGAAAATTCATGTGCTCAATTAGAGTGGAAGTGGCCAGTACTATAGGGAGTAGTAAAAAGAGCTTTTTTCAATGCTTTCATAGCAAAAGGCAGTGCAAAAATAACATCATTCCCTTACAGAATGAGGATGGTCACCTCACAAACAGGGACATAGAAAAGGCAGAGCTTTAAATGCTTCCTTGGCTTCAGCCTCGAACACTGATTATGGGCTATGGGTTTCCATTGCCCAGAGCTGGAGGAACATGACTCTGAGGATTATAAACCACAAACTTTTCTGGGATCTGCTGCTCTGTAAGTCTGTGGGGCCTGATAGGATTCATCTGAGAATACTGATGTCATGGTGAAACCTCTCTCAATGATTTTTGAGTGGCCGTGGGAATCTGGAGAGGTCCTAGTTCACCCGAAGCTGACTAATGCATCCTAATTTTCAAGAAGGGCAAGAAGGATGGTCCTGGAAACTACAGGCTTGTCAGTCTCACTTCAGCGACTGGTAAAACTAAGGAGAAGACTGTTCTGGTAAACTAACAGATACTTGCAATACAAAGAAGTCAGAATCCCTTTGTCCCTAAGGGATACTGCTAGGCAGGTGTTAAATCTGTATAACCAAAAAACAGTCAGAAAGGGTTATTGTAGGGGAAATGTTGATGGAGTAAATTTATTTATAGCAGTTGTTCAAGTACTATTTTTGGGTGAACAGAGTTTTATTTATGTCAAGTTACCCTTGTGCAAAATTTGGACTGTTTATAAATCAGCTTGAGATGTCAATTTTTGAGATGTTATCAACATAGAAGAGAAATTAACTAGTAAAATGTCATCTGAGCTACCTGGAGACAAGCAGTTAAAAATGTGATGAGAAGAATCTAAGACGTTGCAGGCTGCGATGTGATAAAAAATGCTAACACCATTAAATGGATCATAACAATGAATGTATATCCAGAGAGAAGGAAAAACCACAATTTTAACATTTGGCCACCTCTCATGTGAATTTCATTTATGGAGTGTCTAGACTGAGATCTGATACCTGAAAAGTAAAAAACTGTGAGCAATAAAAAATTGATGTCTGCCTTTATCCCATGTTCTCACTCCCTGTAATTTCTTCTGCACAACAACCTCCAGTTCCTAAATATGTTATCACAGAGGCGTTACTGTGATCTCTAATTGGCCCGGCCCTGGCCAGGAGCCGGATGTCCCTCCTGGGGCCAAATGTCATTGGCTCCCATGGGACAGGGGAAGTTTCTTGCAGCNAAAAACCCCCCCCCACCACACCACCACAAAAAAAAAAAAAAAAAAAAAAAAAAAAAAAAAAAAAAAAAAAAAAAAAAAATTCAGCTACAGAAACCCAGGACAATCAGGAAAGTAAATGAGCAATACCTCACCAAATATTGCAGTCTGGTTAGCAGCGATGAAGACTGAATTGTGCATCATGCAATAAGAAATTACGACAGTAGTTTTGCCACTAATTCTGATTTATTCTTATCCCATTTTCTCCACATATAACACTAGGATAATAATGATTTTTTTTTTTTCTTCTGAAGTAGGGAAAAATTATTAAAATCTTTGTTATGATTAGAAAATAAGGCCATATGTACGTTAAAACTGATAGGTGATCACTGTGTACTTCTTGCAGGCTTTAAAGAATGTGCAGTAAATAAGGCAAAGGCCAACACTTGGATGATGAAATTAAAAATATTAAATGGCTGCTACATATTCAAGACAACATTCACTCAATGCAGTGAACAAGGCAGGAAGCCTAAGAGAAATACTGTGCGACTGTGTAATAAAAGAGAATGTTAAGGAACCTGTGCACAGAGGCTGAATTATGTTTTCATGAGTAACTTACGTTGTGACATTCTTCATTTTTGAAAAATTGACTTTGCAAAGATACTACTCTCTAAAAAAATTCACCCCATACTTCTTGAATTCAATCCACTCTATAGGTAGGTTAAGCTAAAGGCAGAAACACAACATATTTTTTAGATAAGCTTTTTTTTTAGATAAGCTTTTTCACCTCCATTATACCATGTTTCTTTAGTAGTTTTTGTAAATGAACTACTGTAGCACAGACTGAACCACAGATCCAATGTTAAACAAGTTGTGGAGAAATCCTGATTCCAGCACTGTGGAAAAAGACTAATGGGACCTGTGCAGGTGTGCCTCTCAAACACCATCCAGGTGCCAAAATAACAGAAGTTCTGAGAGGCTAAACAGATTTTTGATTCATGTTTTCCTTTCTACATAAATTACTCTGATTTATAAAATATTGTCAGGTATATGAGGTAGCTCTTTACTAAAATGAAGAGGTCATCTCAAGTACCTCAAAGATGTAAATATGAACTCAGTCAGAATTTAAAATATTAAGTGCATTTGAGCTTCATTTTCTAGACAGAAACACTTTTTTAAAAAATCATGAGAGATACTTTTATATCAGAAAATAATATAAACACATCTAAATCTTAAGAGAACGAGCACACAGCCAATCCCACTCACACTCAAAAGCAAATGTTTTTTGTGACTGTTATCTAATGAACAAATTGTCTTGCTTTCAAAACATCGCTATTCAATCAATTTTGAGTATGCTTATGCTAGTATAACAGGTATTAGTTACTGACCTAGTTAAGCCCTGCAATGGAAAAAAATTGCAATGAAATCAGTCTTTGGGGTTTTCATATGCTTTTTTTTTATGGTCAAGACTATTCCAATATTTTTGTCAAAACTAATAAAGATTATAAAGATATGAGAAAAAATAAGCAGTTGTTAGATAAGGCCTACTCAGATTTCGTAGTTAGATTTTTATTACGTGGCAGGATATTTGCAATTAAGATATTATTCTTTTTAATAGTTGTAAAGACTTAAAGAGCACAGTTGCCTGTCTCAAAACTCTGTCAAGGCCACAGAAGGAACCTGGCATACGATAAGCCACCACAGTGGGAACAGAAGGGATGAATTTGAAACAGGAAAGTGCTAATTCCAAAGCTGTTCTACATAAGATCTGGTTAACACATCCTAGTTAATGCATTCAGACAAAAACTCCCCCTGTGGTAAACCGTGGGAAAGGAAATAATTGCTCCTACATGTATCATCCTAAATTATGGGAACAGCATCTGTGCCCTGTGGATACCTGAAACTTGGACTGTGTAAAGGTGGTACACCCAGAAGAACGACTTCGGGACTCCCTGTGCCGAGAGGCCCAGGGTGAAGAAGGACCAACGGGATGTCATTGCATCCATGGGTGGTGACTATCTTCTGCTTGATTTCTCTCCTTCTCTCTCTCTCTCTTCCCATTTCCACACCCCTCCACCCCCCCATCCCTTCCTATTTCTTTCTGCCTGTCTACCTCACATTTACTGTTAAAAAAAATCTACATTATTGATTCCGGCGTATGGTCTTGTTTGCACTTTAATTCAGGCAGAGGCATCTCTCACTAATCAAATCATAACAATGGTTTACTGGGGAGAAAGCAGGTATCAAAGCTACAGCCAGAATATTTACTTTAAATTTATCTTGTGCTGTTAAGATTTTTTAAATTAATGGGATGATTTTTGATGTGCATAATGTGGTATATGCAGTCTCCTCAGTCATGTATAAAAAGTTTACTACAACAGGACAGAATCTCCCTTTATGGATCACCTTTAGAATGCACACTGACTGAAAATAAAGTAACTCTTGCTTTTCAATTATAGGCAGAATTCAGTTATTCATTTTTTGACAGAGCATCCCAATTTTGCCAAAAAAGTAGGCAGGCAATACTATTACCATGCCTAACACTTATCAAAGAGCCACCACAGTTTTTAATTTCTCCATGTTTCTATGGAAGCTAAGTAGATTAACTGATCACTTTTTAAGCAGTATATATGAGGTACTTCAGAAATCATGCAGCCTGAAAATCATCTTCATTTGCTAGAGGAACTGCATAACCATGGATCATACATTTTTCAAAATAAAAACTAAATAAAAATCACGTGCCTAATTTTTTGAGAGACCACATGACAGAAAAATCTGTTGGAACTAAAGTAGGGATCAGGAAAAACTAAAATAATTAGCTCTACATCATCCCTGCAATTTCAGGATCAGATCATTAGCAATTACCACAATCATGGAGTCATCACAAGGAAATTACAAGCAGAGCATTACCTCAATGGCAAAGTAGGGAAAAGCATATAAAACAATGAATTCCAGCAAATAATGTCTTCCTCTTCACCATTGAGACAAAAATACTCCCCTCACAACTACCAAGAAAAATACTTAAATTCAGATAAGTTAGATTCCCTTGCATTCCTTGGAATCCCTTTAAATTGTTCTACTGTTTCCAGTAGTTGCAAACACATGCACAGCAAGTCTAAACCAAAAATAACAGATTTAAAACCAGTCAAAAAACATGTAAGTGCTAAGTAGAGTATTGCACTTAAGTTACACTTTGTAACATTCTATCCTGAGTCTTATTTAGAGACAGCTCCCCACAATTTCCAGATACAGAACTTAAACTGGGATTCCTAAGTCTCATTGACTTAAATTCATTGATTCAAGAGGCTGAGTGAAAAATTGGGCTCACTATGGGCTTAGAGACTAAGAACATAACATGTATATGTCCATTGTCATCCAATGATGAAAATGAACTGAAGAATCTTATTATAAGTTAGTTTTGCAAGACATAATTCTACTCCCTATGTGAAGACAAGAGGAGTATTTTAATGAAGCTGGCAAAAGAAGTAAAAATGTCCTTTGTTCAAGGGAACCTCCACGGACAGGGAGGAATCAAATTTGAGAGTCTTTGAGTTCTACATCTGGAAACTGTTTTGTCCACTGGAAGACTGATAGGTATTAGGAAAAAAGTTCACGTTGGATAAATTTGAGCAGGTGCCAGCTACTCAACAGCAAGTTCAGCAGGTCTTGCTGACAAAAATATGTTCCTACACTTTTATTTAATGTGGGTGTTAAATGCAAACTCATGATGGCAGTATTGAACAGGTCAAACTTTCACTTGAGGAGCTGACTAATGCAAATGACATTGGAATCTCCAACAAGATTTGGAACTACTCTGCCAGAAAAATAAATGTTCACTTCATCAGTAATCAGCTCACTGCCACTACTGAAAGTAGTGGTGTAAGTGGTGCTTAAAGTAGGAAAGTAATAAAAATGAGATAACACTGTAAATCATGAAAAATGAGAAGTCTAAAGAGTGACGTTAATTCTTGTATCCTTTCCGAAGAGATCTCATGGGACGTTACCCACACTTAAATATTTCACTAAAACACCCAGTAAATTTCAGTTCTGCAAGATAGGTGGACATGGAACACTTCTCTGCATAACATGCTTTGTGATCTGCCTTTGACTGATAATTCACCTTGTCTCTAACATTTTCCATTCCATATCCACAATATCATTTGGAGACCTTGTGCTTTAGGATGGGGTGCCACCTCTGCTTCTGAAGACAACAGTTCTATGAAACCGCTCAAGATCTGATTGTTCACAACTCCATTACTTTAGAAGGAGTTAACTTTTCGCTACACTGACCCTCACTTGCTACCGGTCATTTTAATGAAATTAAAGTAATTTGAAATTAGGTCTTAAGTCAAATGTTCATAATTTCTAGAAAACTTAATATCTTCCACTAAACATGTAATTTCACAGAAAAAATCTCAAGACTTCTGGGTTGCCATAAAAAGCTGAAAAAAAAAAAGCTAAGAAAATCCCAACAAACCAGCTACCTCATTTTTCCTTTAGTCAAGTGACTGAAGCTCTTGTCCCATAGGGAATCTGTATGTATACACGTATTTCAGTGAAGAAAATAAACTTTGATATAAAGCAAATTTCTACTCGAAATGCACTAAGTAATCTGCTCATTAAAAGAGGTTCCTGTGGCAACAAACCCATCATTATTGAACCACATACATTTCTTAAGTACATCAAGTATATTACTGGTAGTTCAGTAATGGTGAAAGAGCGACTGGAGTGATGTGAAATTGAAGTTGCACTGGGCCCAGATCACCCTGTGTTTCTGTGATTCATCTTCACTATCAGCTTGGGTCACAACACAGTACCAAAGTCTTTGCAAACCCTTTTTACCTCCCCACAGGGAATCAGTCTAGGGTTCAATTCTACCATACTAGAATTAAGACAATTTTATAAAAGGAACAATTAATTCTTACTTGGCATGTTCCAGAAAAATAAATCTATAAAACAAAACTACTGAATGTGTCAGCAAACAAGAAGAAACCTACAATAAGCATGGCTCTTCAAAAGCATCACAACTGAAAAAAAAAAATAATTTTTTAAACATATTTACATCATAAGTGATAATATGTATGTTCCTTAGCACAGAGGTAGCGTATTTACATATATTTATTTTGGCTGCATTAAAGATTGAGGACCAGAGATACCAATTCTGACTTTATGACCAAATCATCTATGGGAATAAATTCAACCACAATCCAGTTGATACGAAAGTATCTTAGGCAACATTAGGTTGTTGTCTCTCCAAAGGTCTTCGGGTTAAATAGCCCAATTTGTGCAAAGAACAACCTTTTTTTTTTTCTTTTTTCTTTTTTTTTTTTTCTTTTTAAATTACAAACTAAGTCTGGACTTTCTTTTTTTTCCCCCTGCTTGCTGAATTAGAAGTATATCTGAACTACCATATTTTAAAATAAAGATGTAATTTTAAAACATTTTAGTAACATTTTTAAATGGAGAAAACCCTGAATTGTTCTTAACACCTCTGATACCCTTATGGGGAAAAGAATGAAAAATATTTATGAGGGAAAAAAGAAACAGAAAAGAAGGACAAAATGCTTTCATGATATTTCTGCTTAATTTCTATTTATTTTGAAGAAAATACAAAGTAAGATGGTGCGGTGAGGTTTAAGTTTCTTCAGTAGCATTGGACTCACTGGAAACAGGAGGCTTACAGACACTGAAGAAGACCATGGAATTTGCTCAGGTTAGCTCTGGCTTGCTGACCACAAAGACAAAAGGAATTTGCTAGTTTTGTCTTGACTCTCCATGAACTACCTGCACAAAGCTCCACACTAATGGAATATACTTTGTACCTTTTCAGCTTCCTGGTCTTATTAGAAAAATATTTAAATGAAAGTATTTACTCCAGAACTTACCTAATGTTGTTCTACTTTAGCAGACACACCTATGAAAAAAAGAAGTCATGTGAAGGAAGAACTGCACTTCCCACTGGTGAGGCCACACCTCAAGTACTGTGTTTAGTTTTGGGCTCCTCCCTTTAAAAAGGACATCGAGGTGCTGGAGTGTGTCCGGTGAAGGGTAACGAGGGCACCTTGTGAAGGGTCTAGTGAACATGTCTTATGAGGAAGGGCTGAGGGAGCTGGGTTTGTTCTGTCTCCAGGCTCAGGGGGGACGTCATTGCTCTCTACAATGACCTGAAAGGAGGTGGTAGTGAGGTGGAGGCTGGGCTCCTCTGCTGTACCTGCAGAGGTGAGAGGACCAGAGGAAATGGCCTTAAACTGAGAGAGGGGAGATTCAGATTAGATACTAAAAAAAAATAATTCCCTGTTTGGGCAGTCAGGAACTGGAATGGGTTGCCAAGGGAGGTGGTGCAGTCACTATCCCTGGAGGCATTCAAGAGTTGTCTGAATCTACTGCTGGGTGATACAGTTCAGTGGTTTAGGACTTCTAGTGGCAGTGCTGGGTTGATGGATGGATTGGGTGATCTTGAAGGTCTGTTCCAACCTTGATGTTTCTATTCTAAGAAAATGCTGTCCTAGGCACTACTTAGAGAACAGAGAGAACAAAACTGAAAACAAAAAATTGAAAACACACCAAAGTCTTAATTACTTTAATTATGTTTCACGTCTTGCCAGGTGTCCTAAATATTGCCATTGCTAGAGTATTGCAAAAGACACTTAAAATAACTAAATAAAGTATAGAAATTATGGGGAAAAGATTTCCAGGCACCAGTTAGCTGCGTAATAAAGCCAGGCAAAAGCAAATTTTATAATCCTTAATAACTGGTGAAGAGATCAAAACTGGAAAACTTCCAATCAGCACTCTACATCTTTATATGATTATTTCTAACCTACAGCTGCATTTTGGATAAATAAAGAGAAAAAATAAAGTACCTGTAGAAAAAGCCACAAAACAAAACTGCAGTTTTAAATACTCCTAGAAACAGGAGGTGGGAGTGGGGAGGAAAAGCAAGCAGATTGAAAAAGGCATTGACAATCTTTTTTCAACTCCCTGCTGGGTAATATGAGCATGTCACCAATAGGTGTAGGACCTAAAATTGTTGAAAATGAATAAAATTTGACCCACCATCTGTTTTTCTTAAAAACAGACAATTAGCAATTTAATTGACTTGGCACACTATATATTATAGTACATATGTCACACTAGATGAAGTGATTTGGTTTCTAAAAAGTTGTAGAAAAGGTGCCTTGAAGCTTTTGGATTATTCTTATTTCTTGGTGGTTGTATTTTGGAGGCACTCTTTTATCTTGATAAAAAACTATGCCCAGGGCTTAAATTCTGTCATGTGCAGCTTTCAGCCTTTTTAAAAGCAATGCTAAAGTAGGAAATAATGCACCATACTGCTATGCCAAATGGTATTTATTACACTGTGTCCGTGCTTTCATTTTATGAAGCCTGCGGCTGGACTGTCAGATTACAGGTGTCCTTTAGGTTGCTATAAAAAGTTATCAGTAGTAATTTCCACACTAACAGGATACAGGGTATCTTTCTTACCAGCCAAGTGTAAGACATTTTCCCATTTTATAGATACACTAACACAATGCACATTTTCAGGACTATTTTCCATTTCATTTTACAGTTTCTTATTACACATTTATGTGGTTATATGGAGATGTGGACTGTTGGTGAAAAATAAGAAATTTGAGGAAAAAATATTAGAACAGTAATTTTGAATACACAATTTGCAACACAGTATCTTTAGATGGCCATGGTACTCAGTGGTTTCTATCATCATATATGAAGGTATTTTTAACTTAGATGTCAGCTGCAATATTCATGTAGAAAGCAACTATAACACTTATGCTCCAGTTTTTTTCATACTTTTAATTCTCAAGCTTATTATAAGATTTATGATTGCAGCTATGTGCATTACCTACAGCTATTACATTTATATCTGTTTTAAGTAATTGCAAGATAGCAGTATTAAAAAAAAAAAACAAAAAAAAACCAAAACATGGCTGTATGTAATAATAAATAATAAATTGGTGACAGCCTCTAGGACTTACCAATAAGAAAGTGACTGTAGTGAACAGTGTTCATATGCACTCCATTTTTGTCACTGACAGTGAAGACCATCACTTTTTGTTTTTTCCCTAAATTCAGCCAAATTTTTAAAGAGAAAGCTCTTTTAATTTTTTTCCTTCATTACTACTGACAATGGTACCACTGAAAGAGTGCAAGTTTTTATATAAGCCAGTATTTTTTCAGACAGTCAAGCACAATTTTGCCCCTTTTGAAACTCCTCATTGTTAATGCAATAATTTTTTATATTTACTGAAAACCTGATCTATAAAAATAGTAAATTTTTTTCTTTAATTATAGTGACCTTTACCACTAGTCTGGCCTTTCCCTTATCCCTAACTCATGACATGTGAAATAGAAATATTGATCATGTTTTTTTTTTATCCCCTCAGACTGAAGAAAGAATGAATTTAGTATCATTCACATACCTAATTCAGATACTTATACACTACAAAATCTTATATATATATATATATATATAAATAAAAATATTTATATACAGTCTATTTATTAGTATCACATAAGCAATAGCCTGGAGAGAATCACAGGTTCTGGACCCCAAGTCTAGGAAAACATTTTAAGTCTCATTTTAGGCAAGTTATATAGTGCAGTAAATATGATTTCTACCCCACTAACATTAAATGGCCATAAGCATTGCAATGATCTGCCATGGCATGATTCGGTGCTCATCTGGGTTTGCCTCGGCCAGAGCTGGTTTTAGCTGGTTTTAGCCAAAATAGCAGTTGTTTGGTAAAGGCATCACCTTTTACTTATCCTGTCTGAGATTGTTTTGTGCCCATCACATGTAGGGAAGCTCTGACTAATGGGGTAGACACTGTGTAATATTCAACAGCATTTGGTGTTCATGGAAATGAGCAGGAGTGTATACTGCAAATTCAAAACAGTAACTGGGAATCCAAAAAGAAAAATTAAAAACAACAACCAACCAAACAAACCACAAAAAACCCCAACCACAAACAACCTGGTTGTCTGAAGAAGTATGTAAGGATAACTAAGAAGACTCAAAGGAGAAGGGAATTCCACTAGGATCATCATACTCTTCCAAGCACTGACCTCAGGATGCTGATAAATTGTAGTACATCCCTCCCCACTGCCCTCTGCAAGAGGAAGGCAGGTGTTAATGTTAGGGCACAGAGACACTGGAAAGGTGAGCATCACTTCAGCAGAAAGGAGCAGATACTAGGAAGGTTATGTGCCACCTTATCTGTACTGTTAATAAGGTTCCTCTGTGCTAATTAGACAATCTGAATGCTAGACTTACAATGTGAATTAGACAAAGAAGAAATTCCTTGTTCTTTTTTATATTGTGTTCCCTTTTGCTCATACCTAGACTGAATGTACCAACAAATTCCACTGAAGTGAAAGTTGCTCTTGGAGCCCTTCCTTTGGCTATGTCTGTATGACACAGCTCTCATCNATGAAAGAAAGAAGTATTAAAAAAAAAAAACAAAAAAAAAACCAAAACATGGCTGTATGTAATAATAAATAATAAATTGGTGACAGCCTCTAGGACTTACCAATAAGAAAGTGACTGTAGTGAACAGTGTTCATATGCACTCCATTTTTGTCACTGACAGTGAAGACCATCACTTTTTGTTTTTTCCCTAAATTCAGCCAAATTTTTAAAGAGAAAGCTCTTTTAATTTTTTTCCTTCATTACTACTGACAATGGTACCACTGAAAGAGTGCAAGTTTTTATATAAGCCAGTATTTTTTCAGACAGTCAAGCACAATTTTGCCCCTTTTGAAACTCCTCATTGTTAATGCAATAATTTTTTATATTTACTGAAAACCTGATCTATAAAAATAGTAAATTTTTTTCTTTAATTATAGTGACCTTTACCACTAGTCTGGCCTTTCCCTTATCCCTAACTCATGACATGTGAAATAGAAATATTGATCATGTTTTTTTTTTATCCCCTCAGACTGAAGAAAGAATGAATTTAGTATCATTCACATACCTAATTCAGATACTTATACACTACAAAATCTTATATATATATATATATAT
>VWZG01010784.1:68914-90831 GCA_013396735.1 Grallaria varia
GCCATGGCATGATTCGGTGCTCATCTGGGTTTGCCTCGGCCAGAGCTGGTTTTAGCTGGTTTTAGCCAAAATAGCAGTTGTTTGGTAAAGGCATCACCTTTTACTTATCCTGTCTGAGATTGTTTTGTGCCCATCACATGTAGGGAAGCTCTGACTAATGGGGTAGACACTGTGTAATATTCAACAGCATTTGGTGTTCATGGAAATGAGCAGGAGTGTATACTGCAAATTCAAAACAGTAACTGGGAATCCAAAAAGAAAAATTAAAAACAACAACCAACCAAACAAACCACAAAAAACCCCAACCACAAACAACCTGGTTGTCTGAAGAAGTATGTAAGGATAACTAAGAAGACTCAAAGGAGAAGGGAATTCCACTAGGATCATCATACTCTTCCAAGCACTGACCTCAGGATGCTGATAAATTGTAGTACATCCCTCCCCACTGCCCTCTGCAAGAGGAAGGCAGGTGTTAATGTTAGGGCACAGAGACACTGGAAAGGTGAGCATCACTTCAGCAGAAAGGAGCAGATACTAGGAAGGTTATGTGCCACCTTATCTGTACTGTTAATAAGGTTCCTCTGTGCTAATTAGACAATCTGAATGCTAGACTTACAATGTGAATTAGACAAAGAAGAAATTCCTTGTTCTTTTTTATATTGTGTTCCCTTTTGCTCATACCTAGACTGAATGTACCAACAAATTCCACTGAAGTGAAAGTTGCTCTTGGAGCCCTTCCTTTGGCTATGTCTGTATGACACAGCTCTCATCATCCTACTTTCTTCAGATCACCTCTCAAAAATGCTTCCTCAAGGAGGAATAAGTTTTGGATTTGAAGATTTTAAGGATGAGGTGTTCAAAATTTCACCAAGCACATATTTTTGGAGTTCCTTCTTTAAATTTGGAATAAGTTCATTTTGCACCCGTTTCCAAGAATTCAGTTGAGCCTTAATAACATCACCAACAGACCTTCTAAATCCCATTGTTATTAAATCCGGACTAAAATCACCGTCTCAGGTTGACTTGTGGACTCGTTTGTTTAATGTTGTGTAATTAATTTCATCAGGTTAACGTCTGTGTTTGCTCAGTAATTTACATTAAATACTCAGAAAGAGTTGTCATAATATCTCTAATAACCATTTAATTAAGATAATTGTTATGATACCTATTTTGTAAAGTTCATTTTCTTCTCAAATTGGTCTCTATTACAATCCAAACAGTTAAAAAGATGTTTTAAGTTACTAGCAAACACAATAATCAAGATTTGTTAGTTTACAGGCACATACTCACATCTCTATATTTTCCGAAGTATTTTAAAGTGCAGAGTTTATTGATATTCTACCATGTGAGTTTATAAGGTGTTTTTTCAATTTTGTTCATCATTAAAAAAAACTAAACCAAACACAAAAATCCAACAACTCCCTAGTATCTAACGTCTCTGAAGTTCCATTTAAAAAGAAAAAATATGCAATTTGCAGAAATTAAAACAATTACCTTAATTGTCTTTCTGTATCATTGAAGTTTCTTGAAACAATTTAAACTTCCAAGACACAGTAATCTCAAATCCTTCTCTCCTAAGACCCAGCTATAAATAGTTTAAAACCGTGTCCCCAGACTCAGTTTAGCTGATAAGTCAGCTGTGTTCTTCTTTCTTTAGCTGTCTCCATCACCCTTCCATCAGCATTAATAAAGCTTTCACCACAGAATCAACAACTTCATTCAGTTTTGCCTTCATGCGGCAGCTGGACCTTCATGTAGGTATAGTTCCAGGAACTGGCTCCCAGTTGCTCACTATCCACAAGGTGGCCAAAATGGCACATTGGTCAATCTGACAAATAATTGAAATTGCATATACATGTAATTCTTCTAGACTACGGAACTGTAAAAATATGTCTGTATATGCATATTTAAAAAAAAAATATTGAAAGGTGTTCCCACTTGACAGAGTCTAATTTCTTGTTCCGTGATGAAGGGAAAATATAATACTGTGATACTTACAAACCATCAAGAAACAGGTATTTTCCTGGTAGTTCTCAATGTGTCAAAACTAAACCACAGAAAACTGTATCCAAGGGACACTGGACTGATATAAAACATTTTTATTACTAGACTTATGAAAAGCAATTTAGAACCAGAAAATTTTATAGAGGAATGAGATTAAAATAAATAACTAAATAAAAAGTGCAACTTTACATTTCAAAATCCTCATTTTTTTCCTGCTTAAAAAACCAAAAAAAACCCAGATTATTTTCAGAATTTTATAATCTATAAATTTTGACAATTCTATTGAAACTTTAGGTAATAGAAAGAAACTATCATGGAGAGCACATGGAAAAAATCTTTTACCATCTCATAATTTTTGTTTTCCCCACATAAAGAAGCAAGAAATAAGTCTCTTCCATCTTAATGTTTTATTTATTTTTCATAATAAAATGACAGATTCACAGAAACACTCCATTTGAAAGGGGCCTCTGGAGATCATCTAGTCCAATCCACCTGTTCAGCAGGGGCACCTAGAGCTGTTTGCCCAAGACCATATCCGGTCAAGTTTTGAATGATATCCAAAGATGGATAATGTGCAACCTCTCTGGGCAGCCTGTTCTGGTGTTCGACCATCCTCACAATAAAAGAATGTTGTTTAGATCCAGATGAAATTTCATGTGTTTTAATTTGTGTCTATTGCTTCTTCTGGTTACTGCTGAGAAGAGTCTGACACCATCTTCGTCACTTATTCCTATTAGGTATTTGGTCATATGAATAAGTCGCTCCTATGCATTGTCCTGTTCTGTCTGAAGAGCTCAAGTGTTCTCATTCTCTTCTTGTATGAAAGATGTTCCAGCATTTTAATAATCTTTGTGACCCTGTGACTTGCTCCACTAAGTCAATACGTTTCTCGTAGTGGATAGCTTAAAGTAACAGAAAGTTACAGAATTCCCCCCATGTTGTAGATGTAAATGTTCAGAAACCATATAATACTACATAAGTTTTGGATGGGCAGAGAAAACTTCAACTCTTTTTGTATATATAAGTAAATAGAGATATATTTTTCATGTGGGTATTTTTCATTAATTGTTTTCATCCGGGGATAATGATTTATAATTATTATTTTTATCATCATTATAAAAAGTGATAACTCACTAATTTGTTCTCTAATTCTCACAAGTGGCCTATTTAAATAATGTGTTGCAATTAACATGAAAACACTTTCTAAAATTATTCTGTCAGGTAATATAAAATTCTGACTTTAGGATAATCTCAGTCTAGTAATGTCAGTTCCTAAACCCTCAAGTGCAGAAGGTTGCACAGGAACTTAGGGATTTTGAAAATAAATTTAATTCTGGTATTTAATTCATGGTATTTTCAGAGTAAATGGGACAAGAGACTGCATGAGAAGCACTAAATTTCACAGCATTTTTTCTGGAAAATTATAATTTTCTCTTGTCATATCAGCTTGGAACTTCCTAGGGCTTCTTTGCCTCTCACTTTCTAAGGTATTTGATCAGATTTCATAAATGTTCCTGAAACTACAAGGAATTTTAGATCATCTTCAGCTTAGCAGAAGTTCACTTTTTACATGATTTGCAAGAGTTTAAATATGCAAAATATTTCAGCCTAGAGTGGGGGAAGAGAAAAAAAGAAAAGGAGAGGAGAATGAGAGGGAGATGGAAAGAGAAAGGGAGAGAAAGAAAGGAGAAGAGCAAAGAACAGAAGAATGTCCCTTGCAAACAGATCTTTTTGTGTAAATGGAAGGACTTTTCTACAACATCTGGAGAATCTGGAGAGTTGCAAACAAGAGAAGATATGTCCAGATATTAAACACAGAAAATGTAGTAGCAGTAATAATAATAGTCCTGTGTACTTTGAGTTGTTGTTTAAAGAAAATAAGGTAAAGACTCAGTGGTTAGACATCTTAACACAACCTTGGAACACTCGCCAGTCCAAGCAGTGTTTTGTTTTCTGATAAAATTAAATCTTTTAGCATTTTGCACATGCTGCTAGTAGTTAAATAACCAAAAAAAAAAAAGAAGAATAAAGCTAAAGCCAAAGCCAAAGCCAACTCCTCCTCCATNACTTAGCTAAAGAGAAAAAGAAGAGGAAAAAAAAAAAAAGAGAGAGAGAGGGAAAAAGAAAGCCTAGCTTTAGAATTGAAGGAGAAAGATGATGGTCTGTTTTTGGATGTGACAACACAGAGATAAAGCATCCTCTCATGAGATGAGCGACTGGATTTTTCCCTTAGTTTTAAGGACCTCAAACTCACATTACACATCTCACATTAATAACAGATTTGTGGCAGCTTGGGGGTCTACAATGTGTTATTCTAGCATTTTTCATATATCATGCAGGACTAAAAGAAAGGGGAAAGAATAAAAGAAAAGAACACACAATTTTCTGGTAGTTGTTCTGGGAGAATACAAATGACTATTCAAAAGTATAAGCCATAACATAACATTATTATGGATTTTTAATTGAATGCAAACTTTTATTTCTATTTCATGTGCATCCCTTAGACGTGCACTAAAAAAGCATGTAATCAGTGCTTTATGTCATATGTATAATTTTTATAAGAATATCATTGCAAGGTAAACAAAAATTTGTATTTTAAATATCATGATGAAAGGGGATGTTTAATATATTTTTCAGATAACCAACAAGAATTATCAGTATACATGAGCCTAAATGCAAGTTTTAATTTAAAAGCTTTCTTTGTATAGTCTGTATAATTTTCCATAAGAACAAATTAAAATTAAAACCCCCAATATATATAAGTTAAAAAAAGGCACATCAAGCAGAAATTCACATAATTTTCTCTGTGCCATAGAAACTACTTTATAGTAAACTGTTGCTTCCGCACCAGCAAGATATGATGAGGATTCAAATGGTTTGCAGTAACACCCATTAAAATGAAAAGTACAGACTCATCAGTTCATAAAAATAATTAATTTAATACAAGGTAATGATTAATGGACTATCTGTGCACTATCTTTGGAAGTAAATATCATTATATAGTGAACTGGTGTACTAGTTTTGGCTGGGATAGGGTTAATTTTCTTTACAGAGGCTCATATGGTGCTCTGTTTTGGATTTGTGATGAAAATAGTGTTGATAAGCCACTGATGTTTTACCTTTTGCTGAGCAGTGCTTACACAGAGTCAAGGTCTTTGCTGTTCCTCACCACCCCACCAGTGAGGAGGCTGAGCGTGCACAAGAAGATGGGAGGGGACACAGCTGGGACAGCTGATCCCAAATGACCCAAGGGATGCCCCATACAATTTGATGTCATGCTCAACAGTAAAAGATGGGGGAAGGAGGGAAACAGGGACTTTCAGAGTTATGGAGTTTGCACCCCCTATACCCTAGAAATAGCTAACCATCTGCCTGCTGATGGGAAATGGTAAATGAGTGCCTTGCTTTGCTCCACTTGCAAAGCTTTGACTTGCTTATTAAACTCTATCTCATCGCATGAGTTTTCTCACTTTTCCCCTTTTGATTCTGTCCCCCATCCTGCTGTGGGGGGTGCGAGCATGTGTCTGGTTAGGATTTAGCTGCCTGATGGGGTTAACCTCAACCTTAAATCTAAAGCATTATAGCTCATCGGCATTTTCTCTAGAAATACGTTACAAAAAGTGCCTAGCAACAGCAAACTGAAACAAAAAGGCAGCAATAAATGTAAAATGCAGTCTACTCTAATACAATATAATTAATTATAAAAGTTTCTCAGAACATGAAAATATATAATGAAAAGGCACTGCTGATGTAGTTGTTTTCTAACATTATAGCACTTACAGAAAATTATTGACTTAGAGGAAAAAGAAGGGGTAAAAAAAGGAATATTCTCAGGGCATATGCTTGGCAATATGGAAAACTCAGAAGTCCAAGTTAGAGAAGCACAAAATCTCAACCAGTTATGCTGATTCTTTGGAGTGTTTTAGCTGGAAACATTTGGAAAAACCTACATACATACATTTTAAGCTTATGTTCTCACTGTATTTTAAATATCATGCTGTCCTGCTTGTAGCTATCCTACACACTGAAATATACAAACCCAAACAACTAGCTTCACTCTTGATCCAGACAAGTAAAATAAATTTTTAGCCCTGTTTCATGCATGAAGAAATTAAGAAACCACTATGCCATGATGTTACATCAGCAAACAGATTGAAATCTTACATGTCACCCTTTTACAGGCTGACGTAGCAGGAAATGCATCTCAGTGTTTTGAAAGCAGACATCTCCAGAGAGAGCCACACTCAGACCTTCACCACTGCAAGAAACCTGGTACAGTGCAGTCAGGAAGGGGGACCTCCATCCACTCAAATTCAAGAGTGGGAAAAGGGGACTAACCAGGCATGGCAAATTATCAGTGCTGTAAAATACGTGGAAAAAAGAGCCAGGTTTGAACTGAGAATCATGGTCAGTTGGTGTACAATACAAAAATTATGTATTGTAAATAATGAGGTAGATTCAATTAGAGACAGGAAAGACATTAGTTTAACTTAATTCCTACAAGTAAACAAGCAGGTTTGAGTGTAATTTTTACCCCCAAATCAGCAGTAAATAGTCTCTTGTAACATATACTTAATGTGTTAGACAACAAAACCGACCACAGTTAAATACACGCTCAGATGCTGGGGAGGACAAGTCAGAGTAACAGCCATTTAGCCCAGTGTCCTGGTTTAAGCAGTAGCTGATACCTAAGGACATAGCAGAAGACGACCTTTCCATATGTAATGTATTCTTATTGCCCAGCAGACTTAGGTCAGAGCAGAGAAAATCCTCTGCTCTTCTTTATGGATAACACTACTACAAAAGGTTGGATTGCTAAATGCTTTTAATTAAATGTTGTAAAGCAGATAGAATGACCTACAGTTTTATTGAACAAAATTAAAAAGTCATGGGAGTCACCTTTACATAACAACTTGTCTGACCAATTCTCCTTTGACAAGAGGAGAGTTGTAGAAAAACGATCATAAGTCATTTGCCATGACATGCCTTTTAACTAAACAAAACCATTAAGTAGAAATCTGAATATTAAATTAGGTATTGTTGAATACAAATAACCTCATTTTTAAATCAACGTGGCAACTATTAAACAACACTAACATGCAGAGAATCACAGAAGAGTTAAGGTTGGAAGGGACCTCTGGAGATATTCTAGTCCAACCTCCAGCAGCTCTTTGCAACTCAGCTGTGCCCTGATGTATCTCCGACTCCGTGCAGCTTGGCTGGGCTCAGTTCCGCCAGGGCTGGGGCTCTGTACAACTCAACTTGGCTCGTCTCCATGGTGGTTCTAATGCTGGGGCTGCTCATGAGCACGCAGCTCGCAGAGAAACAGCAGCAGCAGCCACAGAGTTAGTTTTACTTCTATTGTCTCTTCCACTGCCATGGGGATGTCTCCAACCCCCATGAGCTTCACAGCAGTCACACTTTTGTTGGATCAGTAACAGTTATGACTTCTCTTCCTGAGTTTATCAGTGAGGATTTTGTGAGACAGTGGGAAAACCTTGCTGAACTGCAGGCAAACAACATCCACTGCTCTGCACTCATTCATCAAGGTAGTTTCTTTCATTGTAAAAAACAATCAGCTTGGTCAAGCCTGATTTACCTTTAGATTTACCATGCTGACTATTTCTGATCACCTTCCTGTCACCCATATAGATAGAAGGCCTCCAGAATGAGGCTCTCCATCACCCCTCCACATACCGAGGTTAGACTGACTGGCCAGTATTTCCCTGCATCTTCCTTCTTGACGATTTAGGAGATCAGGGTGATATTTTCTTTCTTCCAGTCCCCAGGGACATTCCTGATCATCAGGACCTTTCAAAGATGAACGTAAGCTGTCTTGCTATGGTCTCCAACACCTCTCAGCACTCATGGATGCATCCTGTCAGAGTCCAACTGGACTTGTGGATGTCAGGTTTGCTTAGGTGTTCTCTAACCCAATCTTTCTTAACCAAGGGAAAGTCTTCCTTCCAAGATCTTTTTACTCTGGTCTCCTGGGTCAGAGATCCCTGAGGACCAGTCTTGTCAGTGAAGACTCATGCAAAGATAACTGCCTTCTCTGCGTCCTCTGTTACCACGTTTCCCCATCCATTTACCAATGGGCACACAGTAACCTTTCTTTTCCTTATGTTAATGATGTATTTGAAGAAGCTCTTCTTGTCCTTGACATTGTTGGCCAGATTTAATTCCAGATGGGCCTTGGCCTTTCTTGTCTCATTTATACTTACTTTGACAACCTCTCTGTGTTCACTCCAAGTGGCCTGACCCTGCTTCCATCTCCTCTGTATTTCCTGCTTGTGCTGGAGTAATAACATGAATTCTTTATTAATCTATACATGTCCCTTGCCCCTTTTGCCCATTTTCTTTCTTGTGGGACTACACAGTTCTTGAGGATGGCTGGAAGTGATCCTTGACTATCAACCCCTGGACCCCTTTTCCCTGGAGGGCCTGTTTCCACATGATCCTTCCAAGAAGACCTCTGAAGAGGCTAAAGTCAAGTCTCCTGACTCTCCATGGCTATAATCTTATTTGCTGCACTGCTTTTTGCTCGATCAATCCTGAACTCAAAAATCTCATGGTCACTTACAGCCAAGGCTGACCTCAACCTTCACATTTCCAACAAGGCCTTCCCTGCTTGTTAGTATGAGATTTAACCATTCCTTGAGGGATCCTCCAGTACCCATGTAAGAATGTCATCATCAATACTTTACACGAACCTCCGGACTGTTTATGCTTCACCATGTTGCTTTTCTGGTAGATGTCAGGGTAGTCAAAGTTATTGTTTGACAATATATTGGTAGATATGATGGCAAACAAGGCAAACAGTGAAATAACAAAACTTGCTGATGATACTAGACTACACAAAACAACAAGGTCAATCGGTTTTAAAGAAATGATCCTGCAAAACTGAGTAAGCAATAAAATGGGAGATTAAATACATTGTATTTTCTAGGAAAAGAATAAAAAGACATCAGATGAAGCTAGTACAGCTATAGTGAACAAAAGGAAATGCTTCTTCATTGAAATGACCTTGACATAAAATATTGGAAAACACTAAAAAGGTATGTGGGCTTAAGAGGAAAAATAGATGAAGTCATGGATGAACAAATCCATCAAGTTTTACTTACTCTGAATACACTGGATTTAAGAAGTCTCTGTGCTACAAACTGTTAGGGAGCAAGAAAACATTCTGAAGAAGTATCACTATATTGTTGCTTGCTCTATTTTCCTTATGTCATACCCAGTTTAATGAATCTTTATCATGATGATGATACAGCTGATCTCGTATTTTGATAGTCTAGGGATTACAAACAGGAAATTTTGTGTTGAATATATTGGTTGGGAGTTAGATAACAATATTATTGACATATTTGGATAATACTGTCTGAGTATGGTGAGAAAAAGTTAACAGTGAATTCTGGCCAACAAAGCAGGAAGAATACAGGAGTGAAATGCAGCACCAATTATCATCTGGGCAGTAAGTTAACAAGGCAGGTGCCCCAAGTTTCTGCAACAGATGCCCTTTTCATGAATATGTTCAAGAGAGATTTGAAATAGAATTTATCTTGAATTACAAAACTTGTCAATAACACACTTTCAGCAGAAATGGAATCAGTGTAAAGAAAATTGTACTGTATTAGTAAACTGTTGCTTAGTGGGGTTGCACAAAAAAGTGCGTTCAAATTTTTTAAAATAAAAAGCAGTATTTGCATTTAACAATTTGAACTATCCATGAGACTCACACAGATGAAAATAATTTGAAGGGATATTTGCTATTAATGTGAATCGCTGCTTGTCATTCTTTCTGCAAAATAAAGTTAGGATGTAGAAGGAATAGAATCAGAGGTATTAGGATCCAATTAAATAAATCATTGCTATGATCCTGGCTAGTTACTGCACCACAAAACACACACAAAGAGAACAAACACATGATGAGAAACACAGAAGAGAGTGGGTACAAAGGCAACAGAAATCATAACAGTGAAAATACCACAAGAGAATATATACTGAAATTGATAAACTGGACAGTTCAGAAAGGAGAGATTTGTCACAGATTTAATTTCTGATTGTGTTGTGCAGAAAGTACAAAAGCTTCATTTCCCCCTTTCTACTAAAAGGAGGATTACATAGTATTTAACTGAAAAACCATATCAGCTGTCTTGTGAAACCCAAAACTACACAATGAAACAGTCCACAATTTCACTGAGAATTTTTGGTTTGACTTGGTTTTATTCAAATTAGCCCATAATATTAACAGCAAGAATTAAAGCTATATTTTCTTGGTAGAATGAACATGAAGACATATGTTTCATAGACAAGCTACTCTCACAACTTGTCAAGATGAGACCTTTCTGAAGCCTGTGTTATAACAAATGTATCTTGTTTCACACATACGTCTGAAATTCATTTTTCCAGACATGAATGGACTAACAATGGATTAAACTATCTGCCTAGTTCAGATCACTCAGTATCCTGTCACTAGTAGAAAAGCAAAGGCTGTTAAGCAGTTAGTCATGGAAAAGTATCTCTGTGCCATCTGGGACAAAAAACCTCAGATGTGTCTGCAACTCAGTGCTTACTGCTAGGAAAATAGGATGAAAATGCAGACCATGAACTCCAGAAGGCTACCTCAGGCTGCAACAGTGGTTGAAGCAAGATGAAAGTCATGCTTTAAGCAAAAAGAAATCTTTGGAAATACTGGGTGTCAGAGTGTAAATCCCATATCCTAAAATTAGATCATCGATGCAGAAAATTGAATAAGCAAGTCTACTTTGCTTCAAATTCACTTTTTACCTACACTCCTATCTAACTTGGCATCTTAAACAAGCCTCTTCTACAACTTATCATTACACTCTACTCAATGTAACATTCTTCAACTTGTTTTCTTTTGCAATTAAAATTAGAGGTTGTCTGATGTATTATCATACAGATTTTGTCCTTATAGGGGACAGAAATATCAGAAGGTTTTAAAGAGTGTGTGGCTAGTTATTTAGGTAAAACAGAGACACCGCATGAAAAAAAATTCCCTCATATTTGGCTACAGCGCAGAAACCGAAGGTGTGATGTCAGGACCCAACAGAACTAGACTGCCTTGAGGACAGTTTCCTGTGTTTCAGAGAACTCAAATATGACCTAAACTGAAGTTCAGCTTTCCCACATGATGGTAATACAGGATAGTTTTATACTGTGTATATATTACTGATTTAATTTCTTAAAACACTTTTTTCCTATTAATCTCAACCATGATAATTTACATTACTGTTGAATCCCATAAATTCTGTCATACGGCCTGTTTTGAAAAAGTATATAAGAAATGTTTTGTATTTAACCTTGCACATATGTCCAAAATTACAAGAGAAAGCTAGTGTATATGAAAGCTATTGCATTTAAAATTCTCATCTATAGTTTTCCAAGGACTGTAATGGCTAGATTATCAAGGTTTTTTGTGAATTTAAATAAATTTACAATTCTCCAAAATCTTATTTCTCAAAACTGTGTTTCTAGTCTTTAGAGGCAATGCCATGGTTTTATTTATCTTGTATTGTGTGCAGCTGCTATTTATTCAATTATAGATGAAGACCATTCTGTTCCAATGTTTGTATATACTGGAGATTGTTTCTCTACTATTGTTTAGATAGGTACTTCTTTCCTCTTCACCATGGCTTTGGGAATAGAAGTGCTAGTATGTCAATACGGCACCATTTTCTGAAATATTAAATTATCCAAAGTATTAATCCCCAAAATTATGATTTGATAATAATTCACTTAAAATTTCAGATTTTTAAATATTCCATGTTTTATTTAATAAACTATACATCTGTTTGAACCATAAAAAAAAAATCAACAAAACCAAACCAACACAAAAAGAAACAATCATACCCTCCCCAAACAAAACAAACAAAAACTAACCTAATCAAGCAAAGCCAGCTTATACAACTGTCCTGGGTTTCTGTAGCTGAATATAATTTTTTTTGGTAGTGGGGGGGGGGGCGCTGCAGAGGTGGCTTCTGTTAGAAGCTGCTAGAAGCTTCCCCTGTCCCATGGGAGCCAATGACACTTGGCCCCAGGAGGGACATCCAGCTCCTGATCAGGGCCGAGCCAATTAGAGATCACAGTAACGCCTCTGTGATAATATATTTAGGAATTGGAGGTTGTTGCGCAGTAGAAATTCCAGAGAGTGAGAACATGGGATAACAGCAGACATCAAGGTTGCTGCAAAAGAGGGGAGGAGGCACCTCGTGGAGCAGGAGAAGGACTCAGAGCTAAAACCCCTGCAGCCCATGGAGGACCATTGCAGTGCAGAGACCCCCCTGCAGTCCATGGAGGAGCCCATGCTGGAGCCGGTGGATGCTTGAAAGGAGGCTGTAACCCTGTGGGAGGCTCAGGATGGAGTGGAATCCTGCAGGAGACCTGTGAACCCATGGAGAGGCAGACCCACGTTGGAGCAGGTTTAACCCGAGTGAGAGCTGTGGCCCTATGGGGGGGCCCACATTGGTACATCTCATCCATGAAGGACTGTACCACTATGAAGAAGTGACCCTCAAGACAGCAGATGTGGAAGAACTGCTGCCCGAGGGATGGATTCACATTGGAGGAGTCTAGTAAAGACTGTCGCCCGTGGGAGGAACCCCACAGAGCAGGAGATGGACTCAGTTGTGGACCCCTGTAGACCGTGCTGAAGACCGTGGTGAAGCAGAATGTCCCTCTGCAACCCATGGAGGCCCATTGGAGTGCAGAGACTCAACTTTTACTGCACCCCATGGATGAGTGACCCCAAGGGGTGGGGGAACTCACATTGCAGGTGGCAGCAACTGCAACCGACTGCAACTCCCCATGGACAGAAGGAGGGGTGGGGGGAAAAGTGTGTGTGGTGTGTGTTTTAAGACTGTTTTATTTCTCACTCTTTAGCTTAGCTTTTATCTTGTTAGTAATAAATTTTAGGCATTATCTCACTTTGAGTCTGTTTTGGCCCGTAAAGATGGTAAGGGGATTACCCCTCTCCCTTCTGCCTAGTTGCAGAAAGGGATTTAATGAGTCCATGGAATCTGGCCAGGGTCAACTCACTACAACACCACAGGTGAAATATATCTCTAGTGAGGCAGTGCTTGTATTTCTGTCCTGCCCAATCCTGATATTCATTATTCTACCTTCCTAATTAGTTTTATTCTATGGGATACTGGAAAAGGAATTTCAAAACAACAACAATGAAAACTTATTTACTCTCTCTATTTTTTATGTTTAAACAATTATTATGGGATCTAGATATTAAAACAATAAAATAGCTCTGCATGCAACAACTTAATGTAGAAGAAGACAAATATTGTTATTATTTCACAAAAACTTACTAGATTCTCTCAAACAGCAGATACATGAACAAGAATAAACTGTTGGTTCCTGTAGTAACATACGTTTAAAGGAATTATTCAGCTGAAAACTGACAAATGCAGAGGTATTAAAAATTTATTTGTCCATTTCCATCATTAAAAATTATATGGCTTATTCAATTGTATCCCAGTCACAAAAGAGGTGACCTTCTATCTTGCACCTTGAGCAAGTATACCATTTTTGGGGACACTGGGTAAAGGGCCCTGGTAATGACATCCCATAACCTTTTGTTCCTCCCATCATATTCCATGTAGGACTTGGAATAGCATATATTTTTTAAAATGTCTGCTGGACTCAGACATATATGTCAATTAGATTGAAAAATGTCTTTATGAATTTCGATGGGATGAGGCACGTACAGCTTCACTACCTCTAGTTGGTTGAGTCTCAGAAGCACTGAAGAAGATATTTAGGCATCAAAAGCATTTAGTGGTAAATTATTTTAATTGTTAGTAAGTACTGTTATCAAGTACGACATCAAGTGATTAACTCCAACATAAGCAGGTCTGTAAATTGAAATAATAAAATATACATTACCCATACTATCCATAAGCATTTAAGTGTGTTTTAGTGGTTTTACTTTGGAGAAGCTTTACAAGGTTCTGAAAAATGACTATTAAGATTCAGAGCACAGGAGGAATGGTATTCCCAATGCTATTAAATCACATCTTATGAACTACCTCAAACAAGTGTAATTTATGCCTTTCAAGATTGCTCCATGATGAAAACAAAAACAAGGACAGAGGGAATGATCAGAAAAACATTCAGTTCAAAAATCAAACTGCTGGATCTAATCTTAAACACTAATGTAATTGCACCATTCCTGTCAGCAGAAACTTACAAGACCTAAACATATAATATATATATATATATACCCACATATAAAAATAGATACAGTATTAGCCATAGTTAAGTGAGAATAGTGGAATTTGTGAGGTGGAAGAGGAAAAGTTAACGGAATAGAATTTGATCTAATCAAGAGATGTACAAGCAAGGTTATCATATATTCTTAATCATCCATGAAATCAATTCAACTAAGATGTCTTATGATCCTGACTCCTAGAAATCATTTTTTTAAAGTAATTGTGAAGTCTTTGAAAATAGAAAATTCTTGGCATTTTTTTAATTCTATTAAAGAATTCAGAGTCATTTCATAGCCCTGAATGCACTGTTCTAATGAAAATACTCAGCTGACCTCACTGAACTTTCTCTCAGCTTCCAATTGATAAATTCCAAAACTTAAATTTCAGAACAGCTGCTAATCCAAACGACTACCAGTTTACACATCTGTTTTCAGAGCCTACTGTCATTACCAGAAAGAACCTAAACACAAAAGAAAAAACAATCACAGCAACAGAAACAGCAACCCTTTCAAACTTGACTCACCCTTCCCACCCTCCCACTTTGTTTTGTGAACATTGCCCTATATTTCCCTAATAAGTACATCCTCTCAGGGATCAAAGAAAAGCAACTTACATAAAGAAAAAATGTTCCTTTAGACTGGGGCAGGATGGGTGAGGGACTCACAAAAAAAAAAAAAACCAACAAACCACAATTTAAAAAAACAAAAACAAAACAAAAAAACCCACAAACAAACAAGCAAAAAACCAAAAACCCAAAAACAAACCCCACCACATAGTTCCTACCCATTGAATGCTTGCATTCAAATGTTATTTTGTGAACTAGTGTGAAGTGTCATTGTAGAGCAAGAAAGAAATACAGACTCAATATCTAGGTGTGCAATCAGAGAGTTGATTGTATGGAGATGCTGTTGTGAATGTTCACCCCGTCTGTACCCTTCTGCCTATTCATATTCAATTAACTTTACTCTTGCAGAACTATAGCTTCTAAGAATAAATGTAACTCATGAATAAAACAAGACATAGCAGTACAGTATAAGAATAGACAATAATCCTCTGCTTTCTGCAAAGTAAAACTGTTGCAAGCAAAATTAATTTTGCCAAAAAAGAATCCTGTAAATAATAGAGTTAATAATTTAAACTGTGCAAATTATTTAGAATTCAGATGTAAAACTCTTCTTTTTTCACTCAGCTGTGTTTCAAGTTTTGCTATATTAACAAACTTATTTATACTAATAATTTTTCTTGCCCCTTTCAACAGCTGGAATGTGGAAATCCTGGTTCTTAATAACTACCATACAACAGACTACTAAGGTCTTTCTATCAGTCTACAAGACCTGAGTATCAAGAGTGCACAAATGCACTCATACCATACCCCTGTGGAGATTAATAGACATGGACAGTCAAAGGAAAGTTACGGACATTAAAAAAGCCAGCGAATCATATTGTGCAGCTTTACTCCCAATACACTTATTCACTCCATCTGCCCATCCTCAGCAACATCAGCTCCATTTCCAATACACAGACACTGGTTTAACTTTTGTCTTTCCTCTTTCCCTTTCTGATGAATAATTTTGATCAACAATCACACTTTCTAGTATCTGGTTTGGGTGGTAGGCAGAAACCATGCAATTAAAAAAACTCTTGCAAAAAATACATGCNAGAAAATAAAAGTAAAACTTTATGCCAAAACCCAAATGCTGTAAGAACACACCAAATAAAAAGTGTGGAGTTTCATGTGACATAAAACCTCTAAAAGACCAAATTTTTATCTTTTTTTTTTTTTTTTTTCAATTCAGCTTGCATTTTTCTGTTTTTGAAAATGAAAGAACAGAAAATAGAATGTATCCACCAATATAAAATAAAAACATTTTAAAATATTGGCTAAATTTTTGGTGCACCATTACATTTGCTTCCATTGATGTATCATTACCTTTGTAGTTAACCTTGAAACCAATTGATCCCACACTTTCATCCGTTTGCAGGTGCAACCACATCTGATTGCTCATGCTCACAATTAAGTCTGGTACAAAGCTCCCAGTTAACCTATAGACAGAAAAAAAATAATGAAGAAACTAATTTTTTTTCTTGTTGTAAGGAATCTAAATAAGCATCAAGAATTTTTTATGTTTGTTTTTAAATTCATTACATTCAGGTAACACTAAATTAGTTCTCTACTGTCAGGCTGGTCACAACAGCTCTTGAGTTACCAGTGACTCAGATTTGATAGCAGTCTATGAACACATGTAACTACTGCTGATGTTGTCTTGAAATATTTCATCTTCATTTCAGTTGCTGGTCCAGAAAGACCTGCAACTTCTTAGTCCTGAACCTCATGTGGCAGTCCTTTGTGTGTGATTCAGGTACATCCAGGCATATCAAAGTCAGTAGAAGCCCATAATGAGGCTTTACACTGATTCTTTGATTTCTCTGGTATGCAACTGCCCACTTTGGAATACATGTCTTGCATATTTAAAAGGAAGCTGCTATTCTTAAATAGAAACACAGTTCTGATTGTCTGGGTGTCCCCTGCACTCTCTCACGTCCCCTCATCACCTCTACCACAACAATGGAAGAACAGTGTGACATTTACCTCTTCTCTAAGAAAAATAATAAATGCCACAACTTTAAAACCTTCGAATGTTGTGGGATGGCGATTCATTAGAAAGAACTCAACTTGATTTTTCTTTTTTCTCTTTTTTTTTTTTTTTTTTCTTTTTTTTTTTTTTTTTTCACTTTTCATATTGTTTGCAAAAATGTGCAAGTCAATGCAGCCCTGAATGTTGATTCTGTTTGCTGAATAAAATAGTATGATAGCAAAAAGGAAATGCTGGGAAAGCTGCAGCTTTATGTCATATTGCATTTTTTCACTAAACTTTGTCTCAAATTTTGGAAGAGTTTATCATCTGAAACAGAATGCTGAAAAGTTCCAAAACATTTTCCATTTCTGTAAAAGAGATCATAAACATAAGAATGTATAAAAGTGAAAACTGTTAGTTCATTTTTTTGCAGTTCTAACCATTCTTTAAAGCTAGCTGAAACTTCAAATGGAGTATTTTAAATATATTTTGCAGTTAATTTTAGTTCTCCCCTCTGGTCTTTTTTAGCTTGTTTCTGTATGAAATACTCTGCTGTGGGAGGAATTCATGTCTGTTTCCCACATCTGTGTTCACAGATGGAGCTACTACAAAGACTCTTGCCAGAACTGAACAAGTAAATGCCTGGCCAAAATGTATTAACTGCTCATTCCTGCACTAAAGGAAAGTGTCTTCAGTGAGTTCAGTCTTTGCCAAATTAGTAGATTAACAGGATGTTCCTCAGAAACAACACTGATGTAATGGCTAGCAGTGTTTTATAATTGTCACTGGTGACTGACAGTACAGATTTTGAATATTAAAAGGCCACTGAGAATATTAATTGTTCTATTATGTCAGACAGAATAATTCCTATGATAAACACTGATCAAAATTCCTATGATAAACACCCATCAAAATTGTTACTATTTCTATTTTCTGAAATTAATTATAAATATGTATTTTTAAATCCACAGTTTCATCAAACAATACTTTCCTATTAAATAGCACATGAGGAAAAAATATCATTTGAAAATGCATTTAGGAAAAAAATCAACAAAACACATAAATTACTTGTTGCTCTTTTTTAAAGTCCTTAGGGATCCCCATAAAACATCTTTCTCTTTTCTTTCTCTCTGGGGGTTTGTGTGGCTTCCTCTACCCTGGATTTAGTACCTAGATTCCTCTCCTGGAAGTAGGTTCTTACACCTTCCCTTTCAAACGCTGAACAGTGAACGCTGTCAGCAGTAGAAATGGAAGTATGTGAATATGAACTCTCCCTTTTTATTATAAAACTTAACAGTTACAACACTCAGCAGGGTGTTTTCCACCTCTTCCTCTACGACTCCAGTACTACCCCTCCCATATATGAGTGACATACATTCTCCCCCTGAGAGAGTACACTGAAGGCTGGGTTGGAGGATATTCAAGTGATTCCAACACTCTGCATTTCCTAGAGACGGTGGGGATTGGATACATGCACGCCCAACAGCAAGCATAGTGAAAGATTAAGAATGAGTTTTGTGTTTGTGCACTGGATATTCCAAGTGTGTATTCCAGGAATCAGTGCCCAGATGCATATTGCATTAAAAGTCACCAGCAGCAACTGTCAGACCAAGCTGATGAAAGCAAACTTCCAAACATCCTGAAAAAGTCACCAATGAATGAATGAAAGAGGACCTGCCATTTCTTTTCCTTCTTCCCCTCCATTACTTCTAATGACAGTTAACATATGCGTCCATATTAGTCATCTTGTCAAACAGACAAAAAATTTATAGTATTCGGCTTTAAGTTCACGTGGGTGCCAGGCTTGCTAGGCTGGAGTAGACTCACACTGCTGGGTCCATGTACGTACAGGCTCTGAACTGTAGGAACCCAGGTAAACTTAATGGCAAGTACTGAAAAGGCTTCAGAGTTTGGCTACTTCTGTGATGAACATCAGCAGAGTAGGAATAATCAGGACTACAATTATCAATTTAGGAAGTATAGTTCTATTGAAATGCCACTTTCACTTTTTGGTTCTGAACCTTCCTATCAAGCAACACTCAGTAAAACTAGCCGATTAAACACTTGGATAGTTTTCCTGATTAACTCTGATAAATTGGAAGATAAATGTTTTCACATGATTAACATGTACACCAGACATATTCAAACCAGTATTCTTCACCAGTTTTCTTAGGGAAAGATAATTAATTTAAAATTTAAAGCCCAAATATTAAATGATGCAACAGCTGATTTATTTGCTATTCATCATATTTCAGATAAAGACTGCATGGCTCACAGAAGAAAAGATTTACATGCTTTTTGCAGTACTCAATTATGTTACATCTTCCATGTAATTTTTTTATGTATTTTCATTCTAATAACTTCACCATTGATGCTTCTAATCACAGACTAATCATTCCACTGTCAAATAAAAATAATACACTTGTGCCCGATTATACAAAATATATTAAAACCCCATTAATTAATGGGGTTTCTTTTTTGTTTTCCGTAATATCCATACTTTAAAATTATTTACTTAGTTATTTACAGGACAGATTTTCTCATCATGTGTTCACAGTTAAAAATTCTAATTAACTTTTTCTATTGAAGAAATTTTTTTCAGAATTCCTTTACTTTTGTGATAAGTTTAATACTGTCATTTCATAATTTCTCTCCAACATAAATCTTAGCATCAGGAATACTTTTATAAAATGATAACATCTTCAATGAAATACAATCTGGACAGACTGTTGCCACATTACTCAAAATTTAAAATATGATTTTACTGCGCTTCAATATGTTACTGTAATTCAGTAACAACACTTCAGTCAAATTTTAATGAGACCTGGTGAACTGGTACTTAATAAAGGTTCTTTCCACATGAAAGGATATTCCATATAGTTTAGGCATCTAAAAATAGCCAAAACTGAATTCCAGCATTATCAGAAACATATCTTTAATGATTGGTACTGCTTATAAAACAGAAATTAACGTACTTCCCCTCTTCTCAATTGTATTATTATTAGCAATTAATGCATCTACAGTCCACTGAAGAGACTGCATTATCCTAAAGCAATTGCACCTGAAATATCTGAGCAAATCCTTGTCTCTTCATTGGTAAGAATCACAGAATCAGATATTTAGTCTGAAAAAGACCTTTGAGATCAACAAGGACGACTGTTAAGCCAGGACAGCCAAGTCTACCACTAAACCATGTCCTTAAACACCACAACTACACATCTTCTAAACAATTCCAGGGCTGGTGACTCCACCACTTTTCTGGGCAGCCTCTTCCATTGGCTGACACTGGAACAATGCCCAGGCTTCTGACACTGGTCAGGAAAGAAAGGCCAAAGAGGATGTACCCCCCTGATAAACGGGAAGGGAGAACTGGTGACAGTACCTGAAAAAAATGTATGTTCTGTGCAAAGTTTTGCAATTACAAATATTAATGAGGTGAAATTAGGACAGAAAAAGAGATAAATCTTGGTTTTAGAGTACTCAAATCAACTAATTCTTGATAAAATTTTTATAGCGAATAATGGAAAACTACAAGATACCAAGTTGTTTTAATACATTTCCATTAAATATACTGCAGGGAATACAATTCTAAGGAATCTTAATTTTGCTATTTTTTGGTTTATGATTATAATATATTTTGTACTAAACTTTTACCACAATTGTTTCTGTTCTTATCTAGGTTTCAATTTCTAATTCATTTGAGCTAATGATAACATCAGGTACTTGCTGAGAGATCAGTTTATTTAAAACTAATAGGTAAACATTAATTGGATTTTTTTTTTTCCTAAATATTAGACAATCCCTTAAAGGCAAAATATGGTTTCTAAGCAATGAATAACATTTGTGTGTGTGTAGGGGGGGTGGGTGGTTGTTTGGTTGTTGTTTTGGGGGTTTCTTTGTTTTGTTTTTTGGGGGTTGGGGGTTTTTTGTTTGTTTGTTTGGGTGTGAGTTTTTTGTTCTGTTTTCATAAAATTGAGTCAGATATGAAAAAAAATAAATACTATGTACTTTGAGAGACATTCATTTCTCCTGCAGAATATTGAATTATTTATTCAGAATGGAACTGGAGTTACAAAAAATGACAGATGACAAGTAAAACTAATTACAGTGTTCTGCATATTTTCAAGTGGCTGTGGGATAAACAGAATCACTGGTTTAAAATACTGTCTTCAAAATTTTGCAAACGAAGTAATAAGATCCTGAATTTTTCTTCTTGAGACAGTTATTATTATTATTGCCAGGAGGTAAGTATCTGAGAAATACAGATTCTGAGGTTAATCAGTGATTGTATATTTTTTATAGATAGATAGATAGATAGATAGATAGATAGATAGAGATAGAGATAGAGATAGAGATAGAGATAGAGATAGAGATAGAGATAGAGATAGAGATAGAGATAGAGATAGAGATAGAGATAGAGATAGAGATAGATATATCTAGGCTCACATACTCTAGAAGAATGTCAATGGATTATAAAAATCTTATGCAATACTCAGCGCTGATTTGCAGTATGTGGTGTAGGTAATATCCTATTCGGCTTTTCTCTGTAGTAATTTTCTTCACTATATTAACATGTTTTTTGATTTTTCTATAATAGTCAATAAGCACTTAAATGCCCTAAAGTACACCTTTTGTCATGCTAATTTGTGTTTAAGTTGTTCATTTATCTATTTTTAATTATATTATCATACACTTTTAATCTGAGAACACACTTTTAAAGGGAGCACAATAGCACTTAAAATTTACATCTACACATGAATGTTCAGACTGTGTCTTTTAAAATTTCTGATTTTAGCTTATCTTTTTCTTTCTTGATCTGTTTCTGACTTCAGAGCAGCAAACATGTAACAATGTATTTAAACTGTCACCTTCAATAATTTTAGAAGCACAGTAAGATTAACTATTGTTATTTACCTGGTCATAATAATTATTTATTCTCATTTCAAAAAATTATGTTCTTCAACACAAATTGCATACAAATTGTAAATGCAGAAGACTTACACTTGAAGCACAGTTTTAGGATCACCCACTTCTCCTCCATCACCAATTGTCAGTGTGTCATAGCCAATCTCCAGATCAAATTCTTCAAAAT
>VWZG01010786.1:0-20225 GCA_013396735.1 Grallaria varia
ACATGTGCCATTTTAGATTTATATCCAGAAAGGATATATCCATACACTCCTTTTAAACAAGCCCAGGTCTTTGCTTTAAAAGTATTTTTGAATATTAGGTAAAGAAATGCTCTCTGCTCTTTTCTGCAGTGACTGGGGAGCCTATATGGTCTGAGCTGCAGAGGACACTGAAAGGGCATCCCAGCTCCCTTCTGACACACTAGCCCATATNTTAAACATTCTGCTCCTTAGTAATGCTCTTCAGCAAGAAGCTTAGGACAGGAAAATAGGACTAAGGACTTTCCCAGACAAAATCAAAATGGGTGAACAAGAAAAAAAAAGAGGGAGAACAGTCACGTAGAAATCCCATGGCAATCAGCAATTTCCATTCATCGGAGAACTATGTGTAGACCAGTAATAAAATGACAAGAAAAAAAATCTTTACAGATACTCAGTTTGTCACTCAAGTATGTGCATGTTTCTGGTCATAAAAGAATCCTTTCTTAATTTTTCTGTACCCACAAAGAAGGCAGAAATCAGATCTGTCTCTTCGTTCACAACTAGCTAAGCATCCACATCCTTCCTTACGCACCCATCACTGCCTAAATTTTCATATCACAGTTGATTAGCCAGCACTACATTATATTGAAGGAAGTACTGCTTCCCTGACAATGACTATTTGAATTTAATGGTAACTGTTCTACATCCCACAGGTATTATCACTATTGCAGTCACATTTCTACAATTAATTAGTTCATCGTCTGCCCTTGATGACTAGGTAGCACTTTTCCATGGCAACATTGAATTATGAAGTTTAGTTTCAGAAAGAGGAGAAAGCCACAACCCTCAGGTTTCAGCGTCGCTGGCTACACCAGCAGCGGGAGCGCTCAGGCTGCAAATCCTACGAGACAGGAGCTGTTTATCCAACCTCTGCTGCGCTTCAGCGACTGGCAGGCCGAGCCGTGCCCAGTGCTTCGCTGGCCCTCTGCTATGAGGCTTGCAGCTGATTAGTCATGTGTTGACTCGTTATTTCAGATGGCTAGAAAAGCAGACAAAATGAAGGGCTGTAACACTTCAGGTTCCATCCTCACCTAAACAGAGCTGGGCTACTGGGGAAGTGCCATTTATTTTGTGCCATGTTACAGCAGGAATTGTATAAAAATGTTTTCATTGCCTGGCTTGACTATGACTCTGACACTTTGCCGTAAGAATAAGAAATGGCAACTATGTTGGAAAATCCAAAGACATTCTGTACATTTGGTGAAGCCCACTTAAAACATCTAATAACTTGAGCAGCAGTTAAACCCTCTGAGTTGCAGAACAACGCATGCTTAGCAGACATCAAAGCTGCCACAAAGCATTAAACTCACATAGCAAAATCAGACAGAATTACCATGACCCTACCTGGGTTGTAAAGACTTACTGATGTTGAAAAATATTCAAGTTGCCAGTATTTCCTCATTCTTCAAGGAATTGGGGACCTATTGCTATTTTCTAAGAAGACACAAAACCTCACAGGAACTAATAAGTAATATCAGAATACTTACTATGTATTCAAAAAAGCCAACCCCAAATTTTCACCTTCAAGCAACTTTAGCCTTCACTGTATGGGGTTGCTCAACATGAGGATTAAATATTGGCTACTCAGTCTGTTCTAGTCTAGCTTTGAATATCCCTGACTGAAGATTTTCTGCTTTGAACATTTAATCGGAGTGATTTCTGCCCACCAGGTAGCTTAATGAGAGTGATTAGATTCTCTTGCCTGTATGGCAAACACCTAATTACTTGTACAAAATAACACATCCCCATGAGAAGAAACCTTCTCATTTCAGAGTGGTCCTTGTGGCTTCTCTCCTGTCTCTGCCAGGGAGAGCCACAGGAACCCCACAGTCCCTGGAAGTGCAGGCTGACCCCTGGATTTCCACTGGATGTACCTGTACTGTGCAAAGTACTGGGGGGTTGGGGTGGGTCATTTAGACCCCCTGTGCACTGTTAACAGCAGAACTGTCTAAATGAACTACAGTAAAACAACAAGGTTTCAGTTTCTGCTGCATGCTGTTGAGGTAAAGTCTCCTCCAGGGATATCATTGCTGTTAGAACCATCAGCTTCCCATCCCTGTTGTTGGTGAACAAAGTATCTATATAGATCTATGATCTATAAACAATCAGGCTTTAAAATAGCACAAATCATTGACTGAACCCTTGATAGCAGGTCCCTTGCAGGCCACAGAAGAATGTCGGGTGGAAGCAAACAGGCAATTACAGTTCCAGCTATGCCTGACTTATTTAAGGTGCTCTATTGAACCAGCAGCTTAACCAGCCAGTGACAGGAGCAATGCCCAAATAGCTCATGGTACTAACTTGTAGGATTTTCAAGTGCACTGGAATTCTTCTCTATAGGACTTCCTGGCCACTCTGATGGAATTAATTTCATCCTACTGCCTCACTGTTCTTATCATATATCCTTCTCTTCCAAATACAGCATTTGAAATAATTAAAGCCAGGTTCATTACTCTGTCAGCCACTGGGAACACTGATAATGCCACTACATGTGACAAAGGAACCACATGCAGGTGAAGTACCCCATGCCATTTCCCATGTGTCTGAATGGTAAAAAACCCCCACCTTCTTCTGCATTTTAATAAATAATACTATTAATTAAAACACAGATGTTATGTGTGAGATTTGATGGGGTGTTTGGTGTGAGAAAGTTGAATTTACAAGTGTTCATAACAAAGTTGGCCAGTTGAAGGCTCAGGAACTATTTGTCTCTTAGGGGGTTAAATCCAATAGTCTGGCATTACCAACAGAGAGTTCAACTTCCTTAACTCTGCCCAGTGAAGGGCAAGAGCAAAATACAGCTGCTGGGTACACAGGCACCAAGAGGCCATGAGACCAGAAAGGAAAAATTCGAACTGAACACAATTCACTGAAAGAGTAAATAGAATGGATGTACCAAATACACCTGTAAGCTCGACATCAGGATGTCTTTAGCTAGCAGAGACATTATGTGTTCAGTCTTTAACAAAACAACAGCTTTCCAGATGAAGCAATGACAGTCAGGGAAAGTAAATATAAAAACAACTAGAAGTGACAGTAGGGAAGCTTGCTTTCACAGCCTGAGATATCCTTCTAGTCTTACATTTAAGTTCTTAGGTACTCCATATGTCCCAGCAGATTTATTGGGACATTTTTCCACACACTCATCTCCCCCAGACACCAAAGTCTCTGTGCTCAAGTGTTTAACAACTGGGAAACAGTTCACCTTCTAGGCTTTTGATCTACCCATTGTCTAAAAGAGGGAGATGAAAGTATTTCAGGTCTCTGGGAAACATGGCCACTACTTGCTAAGGTTTGCTACAGATAAAATATCTGGAACTACACAAAATTTTTCAAAGCTACAGTAAGTAGTACTATGTAAGACTGGAAAGGCACATAGTGCTAGACTTGTAACACCTAAAGCAACAACTACCCATGTTCTCTTTGATTTCTTATACAGCTTGGGTAATTCATCAGCCATGCTTTCATTTGCTGCTGGAAATTCAGATAGCCTTTGTCCTCAGGTCCATAAATGTTACCTAAGTGAGTTTCCAACAGAAGTCTGCTTGGACGCTAGGATGTTTAACTAGCAATTTAAAACTAATCCTTGTTCTCTTTCACTGTTCATCACATCATTCACAAGCATGTTTGCACTGGCAGTTTCAGGCAGCCTTAGTAAAGTCGGGGAACAGCCATTGTACACTGCTAGCAATACAAATGGGAGCAAAATGTCTTCTAAGACTGAGCTAATAGCTCAGGAAGTAGCAAATTGCACTTTTTACTCTTTCCTTGCTGGTCAGATCTATGTTTTTAGACAGCTCAGAGTTCATCAAAAGTTAGGAAAAGAATAAAAAGCAAAGTATAAAATTATACAGATCCCTCCCTTGACTTAATTACTTATGAAGCCAAATAATAAAAAAATTTGTTCTCAAACCCCACCATGCTGTTCTGGGGTTGTTTTCTGGGAGCCGGGGTTGTGGTGTGTAGGTAGTACATTGCTGTTTGTTTTGGTTTTTTTTTCCTTTTTGCAAACTAGACTTGGCACACACAGAAAGGTACATCAGTCTCTATTCTGATAAACAGCAAATCAGTTCCTTTTTCACTCATAACCCTTAAGCCTCAACCCTTTTCCATAAACTCCAAGTCTGGTTGCTCCAGTAACTCTGAGAGCAAAATCCACCTGTGAGTTAACCTAAACCAGACTACACTCAAGTTCTGCCAATAGGGAAGTACACCTGCAGCCTGTTTTGCCTTTCAAGTATCTCCACCTTCCAGATCTGAAAAAAATAATCAAGCAGATTCAAGGACAGCAGTGTGGAGGATGATTCTGTTGTACAAGGAGTTTAATACACTTACCAACTTAAAGACAGCTTCCCAAACATTGGAAAAAGTTCCATAAAAATTCAGTTAAAAATTAGTTACCCAAAACACGTGAGAAAGGTAAAAAACCAGAATCCTCAATATATATATTTACTAGAAGTTATCCTGTTAGGAAGCTACTTGTTACAATAAGCCAAGCTATGTGATCATTTGCTAAAGTGATTCTGTCCTTACAACAGAATTTATGAAGAAATAGAGGCAATAAATGACAGCATCATTGCTACTTTTTCTACCTACAAAATAATGAGGTTTTTTTTTTTAATACAATATTTTAGCTGGAGCAGGTCTCTGGAGATGATTAAGTAGTATTAAAGGCACTGTTAAAGAGACCGAGCTTGTAGTGCAGCTGAAGCTACCAAAACTGTCTGGTTTGCTGATAACCTTTGATTCATTTTCCACAGCAGCAAAGACTGAACCATGCCCCTGCAGTGTGAGAGGTAAATCACGAACCCACAATGTGGCCAAACACAAAAGGCAAATTTTCACTTCAGAAATACAGAGTCAACATATTTGTCAAGGTTAAAGTTTAGTGACCACTGCCCATCATAACTATATGCACAGCACATATATGCATCAAACCAAGTATATAGTAGGATTCAGCTCCTCAGTCACAGAAGCTCAACCTGAGCCATATATTAAAAAATACAGGAACTAAGAAAGCAGGGAACAAGCATTGGCCCCTGCAGAAAAGTGTCTGGGGGCCCCGGTGAGTACCACTCTTAGCGTGCCCTTGCAGCTACGAGTGCCTGCTGCCTACTGGGCTGTACTGGTAAGAGCATGACCAGCAGACCAAGGGAAATGGTCAGATCCTCTCTCTGTGTTTGTGAAGCCCCATGTGGACTGCTCTGACTATCTTGGCCCTTCCAATTTAAGTACAAGACAGCAGTTTCCAAGACTCCTGCAGTGAGTAAGGGGGTAAAAAAATTCCAACTTCCAAAATGAAACAAGTGTACAGTTGAAGCTAAAGAAGAATGCTTTTTTTCAGAGAACCTTCTCCTCATTTGTAAATTCAGACCATCAGTTCAGTCTCCAGGGAGCTATTCCGGCACCATATATAATTCTATTTGAGAAAAGCATCCCACCAGTTCTTCCTGTATTCACTAAGATGATCTTCAGCACATTTTAAGCAATTCCTTAGGTACTCAGGGCATTTTTAATCACTTGGAACTGCAAGCAACTGCAAAAGTAGTCCTGTAATTGTACTCACACTCCATATGGTTAGCTTCAAAGGCACAGGAACAGCCTGACAGGACTGACAGCTCATCCTGGTGTTCAGCAGGGACCTGTGGGATGCACAGTCTGCATTCAGAATGGCTCACACTGGGGACACACTAACCAAAATCACCTGCTAAGCTATCAGCTTTATACAGAGACACTTACTATGCTGTCTCACGGCTACTGTACCTGCGACAGACTACACCACACAGAGGAGCATGTTTCAATGCACAGAGTTCCTTGCAATAATATTTTCAGCTGCTGAAGGTGTGTCACCCTGATGAATAAGGATTTCTTTCCTCTGTTCACTCTTGCATCCCAAGGTGCACTCACACAAATGGAGAAAAGAGGCATTATCAACAAATACATAATTACAGGGAGAGGTATTCTCTGGCTAGACTATACCTTTCATTTACCAGAAAAAAAACTCCACAGAAAATTTCAGAAAAAAAATCTGAATTATTAGGAAATATCACAGCTGAATAAATTTCTGAGATACAGCTACTAAGGGCAAAGACATGAGTGACAGAGGATACTGGTAAAGAATGCAAACTTGACACAGTACAGAAATAAAACTGAAATTTATTCCTTTTCCAGGACATTTTTTTGCTTGCAATCTGATATGGAGAATTTGCACAAGATCCTGATACGCAACTAGGTTTCATGTCACAATAAAACTGTTTAACTTCAGATTTCACAAAGGCTAAAAGGAAGCCTACATTCTCTTGAAAAATTTTAACATCAACTCAAATTAGAATTTTATCAGTGCTTTTTCTAAGGTTTACAGTTTGGGAAACAAGAGTGTTTCAGTTTGGTCTAAGCAACTTCTCTGTACATACAGTGTTCTCTTAAATAGGGAAAAACAAGGAAAAGCTATGGTCCAAGAGAGAAAATTCACTTGAAGGGGCACAGCAGCATTACATCATGAGGGTAAGATCATTTTATATTCCTCTGTATATTATAACTGACGGCACAAATGTTCAACTCAGCAATAGCTACACCAGGCAAACACAGACCTAACGAGGGTAGAATCATTGACCACATACCTGGCAATAACCATCAGCTTTGCTTTGTAACTCTCTGTACAGGCCTCTCACTTTGTCCTGATACTCATTCTTTTAACTGAAGAGAACTAAAACCTATTACAGGAAGTCACAGCAATTAGCCCCATGTGTTCATGTAACACATTTTGTGACTAAGAAGCCTCTCAATAACAGCAAAGTAATTCACTGAGGGAAACACACAAAAAGGTACCTTTGATATTTTGCCTAAATTAAAGACTTGAGTTTGGGGACTAAACCAAGGCAGAGGAAATCCAAACAGCAGAGCAAACAGCTCACCTGTATTAATGTATCCATTGCTCAGAGTTAAAACAAATAGAACACTTAAATTGAATTCCATCTTTATCTTTTCACCAGCTGATTTCAAATGGTGACTTTCTGGAATTCCACCCTTACAGAAGAGCTGGCCCTGCTGGCCTGCGAGTGTAAAAATATCTTAAACTTTTCAGTCTTCTTCACTTACAGAACCAGGGTGTGCTTATGCTGGCATTAGAGTCAAATATGCACACAAAAAAACCAAATCTGCGAGATCATATTATTCTGTTATTTTATTTATAGGAACATTCAGTACTGATGACACTTATCTGAGAGTTTTCAAAGGATTCAAGAACATTTCTAATGAAGCGAGCCACATGATATTTTAGTTACTTCCTGGTACTAACCAGTGTGAGATGAAAGTTCTTTAATACAATAGAAGCCATCTTGAGATAGGGCAAGTGCCACCCAGCTGCACAGCAGTCCTCACCAGTCACTATCCCCTTTAACCTTATTTGTTTAGTGCTCCAGTAAACAGGGAGGACTTCAGTGGCAGCCCTTGAAATCGACCGCTGAGTGGAAGCACATACCAGCATCCAATCTGGTAATTTTTTTGGCATGGATTTATTTTTTTTTAGCCCTTCTTTTCAGTTTCATCTTCAAAACTATCAAGCATGCGAGTGATTCAAAATAAATACACTTAAATTATTAAATGCACAGACATACAGAAATTAAAAAGTTCAGTAAAAACACTTCAGACTTCAAGTCACAATGGGAAGGGTTATTAAAAAGTCCTTGATAGAGGGCTCTTGTTTAAGTTGTTAATTATGTCAGTCGAGCATGGGCTACAATGACGTGATCTTTCAAAGTGAAATTTCCATTTCCAAGGAAAGAAAACAATGCTTAGTTAAATCCAGAGGAGCAGCAAGCCTATCTTTGTAAGAGGAAGTAGCAAATATTTACATTTCCTAGAGGATTCCAAAACTCCGGTTATAAAAGCCGGGAAACATTTGCTGTTGGAGTGTGCTATTATTGATACCATTAAATTTAGGAGAAATGCCAAGACGGAATTTGTGACAGGGAACAGACAGTTTCCTGAACTACATCAACCAACATGCATCTTGCCATATGCATGTTGTGTGTAGGAAGCTTACAAGAAATATTTTTATTTGCATTAGTAATAACTTGGCCAGCTAGAGTAAGGGCAACTTCAAGGTATGCAATTTTAAAAAGTGTCCTCCCACTTTTTTTGCAAAATTTGGCATCTCGATACCTGGGTACATAATGGTAAGTGCTCAGTTTCCCAGATTTTGTCTAAAATATCCTGAGTGTAATACAGTGAGCTCCCACATAAACTGCAATTAAACACAGTCCTTAATGTGGTAGTTTCAGATTCAAGTTTACTTGTATATCACTTAAGTGTTGTTTGGTTGGGTTTTCTTTCCTCTTTACCGAATATCCTCTCAGGAACTGGAAGACACGAATTATACGTATTCAAATGAAAATGCTGTCTCCCTATTAACATTATGCTGTGAGCTGTAATAAAACATCAACAGCAGAAAGAAGGCACTACCAATTCTGTGACTCCATGCGGTTTCATAAGGAAGCTCTTTTAATGCACATCAAGACTATTTCAGACATCACTTGTCAAATTGTGCTGGAGTAGGTGCAGAGCAATTCCAAACAGTTTCATCCATTCACACTGTGGTCTGCCATAGTTTCTTTAAATCAACATTACAGAAGTGCACTGGCATTGGTTCCTGTAACTCTAGAACATTAGTAAATAAAAAAAATCCCCAAAATACTGCCAGAAGTCTTGGAAGAGGGGATGGGGTGGGGAAAGGAACAAGGGGACAGGCAGAAAGAAGTCCAGAGTTAAGTTTTGTACCAGCTCCAACCGCTGATGTCAAGACAGCTCAGTAAGAGCAGAAATCAAAGGTGCAGTGAGCATCTGCATACTCAGTCATCTCCATCGTGCATCTCCTCGGCTTTGTCTTTAGATACAAAAGGCTGACAGCTGTTTCAAGCAAAGGCTTGCAAAGTTCTGAATGGTCTTCAGATAAGCTCCTTTATATTCTTGCAAGCGAAAGACTTACTTGAAAGCTGAAGCTTCCATCCCAAGAGAAGACAAAGTCACTACTTGCTGTGGCTATTCAATTGCAGTTGATATTGTTTTCTACTTTATGCTGCCACTTTGTGTCTTGACAGCAGCTTCCTCTATCCCCCTCCCTCAGTCTTCTTGAAAAGAACAGATTTTCTTAATTAATTCAAAATGACTGAATTATTTTCCAATACAGTAACTCAAATTACTTACTGTATAATCAATGCTTTTAGATACAAGTATCCACTGGGCATTTTATTTCACATAGATATCCATGGGGTCAATTACACTTGCTGTGCCACTTGAGCCTGATCAGTGACACTAGAAATTCAACTATCTTTGGCTTTCTAGATGAATCTTTTGATGGACTAGGGCACAGCTATGCAGCTATTTAATTTAATAAAGCTACTTAGATCCAGTTAAGCAGACGGTGAAACTTGGGTGTGATTACATAGTAACACAGTTGAAAGTGACAAGTCAAATCTCTCACTTTGTCTTGAAACTGGCTTTGGGATACCCTACTACAAACTACCACAATCAGCTAAGTAGCATCAACATCCAGATTACCAGAGTTTTCCTGCTATTAGGACACATCTGAAATTGAGGAGCTTCCTAGACAGTAATGCACTTTGGGTTATTTAAAATGGTTTCAGAAGACTGAGTCACTGTTTTGGCAGAGAATAATATTTTTCTGTTTGCTTGCTGATTATTATGCTATACTTCATTATGCTTTGGTATCACTGGCTATTGTCTCAAGAAGGCAATAGACAAGTAGCCTACTGTCTTCTGGTATAAGCAGGACCATTTCCTCCAAGAACGATTCCACGTTGGCCTTTTCTGTTGCTTACTCTGTGTCATGTATCACTTGAAAGTATGGCAATGTAACCATTTGCAACGCTGCATCATCCTCCTTTTTCCAGCTATAAGAAGGATCGTTGATGTTCATAAGTTACCCATTTTCCACTTTGAAAATTTCTCAGTTAAACATACACACACAGTCCACATCCCTCATGCCCTTACACAAGATGAAAGAAGAGGAAAAAAATTATGCAACACTGAATGTCAGCCATTTCCATATTGAGTCAAAAATTTAACACTGACCCAAGAAGCCAGAGCAGAAAGGTAAGAGGCAAACATGGAACAAAATAAAACCTATTCTCCAACTTACACTAGGCATTTTCTCGTTAATAAAGCCCTAACTAGGATTTATTAGTGAGAAATAAATTAGCCAAACACATAAAAAGAATGGAAATCCTAGGGAAGAGACTGATAAACCTATTTTCCAGTAGCTGATTTTAACTGCTTGAAGAGCCAACACAAAATACAACCAAACAAGTGAGCCTTTTACCTTACCCAGTATTTGGGGGTTTGTTACAAATCCAAGGGTTCTAGCAATATTCCTGGCCACAGGAATCATATCCAGCTGACAGTAGGCATCACACTGAGGCATCACAAGCATTAGTAAGAAGGCAGAATACACTGAAACAGTGTGTGTCTTCCTCTGGCCACCTTAAGGCTTTTGTTCATTTGCTTAGGCTGCCTGGATAAACCAATCTACAACTGATGCTATCCATCAATCTGGATTTTAAAGCTAATACAAAGGCATATTTTTTGCCCACAGCCATTTCTCTCTTTCCTCTCAATTCTTGTCAAAGAAGGAAAGAACTTTGTTAGTTGTGGGATTAAAGTCAGGCTGCTTGTGTTTATACTTAATAGAAGCAGTCACATCAGTAGTCAAAGTCTGTCTTAAAAGAGCTGGTTTAGTCAAACAAAAGACAGAAATACAATTCCTCTGTTTAACCTACCATGCTTGACAAGGAATTCAGCTTTTGCCACAAATAATGCCTGAAAATAATTATTCTCAAATTATGACAACAGTTCAGAAAAGTTAGAGATCTGCAGACTCTTTTTCTTACGAGTACAATACATTATAGTGACAGCAGAAACCACACTTAGGTGTCTGTCTCTCCTCTGACCAGTCTGCAGGTAGGTCTGAAGGCTGAAACATCTTTTGTGGGTACACTGCTGCATTGCACATGACCTAATACTGCATACAGCCACAAATCAGCAGGAAAAACTCCTTTTTCTAGTTTGCTACAAGCTGAATTGTGTAAACAAATACTAGCCCCAAAATATTTTGCTGTCAAGGAAAGGAGCTGTTCAAGCACAGAATATCTGAAGTCATACAGAGGACTATAACACACATTTTAGTAAGACAGGCAAGATGAAGTGTCAGGGAGACTGAAACTGCAGGCACATGTCCCTAGGGACAGGATCTAATGCAGCAAGACCACTAGGAGCAAGAATTCAGAGATCCAAGACAGTAATAAACAACTAAAATTCATCACTGGGAAAAGGATAAAGGGGAAAAAGACAGTGGAATCTTTTATAGCATGTCCTAAACACTTCACTTGCAATGCTTAACCAATACAGTCAGATCACTATTTTCACATAGATGCAAAAATGAAGTTACCTTCTAGTATTTAGATTGAAGTCACATGGCATTGGACTGGAAGCAGAGGCAAAAGCGGCAGACAAGAATTTAGTCACAGACATCTAAATTACCAAGTTATACTAAGAGCAGTACCTGACATATGGTCCCAGGCATCATAAAAACTCAGAATCCACTAGAACAGGAACAACTTCAAGTGTGGTGCAACAGCAAATATTTAAACTTTTACCTCTGGTAATCAGTATTAAAAAAGTTATTTTCTGTAAATATCTGCTGGATTATAATTCTAATTTAACTTAGTGGAAGAGTACATTTCAAGATGAAATGCAATAGATCTGCGGCTATACTCAGTCAAACAAATGACTTTTTAATGTATTTTGCATACTCTATGCATTCTGTGTTTAGCCCTGCACAGAAACTCAAATTAATCTCAGCTGCTAAGGAAGCGGAGTCTACTAGTTCTCAAAATTGTGAGGTAAATTCTAATTTACAGTCCTGATTACTAGTCACACAAAGGGTAAAATAATCACAACTTGACTAGTAGGTACCCAAACAGAATTAATTTTCTACTGGCAATTGAAGGATTTAGATTTAGATATAGCATTAAATCCTGTAAGACCATAAAAAAAGACTAGAGAAAGTTTCACTGAGGGGTTGTCAGCGCAGATTAAAATGCCTAATGCATCTCTACTTGGGTTTCACATTGTTTGAATAATTATTACTAAGACTTGGAAATGATTTTTTGTTCATTTTCATTCAGTACAATTCAGCTAAAGATACCAAGAACAATGCCACACCTTTGACTAAATCCAGAAACATCAAATCTCTACTTTCTGTCAGAAAGGAGCTCTGAGGTTGCTAGAACTTTGAACCAGTACTTTTTACCAGGTAGGCTCTTTTCCAAGTGCAGTTTTTTACTAAGGAAGAAATAACAGGCCTCTGCTTCTCAAAGCAGACAGCGATACCAGAAGCAGAGTGCTGAACAGTAGTATCTAGAAGTTACCTAAACTTCAAAAGTCAAAGTTCTTATAGAAAGCACTCTTTACAATTAGGTCCTTTCACATACAGGTTTATTAGCAAAGACACTCCTACCTAGAAATTCTTCACTATTTACAAACATTTTCAAAGATCATCTCAGTTACACATCAAGACATATACAGACAACAACAACAACAAAAAAGAATGAATGCTGGTAGCTTTAATGCCATTGAATTTTCTAAGCAACCTACCAAATATGCCAAAAATTTTATGATGTGTTAGTCTGCTGAGAGATTCAACCACTCTTCTGCTTTTGTTTTTTACTGGTTGTCACAGTTTACCATAATTTTGACACATCTTTTTAACACGTTAGAACATAGCCACCTTTAAATGCCTTCAGAACAACTGGCCAAGCAAGTTCTAAATTTCCACAGTATTCCAGAGATCTACACTACCAGTTGCATAAACTCATCTAAACCAGCTTTGGAGCACCACTAAAATCTCAGGCCAGCTTGATTCACTTCAAGCCTAACATTTTAATGACACTGGTAAGATATGTTATATCTGTAAACTGCAATGAAGTATTAACCTTGCTATTGGAAAGAAATGTACTTCCAAAAGCCAAACCCAGTCTTCCAATACTCTGGACATGTATCACAGATGGACAAAACACCCCAGGCCATCTCCCACAGGACAACCGAGCAGTTAACTACCACAGTCACTTTGGGTTTTCACCTGGACCTTTAGCTCCCCTTTTCGACGACCTCTAAAGTGACTCAAGTTGGCAAAACAATTTTGACAGCTCCGCTACTGCCTTTTACTACAGCACCCACATGCAGAGCCTACACAGTGGTTCAGAGAGAGTAATTTCAGATCTGTGCCATCGAAAAAGTTATTGTAATACATTTTAATCACTTATCTATATGACAGCACAGCTTTTTGCACCTGAATTTATGTCACTGAGAGAAGTTAATAGCAGTAACACTGCCAGAAAGAAGCTAAAGTTAAGAACTCTGAAGGTGAAAACCTTCCCTCCACTCTTCATGAACTATCACACCTTTTTATTTGGCTTTCCTTGAGCTGATTTCTAGATCATTTTGTGATTGAACAGCACCAGTCCTTTAATAATATCTTGTTAAGTGTTTCCCTTATTTTATGTCCTAGTTATAGTGGCTGGGACCAGTTTATCACTGTGTGAATGTAACTGGAACTGCATATTCCATACCCTCTCTGCCATTTATCATGACCTGTTAATGATGCATTGTTTGCAACAGCTGCCCACGACACACCTGACACCTCAGGCTAGGAACTGGGTGCCTGAAAAACAGAGATAAGAGGGTTCCCTGTCTTCACACCAATGATTCAGGTGTGATAACTCCCCTCTGGGAATCATTAACACCTTCACACCCAACCTGAGGGCTCATGTCTGCTAATGGGGCATCAAGTAGACCAAAATATCCTGTGACTCACTGAGTAAATTGCCCATTGTGAAAGCCCTCACCCTGGGAGAGGTACTGGGTGTTCCTATCTGAACACAAGCATAAATAAGCTTGGGGTTTTGGAACTTGGGACACTCACTCACTCATCAGACTGAGAGGAGGCCCAGAACCTCAACAAGACTGCAACTACCACTCTCAACCAGACTGCGACCACCAACCTATTGGAAGGAAAACAGGTTTTACCTTTTCTTTTTGCTTTGGACTCAGGGGGAGCACGTGGTGCTCAGCACAGGGGCTGGTGAGCACCACACTGTTTGTGCCCCAGGAGGCTGGGTTGTATGACTGGGTTTTGAGGGCTGAAACCAATTTTCCTTTGTATCAGTGTATCTATTGTAATCTTTTTATTAAATTGTAGTTCTGACTTCCAAACTCTTTTGAGTTGGGTTCATTTCTCCTGCCGGTTTACTGTTAAACCAGCACATTTTAGTAGTACATTCTCTTAGTGTTCATTTGTATTGTACCCACAAACATTTTGGACATACTCCAAACACTAAAACTTATACTTTGTATAATTAGACTACCTTGTAGAATGTAGAGATACTTAAGCAGAGAACATTTATCAAAGCTAGAGGTGTGAATTATTATTCTTCCCCTCCTTTCCGACCTCCCTCACCAGTGATTTTGGATGTTCTGTTTACCAAAGTGCTGGATTTTCACATGCTTCCAGTTATGTAAAATAAATACACAAAGGATTTCAGCAGGCAACACCACAGATATTCAAAAGTGGCACTATTAGGAACAAATACATGCTCTGCATATGCAACCAGAGAGGATGAAACATATCACCAAAAAAGTAGATGCATTTTTGCCGTACCTTAAGCAATCTCAAATCCAAACAATGTAGGAAAATTTTATATTTTGAATGCTTTTATTCCAATCAAAATACAAGCATAAGAAAATGTACAAAAATGCAAAAGGACATTTTCTACATCTTGATAAAGCAGATCAAACTTATTTCTATATGCACAATCCTTTCTGTGGGAAATCCTAATCAGCAGACTTTCTTTCCTGTTCTCTTTGGAGCATCCTATGCCAAATCCCCTTCCCCCAAAATACACTTAAGACTACAAGCAACAATTCAAAAAGCTAAGACACTAAATGACCCTGAACAGATTACAGAAAAGCCATTTCTCACAGGTAGTAAACCTGTAGGTGAGAATATATTTGCTAACGATTTTCGGGCAAATTACATCCTGATTGGTAGTTTGCAATTCAAGCTTTGTGTAGTTGGTTGATACATAATTTGGGCAACAGGGTTGGACTACATTTTTCTTAAGTTATTTTTACTAATTCAAAAAACCAATTACAACTTTGTCGTTAGCACTCTTTCTTGCTCTTTCCTTCCCCTAAAATTTTAACTCTTCAAACAAAAATGTATCTGCAAATAAGTACAAACAGCAGTAGAAAAGGTTTGAATGCAAAATAACTGGTTTTTACATCATCTGCCTACATAATGGGAACTGAAATGATCACCTGCTCAATACCACATTGTACTAATGAACGCAGAGGAAGCATTGCCACAACAACAGTTTTGAACCACTCTATAATCTATATCCTAATATTTTTGGTATGAAGTTTTCCTCAGTAATATTAATCAAATTATCTCAAGTGGTATAGTTCATTCATGGAATGTCTTGTCATTACACACATTTTAACATTTGATCAGGACACTGTTTTCTTTTCATGTTCTGACACCTGATATTTTTTGAACTGCAGTAACATAAGGATTGGTGAGGCAATGCTTGTGGAAAGGAAACATTTTTAGGGGACATAACTCCTTCTTTAGGTCTCAAATACAGCAGGAAGCTTTAAAGTTTAAAACAGCTGCTCAATTTTCGTGAGTGTGCTCAGTTCCTAAGAGAAAAGCAAGGTGACAGTGGTTCAAAGATAGCTCCCAAGAAACAGGTTCTCTCTAACCTTTTTCTTTGCCATTCCTTCAGTTGTCAACTCCAACCACATCATATAACAGAGAGCTGCTTAGCAAGAGAACAGCTAATACCTACTTCTACAGTGTCCATAACATGGGCACCTAAGCCATAATCTCCTAGCTGCTACCTATAACAAGCTAGAAACATTTAATTTACCTTGCCCTCTCATGGATTGGGATCTCATTAATTTCTACTGTGCTGGAGATGAACGCAGGCTGAATACAGGTTTAACAACGGCCTCCTGCCTGCAGCACACTTAACTGTGCCAACTTTCAATTCTGCGGCTTCTGCAGCTTTTACTCTTGCCTCTAAAAAATCCAAACATCTGCAGAGAAACACACTAATACCACAGAAGTCATGTTCAATTCTCTACAATACCTAGTTCAGTATGACAGCCATTCTTCTCAATGTTTTGTCTTCAGGTCATCCGATGAAAATCATCATTCAGTGTTTATGTGTATATGTACTTAGAGAATACACAAGCTGTTTAAGTCTCTCCAGTAAATTTTAGACACAGACTCATTTTCTGCTGTCTCAAAACATTTCAAGATTGTCCTGTGAGCTCATTTCAGCACTAACACATTATATACATTTTTTTACTTGTTAAATATTTAGTTTTTAGTCCACAGGAAAACTTATTTTTCTAGGAAGATCCTGAGCACGTTTATTAACCATTACCCCAATCCACAAAATTCTATGTGGGATAAAGTCAGACTAGTAACATCAGGACATCCTCCAATTACTTCACACTACTGCTTAAAATTAAAGGACAGTGCTGAAAAGTACTTGAAGTTGACTGAAGTTTTTCTTTTCTTGCTAAGACAGAAGATCACATCACAGGCAGTTTTATTGTGAACAGAGAAGGAATCAAGGAACACATTTATTGCCAAGCAAGGTAAACTCTGCAACATTTAAAACAGGAGTCATACTTGGAAAAATGGCTAAATAGCAATTGATAAGTATGCTGTAGCTTCACATAAAACACAACAGAATATTCTGTCTATCTAGTCTAAGTTTCATATAGACCAAACTGTAAAACCAAAACCAGCATGTACATCAACAGGCAGAATCAATAGAAAATAAAAAGGTTTTGATGGAAGGCAATTGCCTCACTTTTAACAAGGTGGGAAGACACACAGCATACTTTTATTAAACAGCCAGTCAGTATTTGAGAGGTAGTCTAGTTGCTTATTTGACTGGGAGAGGTAGAGCTAGTTGAGAAATCAATAGCTAAGGCCAGTCAAAATGATAATTATCCCAGGTCTTCTAGGATGCAGAAAAATTACTCTCAGCCTGAGACTGTGAACGTCACAAGGGATTCAGTTGTCTTGCTCATATTTACTCACTTTTACGTAGGTAAAGTTAGCGTTAAATATCCATCCAGGGAGAGGATGCTCTAAGAAACAGCCAGAAAAAAAGCTTAGCTACATTTTGGCATGTGTCAAACAATTAATCTAGTTTTGCATCTTATGAATATGAAGGTTAATAAAGCTAAATGGCTCTCCTCTTTTGTCATGTTGATATAACTACAAAATCAAATACATGCCCAAGACTAGAAGAAAGTTAGGTCTTGAATTCCTTGCAGTTTACCTACATAAAATTCTCCACGTAATTTCTTCTCACAGGAAAAAACATCAACTATTTTAGAGATGAAAGCCAACAAGGCATATGGGTCATACAGTCAACTGGTAATAAAACCCTTCTTAAAGACATCTGGGTAGAGAATCATACATAATGCTCCCTTGGATTGATGTAGACTCTTCCATGTCCTGAGTTTTCTGAGTATCTGCTGCTCCAATTTTTGTAGTAGGTTTGCTGATAAACAGGATACATAGGCTGAAGACCTTCTTGTTCCTCAGGCTCGTCAACCTCGCAAGTAAGTTGCCTTCCATTCACAGCTTTCTAAACACACACAAGAATTAATGAGTCTCGTACTTCATGTATTGAACTTGCAATTTCTATTCTTGTTAAAACATTAAGCAAAATAAAAGATGCACGATCTCCAAAAGTCCTATGAATAAAGAAACGTGAACTTAAAAATTTTAATCACTAACAGACATGAGAGAAGCGTTAGTAACTACTCAGAGTTAAGCTCAAACTTTTGTTTCAAAGGAAGTTAGAATGAATCTAAAGAGCAAATCACCAACTACGCAAACGTCTGTCAGCACACTCCTGTGCTTTGCTGTGTTACTCAACAGAAAAAAAATCAAAGCTGTAGTGTTTAAGTATTTTAATTAGTCAGCAAAACTAGAACAGGATATTAAAATGGTATTATCACTTTCCACTTCATGGATAGCAAACCCACCCATCCAACAGTTACTGACCAGGATGGACAAATTTTTTTTGTTCATGAAAAACATCTTTATAAGCCTATTTTAAGGAACAAAATAAAATCAAAGCGTCGATCAGGAATTCAAGTAATTTTATTATTTACCATGTGCTGCAAGTTTCCAGCATCTTTCTCTCTGTACTGGCTTTGCAAAGCAAAATGTTCTTTCTGAAAGAAAGTTACAGTGGAACCAAGTCAAGATTCAACACTGCAGAACAGGTTTGGCTCATACAAAAAACACTAGTCATCAGAAAATACTCTCTGCTTTGGGAAGTGTCTTAACTGACAACCATTTAGAATCCATCTTACAAACCAATGACAGGTGGAAAAGAAGATCAGGGTCAATCAGGGTCACTTGTTTCAGCTGTGTCCCCTCTCCCAACTTCTTGCCCCCATCCCAACCTCCCATACATACCCCCATTCCACTTGGTGGCAGGGCAGTACAAAAAGCAGAAAAGGCCCTGCAGGAACTGCTCAGCAGTAACAAACATGCCTGAGTTACCAAAACTCACCTGCACAAATCCAAAACACAGCCCCATGCCAGCTACTGCCAAGAAAATCAACATCACCTCAAGCCAAACCACCCACCATAGGAGAAGAGGTTCAAGACCATGTAAGAGATCTGGAGGTGAACAAGTTCATGGGATTTGATAAGACACATCTGCAGGTTCTGAGGAAATTGGTGCAGGAAGTGACTAAGTCATTAACCATCATATTTGAGAAGTCATGGCAGTCCAGTGAAGTTCCCACTGACTGGGAAATAAACCCCCCATTTTTAAAAAGGGAAATGAAGATCATCTGGGGAACTATAGGCCAGTGAGTCACATTTAAGTGCCCAGCAACATGAAGGATTTCCAGATTCTCCTGGAAACTATGCTAAGGCACATGGAAAACAAGGAGGTGATTGGTGACAGCCAACATGGCTTTACTAAGGGCAAAGTGTGCTGACAAATTTGGTTGCTGTCCAGGATGGGGTTGTAGTGTTGGTGGACGAAGGAAGAGCAACTCATGTCATCTACCTGGATATGTGCAATGCATTTATGACACCATCCTTGTCAGTAAACTGAAGAACTGTGGATGTGATGGATGGACCACTTGGTGGATAAAAAATTGGCTGGATGGCCACACTCAAAGAGTTGTGGTCAAGGGCTCAATGTCCAAGTGGGGACCAGTGATAAGTGTCATTCCTCAGGGGTTGGCATTGGGTCTGGTGCAGATTAACATTTTTGTTGGCAACGTGGACAGCAGGATTGACTGTAGCTTCATCAGGTTTGCCGATGACACCAAGCTGTGTGGGTGACATGCTGGGGGTAAGAGATGCCATCCAGAGGGACCTTGGAAGGCTTGAGAGGTGGGTCTCTGTGATCCTCCACATAGCCAAGTGCAACAGCCTACATCTCAGCCAGAGCAATCCCAAACACAAATACGGGCTGGGTGCAGAATGGATTGAGAGCAGCCCCGAGGAGAAGGACTTGGGGATGAGAAGTTACTTAATGCAGAAGACTCAAAATCTCCCCTCTTTAATTTTTTTTCCCACCATTATGATGGAGCAACTTTATTAGTGGAACGGGCTATTTCCAATTATACAATTAATCACAGCCTGAGTCAATGACCAATCTTAATCACACCAAGCAATGCTCACCAAAAATTACGACTTAGGATACAGTTGGTATCATCATTCCTAATTTAAGTTCTTCGCTTTATGCCACACTTAGTATAGGGGCACAACAGGCTAAAGCAACACCTTTTGCACAATTGTATGCTTTTTGCTTTGCAATTTCTTCTTTTCCCAACAGTCTCAACAAATCAAAGTAGCTAAGTTCCTGGTCTTACAGCAGAATCCCATCTGCAACAAGTATTCATACAGGTAGGTAACATTTGCAGGGGGTCTCATCTGAAAAAATTATTTTGAAAAGTTTTGAAGAGAATTTGAGTTAATATTTAATATGGCTCCTGAATGCATTGTAAAACGACTTAAAATCATTCTATGTTTTCTACCTTCTCCACTC
>VWZG01010788.1:7335-18083 GCA_013396735.1 Grallaria varia
GGCCCCCCCTGCCCACCCCCTGGGCCAGCGCCGTCCGGAGGGAGGACAAAGGAGGGAGAGTGCACACTGCCTACGGGAGAGGATCCAACCCGGTGTCTTCAGGGACTCATTTGTTTAGAGGTGTTGGTTACAGAGTTGTTATTTGTTCTGTTCTGGTGACTGTATATGTAAAAATATATTTAGTAGTTAAGAATTGTTATCCTTCCTTCTACACATTTTTTTCCAAATTAAAATTTTGTTTTAAATTTAAAAGAGGCATGGTCAATTTTGAGAAAGGAATTCTAAATTGTCTTAGCTTACTCTAAACTAGGACATTACCACATATGAATGTGAGCCAACAAAAGACTCTTGCATCTGCATAACCACAAATTGAGAATATGTTAAAAGTTAGTCACAGAAGCATTCCTTCAATCTAGAGTATTTTAGGCAAGTATATATCCCTGTTCTTCATTGTGATGATCCTAAGACTTTAAAAACATTTCTGTGAACAGTAATAAAATAAGAATACAGTAAATATCCCGAACTATTTGTTCTCTCCAGAAATAGCAGTCTCCCATTATACCAAGTGCCTCAATGACTGAGATGCTGTCTAGTTTTCGTAGTTGTTCTTTTCGGAGCTGTAGAACTATGTGTAACCATTTATATTGCCAAGATTCTAAGTATCTGAAATACATGCTTGGAAAATCTTTTTCTGAATTGTGAATATTTACACAAGATGAAACACATGCATTAAGAGAGCTGGCCACAGAGCATGCTGTTGCCTCGGCCTTTACCTTGTAATATGGGAGAAGGACAGAAAAAGAACTTAAAGTAATGGTTTTCCCACTGTAGCCAATCGTCACAGACTAATGAGTTTGTTTTGGCAAATTTCTAACCATATCTGATTACAACTGTCTCTGAGCAGTGGGTGCCATTGTTGACAGAATAGGTTTAGAACTTTCCAAATAAGCATTTCAAGGTGACTGACTGCCCCTTTCTTGTTTCGGGTCATGCCTGCAGCATCCGCCGGATCACTGATCTGCAGGAGTGAGAGCACTGAATTTCCCCCTCAAACAGGCTGCTCAGAGTTCCTGCTTGTCACATGGAAGGTGGGAGTTTAGATTTTTGCCTGTCAGTAACTGCAGGAAAGTCAAGACCCTGGTGTCTGCCAGTCTGTTGGCGTCTCATAATGAGACCTTTCACCAGCAGATTCACAGGGTCAGAGGGCACTTTGACCACCCTTTTAGGGGGGACTCAACAGAGCCAAGAGCCCTCAGCAGGCCCTGCCAAGGTGTTTTCCGCTGCCGGCAACTGCAAGGACTCACTTTAACAGTATACAGAATAATACCCTTTATTAATACAAATTGTGACAGATTACTAAGGATTGAAAGTTATCAGTGGTAGTGTCTATTGCAAAAATATGTTTTCAAGAGATTACTGAAACATGTATTAGAAAGCACAAGGTCTAATATGAGGCAATCTACTTATATGCTTTGGGGTGAGCACATGCAAAAGCTCTGATCCTAAAAGCAGCATTTACCTATGCAGAGTATATATCTCACCGAAGGTGTCCCTCTGAATTCAGCCTGTCGACTGATCCCAGCAGTTTTGGTGAAGGTCTTCTCCCACTTTCCCCCTATCCCCAACTTGCTTTTATACTATTTTACTTATGTTGGGGTGGAGTTTGAGTGGCTCTAGTTATAAAGGCTTTTTATTTCTGATTGGTGTACCTAATGGGGTGGGGGCGGTCATGGCTTGGCACCTAAGGAGGGAGTTCAACATGGTTGTTTGCTTCAGCAGCAGAACATCTTGATTCTCCCTTGGCAGACAGGAACTGTACGGCCTCAGCCCCACAATGTGGCCCCATTCTGCTGGGATTAGAATGGAGAGGGGCCATGCCATCTCTACTTTGTTCCACACTCCGTTTCGTTTCTCTGAGCAGGTGTTTATCGTTGTATTGGGGAGCATGTCAACCTTTGTCCATCCAGGGAACTGCAGCTGCTTTTTACCCTAGAATTCTGAATCTCCTATTTAACCCTATCCGTCATCCTACGCTGCTCCTCTTGAGTGAGCTGTCTGCTTACAGTCCCTGCTCCCCTTTTGCCTGTTCCCACCATAAGTACCTCATTTCATGGGCACTTTGTACATATAACTTGCAGCAATAGTGAACTCCATGTGGAGACACTGAATATTTTTCTCTCTGTGTGAAAGAACTGAACCTTTGATGTGCAAAAATCCTTGTATGTGCAAGGCTTGTGGGAGCCTTTTATGACACAATCCTTGTGTGAGCATTTCACTGTTGAATCAAGGTGAAGTGCAGAGCTCCTGAGGAAATTTTGTAATTAAATACTCAGGAACTGGGCATAGTAATTACCTGTCATTATTTCTGTATAGTTAAAAATATCAGACAAACCTGTGTTTTGATTTCATCCTAGTATTTGTTCACTTGTTTTAGAGTACTAAAGAAATACTCTCTGTTAACTGTATGTCAAATCTGTACTAGAGATACGTTTGTTAGCATCTGCAATCCTGCAGCAATGTGTCCTGGAGAAACACACAGCATGATGCAGCACTTTCCTGGTTTTGGGGGTTTTTTTCCCACAAATGACAGCCGTAATCACATCAAGAAGTGGAAGTGGCAATAAAATTAGTGGTATCTCATTTTTGCTCTAAACAGTTATGCTTTTAAGCTATGCCTTCCAAAGAAAATTAAGTAAGATGAATGCTAAGAGTTAATTGACTGAGGTACAAGAATTACTGTCAAATAGCAAAAATAAATGTCAGTCTAGATATTTAAGATAAATTTATGAGGAATGTCTGAGGGAAGGTCTGGGTGGACTGCATGCCTGGCCTTGCCTGAGCAGTGCATTCTGTAGGGTAGTACCCAAACCTCAACTCTTCTCTTCAAGTGTTCCTTTTCTCATCTAATGAACAGTAAACAGGAGTTAATTTCACTCTTCTCAGCAGTCTTCCTGTTCAAACCTCTTCTGCTTATTTACTGGACTATCCAGAAACACTCTCCCATGGAGCCAGTGAGATGCATCTGATTCAGTAGCCATATGAGCCAGTTATCCCTTTATTTCTGGAGACAGCCCTAGTGCCTGGCTGATCCTCCCATTTTTTGCTTCGGGACATAAGTTGATTAGTGCTGAAATCAGAAAGGAAGACTGTCTTCTGAACCTCTGCCTGCTGCTACAGCAGAATAGACTGGACAGAGGTAATCGGCAGACTATTTCTCTATTACTAGATTCTAATTTTTCAGTTATCGTAAAGTTTCTTCTGAATGTAATTACAAGTTGACGAGTACATATTTATTCTAATTGCATTTCTTAGGACTACTTAATCTCTATGAAGACAGTGAGTCTGCACACTGTCTCTATGTCATGAGCAGTGACTCATCAAGGAGGAAAATACAGAACTTTATGTCCTTCTGGTGCTCTGCAAAAAACCGAATGGATCTAACAGGGTATTGGATTTTTAATGTCAAAATCAGTCTTCTCTGCAGGACACTTTCAGAACCTACTGTTTCATTCTGACATTAGATGGAGAAATAAAATATAATATGTATTCATAAAAATATCTGGAAAGCTTTTGTCTGTCATTTGGTAGCTGAAGATCAGGGGTTTTCCTAGCAGTCCAACAGTATTATTTTCTGTTCTTACATCTGAATTATTCCAGAGAGAAGAGTGCATAAGGCGAAAGAAGAAAGAACTCAGTGCAGCTAGTATAGCAGGATTTCTAACAAATCCCTTTTGATGATTTCATTACATTTCCTCTCACTAAGATGATGCAATAGAGAAATGTCATGCAGATTAAAATGATCCTTCCACATCCATTGATCACTTATGCACTTAGTTATTGCTCAGCTCTAATAAGATAGAACATTTTTGGGAACATATTGCAGATCCTTGGAGAGAAAATGTAGTTATGTGAGATGGGTATTTTGTTACCACACTGAAGGTGACAGTCACTACCAGGGATGGCTCTTGCAGAGGATCAAGATGCAGTGCTAAGCCAGTGTTCCCTAAGTCGCTTAGTTCTTACATACTTGCAGTATTTAGGCAGCCTGTCTAGGGATTGTCTGTTACCTCAGGTAGTGGGATAGTGAATGACAGCATGAAAGCTGAGAAAACTGTTAAACAATAGCTCCAAACAAGCTTGAACCTGGCTCTTTTGGGCCTGATTCTCACTTTTGCCAAGTTACTTCTGGATGTTTTCTATCCTTCTGGAACTGATACTTAAGAATATTCTTATACGCTGCTAGGATCTTGAGCAGGAACTGAGAAGGTGCCTAACACCATAGTAAGTCAGAGCTAATACACCTTTTATAGCAAAATGGACACCTTAGATGGTGAACAAATAAAGCCTCTTTATAAAATTAAATTAATGCAGAAGTTTTGCCTAGACCTTAGCCCACAAAATGATTTTTTTTTCCCACCTAAAATGAGGAAAACAAATATGCATTTCAAGAGAGGCACTTTTCAAAACAGGTTGATTGTCCCCTGGATGGAGTGGGTGTCTCCTACAGCGACTGAAGGATGCTGCTGCCTGGCCAAAATGTAAGCAGAGACTTTAAATAAAATGTGTTGTTTGGGCTGACTCCCACTGGGATGTATTTACCACACACAGCCTAAGAGACATTCCTCCAGCAACTGGGCTACTCCCCCTGCATTGGCAGAAGACAAGACCTGCTTTTGGAGAATTTATTTTCATAGAATCATTTGGTCTTGACACTATGAAAACTGCAACTTCAGAGCTTCCACCAGCTTGAGTGCAGGCAGAGATTACCATGGAGCCATAATCCTAAAATATCAAGGCAAAAGATTAAACCGGAGTCAGAAACACAGGTTCTGCTATTCCACCATTCCCACAAGTAGCATAGCAGTAACAGTGTTGTGCTAAGTTACAGCATTTCTTAAATCTGTAAGAGTGAAAAAATCTTCAGTGTTCCTGTAGGGTGTTTTTGAAAAGTACTGGATAAATACAGTAGATACAGGTTCTATGGCCTTCCCCAGAAATTCTCATTGCTGCAGTTAGTGATTAGAGCATATTTAATTGAAGTACTAGTATTAATTCATTAGCCATAATTTGTTTGTGGCTCAGAGTTAGGATACTGCAGTAAAAAAATAAGATGGATTTGTGAATTGAAGTCCTACTTAATGATGTAGTGTTTCTGAAATTAGGAAGATTGTTACTTTGAAGTTGGGCTACTCACCTGGCTTCACCAAGTTAATTATTTCTCTGGAATGAAAGTTTTTCTTCATAGTGTATATTCAGCACTCATCTGTTCTGTGATCCGAATAATCTGTTATCCATCCGTCCATCCATCCACCATCTGCAGCACTGAAAGGAAAGCAGCCTTTTGCAATGAACTGGATGAGACGGGATAGAAATGATATTCTCACTTCCATATGACAAGCTGTGTGATTGATGGTGAAAAATTAATTCTGAAGGCTGAGCCAATACTGTATGCAGGGCAGGGATGTTTGCAAGAGCTTTACAGAACTCCTTGTGTCAGTTAAACCTTAGGAGACAAATCCCTGTTAGTTTTTGCAAGGGACTAGTCACACTTCTGAAGGAAAGTATCACAAACCCTTTTTAGCCCAGTTCTGTGTAGATGCACTGACTTCTGTGAGGGGTGTAGGTACACAGGAAACAATGTGTTTGGATTGAAGGGTATTTTAAGACAGAGACTCAAGCATACACTTACATTTTTATCTGCTAGATAGAATAAAATAACTTCTATCAAGATTTCAAGCAGAACAAAAGAATGATATAGGTAGCTGTGATTTTCGTGTGCCATATTTTGAAAGATAAATATGCTGCTTGCAGACAGGCCTGAGAGAGGGTGCAGAATGAGTATTTTTTTTCCCATCTCAGTGATGCTGTTTTACATTTGCATAGTTTCTTTAAAAAGTACCAATTAGAATGTCAGCAGATGGTTTTGCTCTTTGAACATGGAAGATGTAACACTTAACACTGGGGATTTTAGATCTTAATTCAGTTCCCTGTTGTGTATAATTTAGAATGCAATCTCTGCATGACATGATCACATTAGCTTTCTCTTGCTCTCTTGAACACACTATTTTATTTTTGTTTTTGTTCTCCCCCTTCCACCTCACTGAGAGCACAGAAAGCTTGGACAAGATGAGTCAGAGCTGTTCAGTAAACGGAGACTATTAAATTTCCCCTTGCTATGCTAAAAAAAGTTATATTCCTTATGTCTGAACAGTCATCTCTTTGAAATTGTAGAAGTGGTTTTCAAGTGGATTTTAACCTTGTTGCTTGAAAATATTTAGAGCTTAAGAAAAACCCTCAAAGACTGCCTGGACAGACTGATAAAATCAGTAGGAAAATGGTGAGTCATACAGGCCATTAATTAATTAATTTTAAAAAAAGAATCAGGGGAATATTTTTAAGATACAATTGCCTTTTTATAGGTACAAGAAAAAAAAGGCTAAAATTACATAGAGGTTGAAGTAAATGATGGTGAAAAGAGATGGAGAAAAACACCTTTCTATGATCAGAGGTGTTTTGATTTAGAACAGGATGAAAATATTTGTTTAACTTAGTCTAAACACTTGTATGACACGTTTATCTTTTAAAATGCTTGAGTCTCTTTGGCATATGGAGAAACACTGGCATATGGAGTAATAAATGTGCCACAGTTTCTCAATTCTGCCCTTTACATTCTAATTAAAGGAGAAACAACCCACTTTTCTGACTGTTTCCCAGAAGGAGAAATAGTGAAATTTATGCTAGTTTGTGAGTTAGAACCTTCACCCACTCTCCCTGCACAAGGCCTTAGAGAATAGAATCTATTTCATAACTGCTAGAGGTAGGAATTTTTTTATGAGAGAGTCTTGACATAAAAATATCACAGTTTATGTCTTATCCTGAGAGAGGGTAAACAATGAAAGGTTTCTTATGTTCTCTAGTAATGGTGGTATTTTGGATATTCAAAAATCAGTCTTTCATCCAGGGGTAATTTGAGATGTGGATGTTCATTCTAAATGAAACAAATTTCCCAGTGCTGTTCCAGATTTTTATATAGAAAAATATTTAACATTTTCAACGGAAGTTCTTCATATATCCCTTCAGTTTATCATTCACTTCAAGTATCACAGAGTGGAAGGGACCCCTAAGTGTTCTTGTTACAAAGCTACTGTTGCCTGGTAGTTGTAATTAATGGGATTAAATGCCCATAGTCTGTTGCCTGAGTGTTGCTTCTATTTGTATGAACTTTATTCTTGTCCAAGTACAGCAAAATGTACACAGGCCTAAAGCAGTGCTAAACAAAACAGTGCCAGAACCAAAGGCAGCGCCAGCAGCTCTAGCAAGGCACAGGAAATCCTGTCTGATGGAAGTGGGCCTTCTCACTAGGGAGAGGGACTGGCACAAGGGATTTCAAACCAGGCTTCATTTGAAGTACTTTTCCAACTGAGAGTATAAGACCATTCATGTAAGTCATATCAAAAAATATCATTTAAGATAATTTTCTGTAGTGGTTTTGCAGGCAAAAACCAGTAGGAACAGAATTTTTGTAGAGTGAGCCATCAGAGGAGCACTGGCTGGGAAGGTTCTCTGGAGATTACCTGTTCTAAGCTCCTGTGGGAAGCAAGTTTGTTCCTGGTCCTGGATGAGGTCAGCACTGGTGTGCAGCTGGCCTGAGGACAGAGAGCCCATGTCCCTCTGAGTTGCTGCCCCAGTGTTGCAGTGCCTACTGAACAAATTCCTGTTCACATCCAATAGAAATGTCCCCATCTTGAAGGTGTGGCTGCTGCCCCCGGTTTTGCCCCCTTTGGCCAGTTGTGTTTTCAGCTGCCCTACAGACATCAAGTTTGCATCAGATGTCACCGTGCCCTCCTATTTGCCAGAGGGAATCGCTGTATTTCACAGCCACCAACTGACATATCTGCTATTAGGCCATTTTATTAAAAACAAATGCATTTTTACTCTGTCTTCCACAGTAAGTATTTTCTTTTGGTTTTGAATGTAGCTGCTTCTCACTTACATTACAGGACTCTCTCAAATTTCTCATCTCTTACCATTGCTATCCCTCTGTGGGAAATCCCTGCTTGCTTTCTCAGTCCTTCCTGCAAGAAAACAACTCTGCACTACTTATTGGGTTTTTTCCTCTTCTGTTTATCATTTCCAATCCATCTGTATTTTTTGAGGTGGAACAGTGTGAAGTCACAGTTCCCCAAAGTATTAATCACAAGAGTGTTATATTCTTTTCCTATTACTTTCTTACATTTTGAGTGTCTTTTCATGTTAAACTTACATTCTTGGAGAGCTATCAGAATATCTTCCACATATTATTCAAGAGGCAACAGCTAATTTTAAAGCTGTAACTGGGTAAGCAAAAGTAATTTTTCCTCACTATGCATTGCTTTGTACTTCTTGACATTGTCTCTTCAATTTCATCTTCATCACTCAGTGAGATCCTTGAAGCCTGCTTAGGTTATAGTACACTGGAAGACTCAGTGGTTTTCACCCTTTCAAAACTCTGTGGTTTTCATCCCTTCTTGTAGAACATTTCTGTAAGTGTTAAACAATATGACTCCTAATAAACATTCTTGATGACCTCATTATTAATATTGGTGCTTGGTGAAAACTGCCCACTTATTCCTAATCTTTTTTTACTTATTGAAAGTGTTAGTCCATGCAAAGGCTTATCTTTTGTTCTAGGAGAATTTATTTTCATGAAGAGCCTCTGGTGAGATGTCAGAGCTTTAAAAAATGCCATTATAGTACCCTTATGTAATTTTAGCGGATGCAGTGACTGATTTCTTTTAAGAGCTCTAGAAGATTCTACTTAGCTTTTCTGTAATGACCGTATCTTCCTTTTTTACTTTAACTTACTAACATTTTCCAGAGAATTTTCTCCTCTCCTAAAATATGTATCCTCATCTGGTTTTGTTTTTTTGCAGTTTGGGGTTTTTTTTCCCCCACTTGCTACTATACCTAATTAGATGTCTTAGATTATTTAAACCAAATATGGGATGCACAGAGTGAGCTCAATGGTGGAAATAGAAGAGCTGTCATTGTCCTTTTTAAAGAGAGGCCAATTAATAAATGAAGCTTCCAAAACAAGATCTGAAATTATTATGGAAAGCAGCAGAAACTGGTTTAGCTGTGTCTCATTAAACAGAAGCACTAGATTCTCTGGTCTATGCACAATCTTACAGGGGAGGTGAGGATTTTCCATAGCTGTATTTATTCTCTCTTTTGTAGCTGCTCACTACTTCTTCAAATAGGCTTTTGCAGTGGAACAGATACTGTTACATAATAGAGTTTATCACTGTATATGGCTGGGATTTTCAGAAAAGAGCAATGAAAGACCAGTCACTGTGAAGAATTTTCTGAACTTTCTGCAGGTGAATTAAATTTCTGAGCCATGCATCCCAAAGGTATGGACATGCTATTTGTTGGAGTGACACTTGTGGCACAGGTTGACTAGTCCTGGAAATGTGCTTAATTGCTGTCGGGAGAAATGATGCAAATCCCTGACTTTAGTGGTGACAAATACCCACATAAAGAGGAAAAACGGAGCTACAAAAGGCAGGATGTTATTTTTATTTTCAACCTCTCTATTTTTCATCTAAAACCTGAGTAATAAGGGCCATGTTTCCCATGGCAAACACAACATTTGCCTGATCGTTTGCAGTCACCACAGCCCTGGAGGTGAGGCAGTTTTTCCAAAGCCCTGATTTCTATTTATGATCAATTACAATTATCAAAGCGCTGCTGACCAGTATGGAAAAATCCTACCATGGTGTTCTATTTCATGCATAATTCCCAATTTTATTTTTATCTAAGTGTATTAGATACCATGCGGTAGAAATACCTGTTACAACAAAGGAATTGTGAGGAAGTTTAACAAACTGTGGATGTGAAAGGCAAGAAAGAACTCACACACTGGTAACTTACACGTGTAGGGAAGCTGCTGTTCTGTGCAGAAGACACCTCCAACTGTACACTCCAGTCAATAAAAAAAATCCTCTCCCTTGAGTGTGGTGGTTATGCACAATCACAATTATAACATCTAACCATTTTTAAGTTCAGGGTTTTTTTGTTTTTTTTTTTTGTTTGATTGATTTTTTTTTTTTTTAATAACTAAGAGACAGATTCGCATCAATACCCTCTAATTTTGCAATCCCTGCTGGATTTCACAGAATCACAGAATAGGCCAAGATGGAAGACACACACAAGGATCATCAATTCCAACCCTCAGCCCTGCACAGGCTGTGGTAGTTTAAACTTTAGGCCTTGGCTAGGTTTGTTGTATTTTCGGCCTTCCTGGGAAACAAGTCAGGTGACATACATTGCCAAATCAGAGGTATTCCTGACTATCTCACATCACGTGGGATATAAGGGTGAGGGAGGAAGTTCTGGGACACACTGTCTTCAGAGTCTTCCTTCGGTCAGTCTCTTTGGTGCAGTCTCTCCTCCAGCCAGGGCAGTCTCTCTTCTGGTGGTGTGGGAGGAAGATTGCAGTTCGGGGCTGGACGCTTCTGTATTTGGGTAATGCAGTGCCTTATCTGCCTTCCTTGGGTGTATATATAGTACATACATAGTACTGTTTGAGTTACCTCTCCTTCCCTGTATTTGCCTGGTATTCGTGTTGTGTGCATATAGTGCCAAGTTCCCTTTTCCTCCTCTGTAAATAAATAAATATATATATCTATCTATCTGTTCTCCTTACGGTCTGAAGCTTTTAAGTTTTCTCTCCTTCCCCTCGGCTTTTTCGCCTTTTTTCTCCCCTT
>VWZG01010790.1:16371-61416 GCA_013396735.1 Grallaria varia
CAGTCTGGAGGAGAAAAGACAATGCAGAAAGAGCCGTGCCTCGCCAACACCGCCTATGGAGACTTTCTGCTGTGCCTTTTGCAACCAGCCTTGCCCATCTCGCATTGGCCTTTTCAGCCATCAGCGCGCTCGCAGCAAGTGTGGGTAGAGCCCTTCCCAAATCTTTGGTTTTGAGCAGGACATAATACATTAAAACATATTACATTATACATTTAAGTATTTTGAGCAACAAAAACCCCAAACAAGATTGCCACATTATGTGGCGATTGCTGCAAGCTTGGGAAGTGCTGCTTAAATAAAAGCAGCGCCAGCAAATGCCTGGATCCACATCCCACATCTCCTGTGCCCTTTGCTCCCCGTGCCGGATGGACCCCGGAGCCGCTATCACTGTGGCCACACTGGGAATTCGGGAGGAGCTTTAACCCCGGGTAATGGTCCCCTGCTTCTCCACGGACACCCCCTTGTCATGGGGGAGAAGCTTGCGTGCCCTTATGAGGCTGTGAGCTGTGCTGGTGGTGGTTGTGCCTCCGGTAGGGTCTCCCATGCTAGTCAGGTCTCAGCTGAAGGGTCAGACAAAGTGTGTCCATGGGCAGGATGGGCTCACCAGCCTCCCGGCAACCATCCTAGGAGAAGGACAACTCTAACTCCAAACCCGGGCAGATGGAGCTCGCTTAGCCCTGTAAGGCCATCCATCTAAGAGAAGGACACTCTAACTAAACCTACATCCTGAGGACTTCGCTGCCACCGTCCAAGCTCACCAGGCCCTGGCAGATGAACCTGAGGACTAAAGGGTGGGGCCAGTTCTGCACACGCTGCGCCTCACCTAAAAAGTCCACTGTGCAGGATTCACCCACTTGCAGCAAGCATGGGTAGAGCCCTTCCCAGGTCTTCGTTCATGAAGCCAAGCCATGAATGGTCCCCTATCTCCGGGCAAACCCTACCGGGAGGGCTTGAGGTCACCTTGCCCTGTTTGCATCCCGCGGCACCGGTTGGATTTTCCTGATAACGGGCAAACACCTGCAATTCCTCCCAAATGCCAGCACCCAGTGGGGCCCCTTCCCCATCCCGGGCGTGGGGGGTGCCCATCACTGCGGGTCCCACCGCTGTTTGCCAAAGGAAAAGGCAAAATGATGCCTCCAGCTCTGGGTCCAACGTCACAAGGACGTGATGCTGCTGGAGCGAGTCCGGAGGAGGCCATGGAGATGCTCCAAAACTGGAGAACCTGTGCTTTGAAGACTGGGAAAGCTGGGAATGTCCACCCTGGAGAAGGGAATGTGCCAGGGAGACCTGAGATCCCCTTCCAGTGCCTAAAGGGCCACCAGGAGAGCTGGAGAGGGACTGGGGACAAAGGATGGAGGAACAGAACACAGGGAATGGCTTCCCACTGCCAGAGGGCAGGGATAGGTGGGATACTGGGGAGAAATTCTCCTTGTGAAGGTGGGCAGGCCCTGGCACAGGTTGCCCAGAGAAACTGTGCCTGCCCCACCACTGGAAGTGTCCAAGGCCAGGTTGGATGGGGCTTGGAGCAGCCTGGGCTGGTGGAAGGTGTCCCTGCCCATGGCAGGGGGTGGAACTAGATGAATTTTAATGTCCCTTCCAACCCAAACCAGGCTGGAATTCCATGATTCTATGCCTGCAAACCAGATTGGGATGATCGATTTGGGGCCTGAAGGGTTTGGAGAGGGGCCTAGGGGGGAGCATGTGCACGATGGGATTGTCCCCCCACCACTCCAGGTGACGTGCTGATATGTTTGCTGTGTCCTTTGGTGCCTGCGTGTCATCTGCCTTGGCTGGGTGCCCAAAGGAGGGGAGGGGGCAGCTCCTCTTGGTCCTGTTGGCTCCTGGCACCCAGATGGAGTGGGCAGGGTCTTTATAAACCCCTGGGAATTTTCCGTGGGTATCCCAGGATGATGCAGCTCCTTGTGTTCCTCTGCACTGCCTCTGCCCTGGCCCAGGGGGTTACTAAGTAAGTCACCACAACATCTCTCCAGGGGCCACCTGAGTCAGGCAAAGGGAGAAAATGAGAAATCCGAGCTTCTTTGTGGCTCTGGGGAGCAGAGGTGAGGTCTGAGGCTTGGGAAAGCTGCTCCAGGGGTGCAGAAAATGAGGGGTTGCCTGAGGTGGGGCTGGTTTTAAGGGGGGAGAGGGGGGCTTTTGGTGAAATCCTCTTGACTCAGAGTTTTGGGGGAGTTTTCTGTGTTCCTGCCATTGGGTCAGCAGGGACATTGAAGGTATTAAGTCCTTCTGGCAGGAGCTGCAGGCAGCAAATTCCCATCTGCCTCTTCCTTTTTCCCTTGTTTTCCTTTTCCTTCCTTCTTTTCCTGCCTGCGCCAGGTTGCCCTTGGAAAGGGGAAAGAAGCTGAGAGAGATCCTCAGGGAGAAGGATCTGCTGCACCAGTTCTTCCAGCACCACCACTACGACATCGGCACCAAATTCCCACATGCTTTTCTCAATGGAACCAAAGTGGCCACGGAGCCCCTGCTGAACATCCTGGACGTGAGTGTGGGCTCTGATCCCCAGTGGTGGTTTATGGGATGTGCTCCCCATGTCTGGATTGTTCATGGACCAACCAAAATCCTTTGACCCCAAATCTCACATCCTTCACCCCACACTGGTGGCCTTGGACAGAGAAATATTCCCCCAGGAGCTTTGCTGGAAGGAGGATGTCCCCATGGAGAAGGAGAACATGAAAGTTGGAGGCCTGGGGAAGCTCCAGGTTTGGTTTCATGCCTTAAAATCCACCTCTTGCCCTGCTGTCCCACAGGTGGAGTATTATGGGACCATCTCCATTGGCACCCCACCACAGGACTTCTCTGTGGTCTTCGACACCGGCTCCTCCAACCTCTGGGTCCCCTCTGTCTCTTGCCCCAGCCTGGCTTGTCGTAAGTAAGAACTTTCTATTGCAGCAGAGCTGGGTCCAGCTGTACATCCTGGGCTTAAAACAGCCTAAAAACTGGGGTGACATCGCCAGGGAACTGGGATCACCCAGCAGGATCCATCACAGTTGTGCAGCGCTCCGGAGCAAAGAGTGTTTGGGGTGTAGGACCTGCCCAGTGCTCTGTTCCGCAGTGAACAGTGCTCGGTGCCTCCATTTCCCCACCTGTGATGGGAATTCCTGGCGATCCCTGGTTTCAGGAGCAGGGGGAAGGATGTGCAGCAAATTCCCACAGGTGAATTGTTCCCGAAGGCAGGATGATGAACGCAGCTCAGCAGGGTCCCTCCTCCCACAACTCCCTTTGGCCTGGCCTTGCTCAAAGGCTCAATTTTGTGTTTGTCCTCCTGTCTAGAAAGGCACCAGATGTTTGACCCGTCACAGTCCTCCACCTACAAGAGCACAGGGCAGAGCCTGTCCATCCACTACGGGACCGGGGAGATGGAGGGAATCGTGGGCTCCGACACCGTCACCGTGAGTGTGTCCCCTGTGTCTTCTCCACCTGATTGACAACAGTATCCCAGTGCCTCACCCCAGTGACATCCTCCCTGTCTCCAGGTTGCATCTCTGGTGGACACCAACCAGCTCTTTGGCTTGAGCACCACTGAGCCTGGGCAGTTCTTTGTCGATGTCAAATTCGACAGGATCTTGGGCTTGGGGTACCCAGATCTGGCAGCTGATGGGATCACACCAGTCTTTGACAACATGGTGAATAAGAGCTTGGTGCAGGAGAACCTCTTCTCAGTTTACCTGTCCTGGTAAGTCACGTGGATCTCTGGGCATGGAGAAGGTGGTGGACGCATCTTATGCACATCATTGCATTTTTTGGTGGCTCCAGATCTGTTGTCACCACTGCCATGGGATGCTGTCTCTATATCACGACATTCTGGGAGCCACCAGAGTCACCAGGGAGCTTATGGCTTGCAGGGAAACAGTTTCCAGGCACATGATCCCTTTCTTGGGGTCCAAAAACCTGGCCATGCTGCTGTACCCCTGCCCTGCTGGTGAGGGCAGAGGTTGTGACCGTGGCATCACAACCGATGTTTCACCCCGTGGGACAAATGTTCCTGCTGATCTAACCTCCTGCACTGAAGCCACCTGGCAACACCTCCCCTGTTTTTCTTTTCTGCATCATCCAGAGAGGAAACAGGGAGTGTGGTCATCTTTGGAGGCATTGATGAGTCTTATTTCACTGGCTCCATCAACTGGATCTCCGTCTCCTACCAAGGGTACTGGCAGATTGCCATGGACAGGTAAATCAGCTCTGCTGGTCTATGCTCACTTTGACATTGCTTCTAAAGAGACTTGGACCCATCACCATCAGACCCTTTCCATTGCCATCCAACATCCCATGGCTGAGGAATGAAGAGGTTAAGGGGATAAATTCAATAGTACTTTGGTAATTGCCACCCAAAAGGAGGATGCTTTGGGCCTGGGACACAGCCTAGTTCCTATCTGTGATTTTGGTGGTGTCTCTGGTGATGTGTACAGCAAAATTATGGTCCAAAACATCCTTTTTTAGGCTTGGTTGGTCTCAGCTACTGGGTTGAGTTCAGTGTTTCAGTGCCCAGGTGTGCAGTAGTGGCTGTGTTCCCACTGGCACTGCAGGAAGGAAAGGATTTTCCAGGAAGGAAAAGGCTCCTCACAGGCATCGCCTTGGGACCCAGCTTCAACTTTTGTAGAAGAAGTTAAAAAAGGGGTGTCCCTGGTGCTGTGAACAGTAAAATTATGGTCCAAAACCTCCTTTTTTGGTCTCAGTTGGGTCTCATCTGTTGGGGTGTGTTCAGACCCCAGGTGTGCAACAGGAGCTGTGTTTCCACCAGGACCGCACACTCCAGGAAGGAAAAAGCTCACAGGCAGCTCCTTGGGTAACCCAGCTCTAATAATTGAAGTTAAAAACCATCACTAAGGTCCGTCTGGTTGTTCAATGTCCCCACACCTTGTGTCCCCTCCCAGCATCATTGTGAACAGCCGGGAGGTTGCCTGCAGCGGTGGCTGCCAGGCCATCATCGACACCGGCACGTCCCTCGTGGCTGGGCCACCGTCGGCCATCAGCAGCATCCAGAGGGCAGTTGGAGCTGGGCAGGCTGTGCATGGAGAGGTGAGAGCCCACCCTGCCCGCCCTGGAGCCCCCCTTGCCCTGCAGAGCCCCTGCCAAGCCTGATTCCATGCACGGGGTCAACCCCCTGACACCTCCAGTAGAGCCCACCCTGAGAGTGTCCCAGTGTCCAGTTCATGGCAGGGAATCACCGAGTCACTCGGAAGGGAGGCGTCAGGATCATCCAGTCCAACTCCTGGCCCTGCAAGGACACCCCCAACAATCCCACCCTGAGAGTGTCCCAGTGTCCAGTTCATGGCAGGGAATCACCAAGTCACTCGGAAGGGAGGCATCAGGATCATCCAGTCCAACTCCTGGCCCTGCAAGGACACCCCCAACAATCCCACCCTGCCTCTGAGAGCGTTGCCCAAACACTCCCTGAGCTCTGGCAGCCTCAGGGCTGTGACCCCTGCCCTGGGGAGTTTGTTCAGTCCCCGACCACCCTCTGGGGGAAAAATCCATCCCTGCTATCCAGTCTCACCCTGCCCTGACGCGGCTCCAGCCATTCCCTTGGGTCCTGTCGCTGCTCACAGAGAGCAGAGATCGGTGCTGCCCCTTCTCTGCCCCCCCTGAGGATGCTGAAGACCACCATGGGGTTTCCCCTCTGTCCTCATGCTCTGAACATGAGGTTTCCCTCCAAAGACCCCCTTCCCTCTGCTCGCTGCAGCACAATGTGAACTGCAGCTCCATCCCTGCCATGCCTGATGTCATCTTCATCATCGATGGGCTCCTGTACTCTGTGCCTGCCTCGGCTTACACTGAGCAGGTGAGGAGGAACGAGTCAGTCCTGCTTGCAGGAGCTTCTCCAAAGGTCCTTCCAGTCTCTGCACTCACCTTGGCCTCTCCCATTCCCGTGGCAGAGAGGGGATGGATGGCCATGGACCTCCAGAGCAACACAAGGCAAGACACCAACCCACATCTCCCCCGTTTGCCTTTTCTTGCTCCAATGCAGCATGACCCAGGATCCTGCACGAGCAGCTTCCAGAACACCTCTGGAGACCTCTGGATCTTGGGAGATGTCTTCCTCAGGGTGTACTACAGCATCTTTGACTGGGCCAACAACCGCGTGGGACTGGCCAAGGCTGTTTAGATCCACCACGGGGATGTAGTTCCATCTCCAACCACACCACAACCATGTTTTTTGGCGCAAATAAAGTGCTGACGGTTCAGAGTCGGTGGCTGCACGACTGTTTCTGATGGAACCCCCTGCAGCAGCACAGGCTGGGCACAGAGTGGCTGGAGAGGGGCCAGGCACAAAGGGACCTGGGGGTGCTGAGGGACAGGAAGCTCAACAGGAGCCAACAGTGTGCCCAGGTGGCCAAGAAGGCCAGTGGGATCCTGGCCTGGATCCAACATAGCGTGGCCAGCAGGAGCAGGGCAGTGATCCTTCCCCTGCACTCTGCCTTGGTGAGGCCACACCTGGAGTGTTGTGTCCAGTTCTGGGCCCTCAGTTCAGGGTGGACATTGAGGGGCTGGAGCGGGGCCAGAGAAGAGCAACAGGGCTGGGGAAGGGACTGGAGCACAAGTGCTGTGGGGAGAGGCTGAGGGAGCTGGGGGGGTTTAGTCTGGAGAAAAGGAGGCTCAGAGGTGACCTCCTCACTCTCTAGAACTCCCTGAAGGGAGGTTATAGCCAGGTGGGGTTGGTCTCTTCTCCCAGGCACTCAGCAATAGGACAAGGGGGCACGGGCTGGAGCTCTGCCAGGGGAAATTGAAGTTGGATATTAGAAAGAAATTCCTTACAGAGAGAGTGGTCAGGCATTGGAATGGCCTGCCCAGAGAGGGGGGGGATTCACCGTCCCTGGGGGGTTTTAAACTGAGATTGGACGTGGCACTGAGTGCCATGATCTGGTAAAGGGACTGGAGTTGGACCAAGGGTTGGACTTGATGATCTCGGAGGTCTTTTCCAACCCAATCAATTCTCTGATTCTATGATTCTGTGAATCAGGAAGGAGCTGTCGAACCTCTGCTGCTTGGCAGTGATTTCAGGAGCATTTGGTCTTCACAGACCTATGGCCTTTGAGAGCTGCAGGGGCCAAGGATGGGAAGTCAGGATTGGCTCTTTTATTGAGGTTACATCATCCAGTGATTCTGGAACCCCCAAATTTCCAGCCAGGGAGGATGAACTCACCATCCCAGACACAACCCTGCAGACCCCTGCAGACCCACAGCCATGTCCCACCAGTAGCTCCCACGTCCCATGACCCAGTAGCTCCCCATCCCTGGGCCCGGGGCTTGGTGTCATCCCAGGGTAGTGAATCCACCAGGAACATGTGGCTTGGCTGGAGTTTTCCCCTCCACCAGCCAAGAGAGCAGGGCAGGAAAGGGCTCTCACCCAGTGCCTCCCATGGTGAGGCTTTTACAGAAGCACAAGACTGGAACAGCTCCCATTTTTCTAAAGGAATTTAACTCCATCCACCTCAAACCCTCTTAAATATGGAGGTTGCCTCTTTCCCTGGGAGCAACTGCACTGGAATTGCTAAGTGGGAAGCTGGGAGAGAGATCCAAGTCCCTGCTGCTTCTGCATTCCTGATGTGCAGAGAAAAAGGGAATATTTGCATTATTTATTGATCAACGAGACTCCATCACTGATGGGGTCTAGAGATCCCTTACCCCATGGGAACAGGAATGTGGAGGGAGAAATCCAGGTGATTTGGGCTGGAAATTAAGTGTTCTCTTCTCTCACTGTGCAAAAGTTGAGTTGACTATAAAGGAGGATGTGATGTGGGGTGGTGGGAGTGGGATTTATCCCACCCCAGATCCTTGGGATCACCCATCCCTGGGTTTCCCAGCCCAAGTACGTGAGGGATCCAAGCCTGGATTTTGAGGAGAGGGGATTTTCCTTCAGCTCCTTCACGTGACTTTTCTCACTGCCATGAACAACAAGAAATGAGGCTGATGCAGTGGCACTCACATCTCCAGGGATCAGCAATCCATGGACCAGCCCCGCCAGGGTGGACATGACCTGCAGGAGCACCCAGGGGGCTGTAGCTGTGGTCTGTGGGAGTGGGACAGGAGTGGCACAGGAGTGGGACAGAAGTGGGACAGGAGTGAGACAGGAGTGGCACAGGAGTGGGACAGGAGTGGCACAGGAGTGGGATGTCGATCCTTGCCTTAAATGCAGTGACAGGAGGCCACCAGTGCCGAGACCCCCTGGAAAACCACCCCCCTGGAATGGGCTTCCTCCATGGGAGCATCCCCCTGGCCAGAGCAGCCCTTCCCACATCCCCGCTCACACACGCAATAAAGGAATATCCCGGGTAAAAGCTTCCAAGCGTGAATTAGAGAGAGGGGAACAGACACCGGGAGTGTTTCCAGCCAGGACTGTCAGTCCTGGAGTGCCACCTCCTGGCAAACCTGAGCTCCTGTGCTCTGCATCCCTGTCCCTGCAAGTGTCCAAGGCCGGGCTGGAAGGGACTTGGAGCAACTTGGTCTACTGGGAGGTGTCCCTGCCCGTGGCAGGGAGTGGGATGGGGGAGGTTTAAGGTCCCCTCCCACCCAAACTGGTCTGGGATTGTCGGGAATTTCACCTTTAAGGAGGAGTGAGACATTTCTGGTGGACAAATATCTCACAGCTGGCCAGAGGTTCTGAATTCTTCCAGGGATAAAAAGAACACAGGACAATTTTCTGATAAAGCAAAGACATTTCTTGTCTTCTTTTTAGTTTTCCAGTGGCAGTACAAAATTTCCAGAGGCAATTCCGCCTGTGCAGCAGGAAGGCATGAAGGATTGGCTCATCAGGGACTGACTCCAGCACAGGGCAGCTCCTGCGAGCTTTTTATGGATTTCCTGGAGCTCAGAGCTTTGGGCTTGTGTTTGGGAAGGCTCCAAGCTGTGAATTGTGCAGGAAAATGGGATTTCTGGCAGGTTTTTACCAAGCACCAGCTGAGCGTTGACGCTGCGAATTCACAGCCTGGTTTTCCTCCTCTTTGGGATAAAGGGAAAGTAAGTTAATGAGTCTGGAGGGGTTTAATGCCTCTGACCCCATCCTCAAGGAATAAATTAGGGATTCCCTTTGGACCTGGCCTCCCACAGGGGATGGCGGGAGCCAAACTGATGGGGAAACTTCTGCAGAGTTCACAGGTCTGGAGACCTGTTTTCCAGAAAAGCTGTGGCTGCCCCTGGATCCCTGGAAGTGCCAAGGCCAGGTTGGATGGGGCTTGGAACGACCTGTGCTAATGGAAGGTGTCCCTGCCCGTGGCAGAGGGACAGGAGGATCCTTAAGGTCCCTTCCAACCCAAATCCTTCTCGCATTCTCTAATGTCCCACATCTCAACCCTCCCACACACAATTCCTCGCTGGGAACCAGATGGAATTCCCAACTGGGAGCAGCACAAAGCCAAGAACAAAAAGTTGAGTCCAAACGAACAGTATTTCCTCCATGCCATACTTTGAAGCAATTATTCCTTTATTTGAGGATAGAGTTTACAAGTGAATAAGAATCAGGTTGTTCATTCTTCCATCCATCCATCCATCCATCCATCCATCCATCCATCCATCCATCCATCCATCCATCCCAGCACCATTATGGTCCATGTTTCCTGAGGGAGTAGGAGGAGTGATGAGCTCATGGCTGAATAATTCCCAGACCAAACCTTTCTCTCTGAGCTTCCTGTGGTGATTTCCCAAGGAATAAACACCAAAAGTGCTTCAGATTTGAGAGGCTGGGAAAGAATTTGGGGAGGGGAGCATGAAAAATGTAAAAGGATGTAAAAAGTTCAAGTTTTCCAGAAGAAAAGGAAAGAGAAGCTGTTATGGAATGAAAATAGGGATTGTGGAAGAGCAGCTGAAGAGACCTGAGGGATGAGTAGGGAGGAGCTGGGGATGTTCCCAGCTGGGTCTCCTCCAGCTGTTCCCAGCTGTGCCTCCTCCAGCTCTTCCCACAGATGATCAGAGCTCGAACACGGTGGGAAGGAGACTAAATAGCTCTCACAGCTTCTCCTGTCTGAGATGGTGGCAAAGGGTGGGGTAAAGAAAAGGATGGTGGAGGGATGAGGAAAAAACCCAGGGAGGGCAGATGAAAAGGGGGATGTGTCCCAGAGGGAAAAGGAATTGTACTGGTCGTGTCTCAGACACATCCCCTGGGCTGCAAAACACCTCATTGCAGGAAGGCAGTGGACAAAAAAACCAACCCAAACTAAGAACCTCCTCCAAGCAGGAACAGGGATTTCTGCCACAGCAAAAATCTCAGCAAGCCCAAACCCTGATTTTCCAACAGCCCAGGAAAAATAAAAACTAATCCCTGTTTCACCACTTCCTGAATAAAATTGCAAACCAGGGATGGTGGAACCTTGGGGAGGTCAGACATCCAAGGCAGCAGATGTGGGATAACAGTGGATGGGAGACACAGCACGAGAAACTGGGATTTAATGGAGGCAGAGACATCCGAAAAAAACCAGCTGAGTGAGACAGTGAACTGGGAACAAAATGGGTTTTTTCAGGAGAAAACCTGCTGGCCTTGGAGAAAAAGGCAAAATGAGCTGCTGCTGGCTTCTCCTGCCAAATGAAAATTTTTTTCCCATGGAAATTTGCATATTTTAGCAAAGCAGAAGTGCCTTTTTACACTGGGGCACTTCGGGCCTTGTTTTCTCTGTGGATTTTCTCTGTATCCCCTTTGCAGTAACAGAAGTGGCAATAAAAGCTGCAAGGTGCCCGTGGCTCATCCCCAGGGGTGTTTGTACACCAGATAACCCCCAAACTGAGCACTTGTTGCAGGAGGAATCTCATTCCCTCTCTCAGAGCTCAGTTTTCCAGTGCCCTGGACCATTTTGGCCACGGTGTCACCGTTCTGGTCACCATCCCTGTCCTCCTAAACCCCTCACCTGACGGCTTGAGTCGATCCATCACTGCTGAGTCAGCAAATTTAATTAGTCAGGCAGACCAGGGAACTCATCCAGTTAAATATATCCCCTCTAATTTCTTCTTCTTTTTTTTTTTTTTTCCCCAGTTTATTTTTGCAGGCAGAGTAGTCCCAGATCTGGGAACTGGTCAGACCACCAGATCCAAAGTGGTGGGTGGGGAGGAACTATTTAAATGGATTAAGAAAAGCAGGGCATTGGACCCACCTTCAGCTCATTTTATGTCATTTTGCTCTTTTAGCTCTCCGGTAAATGGGGGGAAATCTCTGAATGTGGAGAATTCCACTTTGGCCCTATGGAGGGAGGAGAGAAATGTCAAAGCAGATAAGCATCAAATAAAAACCACCAGATGAGCATCAAATGACAAAAAAACAACAAACAGACCGATGGGCAGGGCAGAGAGATAAGAAAGATGGTGTTTATTTGAACAGCCACAGGAAATCAAGAGTTTGAAAAATGTCCAGAAAAAAAAAAAAAAGCAGCAGCACATTTTTTTTTTCCAAAAAATAAATAAATCAGAGCATGCAGATGTTTGATAACTTATCCAGCCAATCCCACCTGACAGTGCCCAGTCCCATCACACCCTCAAGAATCACTTTTTGGCCTTGTCTCGTGGGTAACCCCCATTGGTCTTATTGAGTGACTCCATGCTGCCGTTGCCTGTGGCCACACTGGCCAGGAGCCGTTCCACCTCCCCGGGCAGGATCTGCTTCTCCTCGTTCTCCGTCTCCCTGTGGTAGAAATAGTTGAAGTTGGAGACGATGACGGGGACAGGCAGCGCGATGGTCAAAACCCCTGCGATAGCGCACAGGGTGCCCACGATCTTCCCACCTAGGGTGGTGGGACACATGTCTCCATAGCCCACCGTGGTCATGGTCACCACGGCCCACCAGAACCCATCTGGAATGCTGGAGAAATGGGACTGTGGCTCATCAACCTCCGCGAAGTAAACGGCGCTGGAGAAGAGGATGACGCCAATGAAGAGGAAGAAGATGAGCAGGCCCAGCTCCCGCATGCTGGCCTTGAGGGTCTGGCCCAGGATCTGCAGCCCCTTGGAGTGCCGGGAGAGCTTGAAGATGCGGAAGACCCGGACCAGGCGGATGATCCGCAGGATGGCCAAGGACATGTTCTGCTGCCCATTGAGTTCGCTCTGCTGGATCAGCTCGGTGGTGAGCGTCACGAAGTAGGGGATGATGGACACGATGTCGATGATGTTCATGATGTTCCTGAAGAACTCAGTCTTGCTGGGGCACACGATGAAGCGGACGAAGAGCTCGAAGGAGAACCAGACGATGCAGGCAGTCTCTATGACGAAGAAAGGGTCCGTGAAGGTGCTGTGGGCCAGCAAGGTGTCTGTCACGTTCCTAGAAAGTTCCTGGGCTGACTTAAACTCCCTTTCCTCCCGGAATTCTGGCAAGGTCTCCATGCAGAAGATGATGATGGAGATGACAATGACCAGGACGGAGACCAAAGCTACACCCCGGGCTGCGCTGGAGCTTTCGGGGTACTCGAAGAGCAGCCAAAATTGCCTATGAAAGTCATTGGTTGGTAAGAGGGTCTCAGGATCTTTGATGAACCCTTCATCCTCCCTGAATTGGTCCATGGCTTCATCCCCCAGCTCATAGAAGGTGATTTCATCAGCAAAGACATCGATGGGGACGTTGGCTGGGCGCCGAATTTTCCCACCAGACTGGTAATAGTAGAGGATTCCATCGAAACTGGGCCTATTCCTGTCAAAGAAGTACTCATTCCTCATGGAGTCAAAGTAGCGCATCCTCTTTTCTGGGTCCCCAAGCAAGGTCTCAGGGAACTGGTCAAGGGTCTTGAGCCACGTCTCAAACCTCAGCCCGGCGATGTTGATAATGACTCGCTGGTCCCCCTCATCCATGGCCGCTCTTTCTCCCACCAGGTGGTCGCTGAACTCGGCAGAGAACCTGGAGAAGATGGTCTCATTGTTGGCGTTTTCGCTGTTGATGAGGATTCTCAAGTTGGAGAGCAGGTTGGCACAGCTGGGGTGGCCTTTCCGCGACTGCCCGGCGGGGCTGAGGTCATTTGAATAACAGGGATCCTCCACGATCTGATCAGCGTTGTCAAAACTGACTAGTGCCACCTCCATCTCCTTCCAACTGGACACGTCCATCATACACTAATCAGATTAGCAGCATAAATCCCCGGATCCAGTGCCGGCAGCTCGAGTCTTTCCCACGCTACGAGGACCTGCAAGGGAAGGGACAGGGAGATGGGGCTGAGCTGGCCATGTGCATTATGGGCTTGACAACAGAATCAAACAAACCCGAGGTCAAACAATCCTGGACTTCTGGTTTTTAATAGAAATGTTTATTCCGTTGACTGGCAAAACATTTTCCAGAAAGTAGTTCCTCTCCAGATCCTACAAACCCCTCCTGGTGTGGCTTTGTCATCATTAACCTCCCAACACCACCGACAGCACCTAAGGAGGAAAGGTCAGGCAGGAGTAGAGGATGGGGGTGAACCCAAGTGTCCCACACAGCCTTTCCCCAGCAATCCCAGAGCAAGGGGTCATTCCAGACATTTTCAGGTGCGGATCCAGAGTTGAGAGCAGGATTTGGAGATGTTAAACATGGACGTCCTGGTCAGCAGCAGCCCTTGATCCAGGTGGGACAGTCATTGGTTCAAGCCCCAAGAGGTCCTGTGCTGGATCAACTGGCATTCAGAAACAAATCCCAAACCAGGAGTCACACTGGGATTTAGGGAGTGCAGACCAGGAGGAGAACCTTGGAGAACCCCTTTTCTCTGCATGAACTGGGACCCCTTGTTTTGATCCAGACCTTGGGGCAGGCATTGGAGGAGGTGATGTCCTCCAGAGTTCTCCTGGGTCTCCTCCCTGGTATTCCTGGTAGTCCCAGCCACAGGAAGAAGACAAGGACTAAGCACTCAGGTCACTTGGAGAGCACTTTTCAGCTCATGGAGTGGATTATTTTCCGAACTGGCTCTGTCAGGTGCTCAGAACCAGTCACCGTGTCCCCAAAATATTCCCGGCCATATTCCCAACACATCACTGACATTGTCCTGAACTCAGAGAAAAGTCAAACAGGAGACCAGGGACCAGACCAAGCTGTGGAGCTGGGAAATGACCTGCCCTGCCCCGGGGAGAGAAATGAGATATTAACAGGGAACAGTTCCGGGGAGATTTGCCCCATAATGAACTTTCCAAGTCAACTCAATGCCCTGATTTATTTCCCTCCCAACATGCATTTTCCAGGCAGGAGACACCACAGAGGGACACGTGGGGGGCTGCTCTGTGTGACACACTCACCAAGGGCACAGTGGCTTCCTTACCCAGGGAGTGAACCAACCCAGATGCCCTGCACTGCCAGGAATAGCAACACAATTTAGGCCACAGAGCAGCAGCAGCGCCACGGCCGGTCCTGTGACGAGGATGCTTCATCCATCCCAGTGCTGGGATGATGTCCATGGGGACTGAGTTGCTCCCAGAGCCTCCACATTCCAATTTCTCTGCAGGAATATGGGGCTCTGAAGCTGTTTCCTCCCCAGAAGCAGATTTGTCCTTCCTTGCTGACACACAGCTGGGGAAGGGGGGTAGGACAAGCCAAACACCCAAATCTGGTGCAGAAATTTGACTTCAACATCCTGACTTGTACAAATCCTCCCTCATGTCTCCTCTCCTCAGCTTTCCAGTTCCAGCAGCAAAACTTCCTACAGGAACCAGCATCCACAGCCCAGCCAAGGGCTCAGCCTTGCTCTTTCCTCAGCAGAGAGTCTGGATTCGGGGACAAATCCCACCATTTATCATAAGCTGTTTACAGACCATGGTCCTCTGCCCAAACCAAAGCCACCAAGGGCAGCTGTTCACAGGGATCCACCCCTCTGGAGCTGCTCAGGGCTCGTTTTGTGCAGATTCTCCCACTTGGGGACATGGAGGGAGGAGTGTTCGGGGCAGGGGGACAGAACAAGCAGCAGCAGGGTGGTTTTGCCCCTCAAAGTGATGTTTTGCAAAGCTGAGGAGCTCAAATGAGTCCAAACCCACATCCTGCAGCTCCAGCAATGTCCACTTTGGATGTGCCCAAGGACTGGTAATTTGTGGGGTTGGATTCACGCCAGGCTTAACTATTTGGTGGCTCTGTGAAAAGCTGGAAGGACAAGACGTAACATCAGAGCAACCCAGAGCTGTGGATAACGCTGGTTTCAGGAGCATCAGGAGGTTGGCAAAGAGATAACACAAAAAGCCTGGCCCAAATAAAGCTCTTTTGAATCTTTTGAGGGAAAAACGAGTGTAAAAGATAAAAGAAACAGTAGCACACATCATTCCCTTCTTGCATCCTTATCTTTTCTCAATATAAATCCCCCAAGATGATTTTAAAGATGAAAAAAAATGAAAGAAAACCAGTTTGAATCAGAGTTTAGTGTTCAGTGCATGGGTAGCTGCCCTGACCCACCACACCTCCAGCCTAGGGGGAGAGTCCAGAGGGGTCCAGCCCTCCAGGAACTTCTCTTGGCAGTGGCACAAAGTTAAAGCAGCTAAAGCTGGTCATGGAATTGCATCCAAAGGCTGCACCGTGAGATGATCTCGGTATTTTAAGCATTAAGTTTTAAGAGCTTAACTCTTAATACTGCTGGGCAAGAAAGTTCCCCAGTCCTTGCTTGGGAAGGACATCTTCATCCCAAAGTTTTTGGCTGCAGAAAGAATTGTGAATTTTGAAATCTGGCTTTGAATTGAATCTTGAAAAGCGGCTTTGAATTGAGTCTTGAAATCTGGCTTGGCTCTGGAGCCTCACAAACATCAAACCCTCTGCATCATCCCTTATGGGGAAACAGAGGCACAGAGCAATTTACAATTTACACGCCACGATCAGGGCTGAAAGTGGAAAGTTATCCCCGCTGGGACATGGAAAGGTCATTTTAAGTTCCATTTCAAGCCCTTGGGCAACTTCCCATGGGATGCAGGGCTCTCTTCTTGCCTTAAAAAGCCCCCAAACATACTAAAGTCTGTCTGTCCCAATCCCCAGAGGGAGGTGCCCCACCTGCTCCCAAGCACTCCCACCTTATCAGCCACATTTTTATTTAAGACCAAATTTAACAGCGTGTCCTGAAACCACAAAATATCTCCCCAAAGCTCTTCTCCACACTCTGGCCTCCAGCGGAGGCTTGAACTAGAAAGTTGCCTCTTTTTTTCCTCCTAAATCACCCAACATCTGCTTCTGGGAATCTGATTAACTAATATGCTTCAGCGGAAATCCCTGGCTGCGGAAAATAATGTAATAATAATAATAATAATAATAAAAATCACACAGGAGGGGGAGCAACAGAGAAAAGAGAAAGGTCATTTTGAGGGAGACTTTGTGCTTTACCCATCACATCCAGGGATATTGGGGCTGGTTTCCACCAGCCCTCTGCATCCATCAAAATCTCCCTGCCTGGAATTTCATACGCTTCCCACCCATCCTACTTTCATCTCTCTCAGGCTCCTGAGGCAAAAAACACCCGTTTCCAAGGTTTTCCAGAAAACTGGAGTCGCTAACCCCATCCCCTCCCCATCAGCCCTGTATGGGAGGAGAAAAGGGGTCCTTCTTCCCACACCAGCACCTACAAGGACTTACCTGGACGGGGCATGGAAGTGCCAGAGCCCTCTGCATCTGGGAAGAGAGTAATTAACCACCCATCGGGATGTGTTGGGAAAGCAGAGACGGAAAAAACCCCAGTCCGGCCATACTCTTGGAAGGTCCCTTTGGGATAACGCAGCCAATGTCATTTGAAAGGCTCCTCTCTCTTGGCTTCCCCGTGTCATTGGCCGGCACTGGCTGTTGGCGGTGGCATCCGGCACCGGTCGGAGCCTCCATCCCCCTGTGCAGCCCTCTGAGCGGCCGGGCGGGCTCGGGGACGCGGCGCTGCAGGGGCGGAGGGCACAGCCCGCGGAGGGGGCGACCCGGGCACCCACCTCCTGTCCCCCCCCGCCCGCCGGCCGGCGACACGGGGGAGGACGTGCCCTTCTGGCTGATGCCACCTTTAATCCCCAATAAAGCTCCGCATGGACCAGCGGGGACAAGTCTTGTCCGTGACGTGGCGAGGTCTGAGCTGGTCCCCGGGAGAGAGTCGGAGAGGGGGGACAGGGACAGAGATTGCCAGAGGGCAAAAGTGCTCCTTTTTTAGTAAAAAAGTCTAGCAATGATGTGGAAAAGAGGAGGGGAGGGGAAAGGCCGGGGGCTGGAGAATCCCCCCGTGCCCACCCACCTCTCGCCTGTGGTCGTGGGGGCGGCGGGAGCCTTCGCAGGAGGGGACGGTGTCACCTCCGCGTGAGACATCTCCGGTCCCGTCCCGTTCCATCCCGGCCCATCCCGGCCCCTCCGTCCCGTCCCCTCCCGTCCCCTCCCGTCCTCTCCTGTCNCCCATCCCATCCCCATCCCCATTCCCATCCCATCCCATCCCATCCCATCCCCTCCCGTCCCGTCCCGCCCCGCCGGGACTGAGCCCAGTGGCCGCAGCGGGCACAGCGGGCACAGCCCTGCTGGGGGCACTGCCGGGGCACGGGGCAGAGCGGGCTGTGTCCCTGCATCCCGGCTGGGGGCTGCCCTTTGCTCCTCTGGTAATTAGCCAATTAATCACTGCACACCCGAGGTGTCCCTGGGTCCCGGCTGGGGGCTGCCCTTTGCTCCTCTGGTAATTAGCCAATTAGTGACTGCACACCCGAGGTGGGCAGGACTGGGCATGTTGGCGCCATTCCCCGAAATAAGGAGAATTTTTGCTTCTCTTCTCCAGTTTCCCCTCCTTTCCTTTCCATGCTCCCGGCCATGCCCGCTTTGGGTGCTCCAGAAGGATTTCATCCCTATGGGGTGGTCTCTCACAGGGCTCCATCCCGCCTCTGCCTTCCCCCCGGTCACCCTTCCCCCCTCCTCTTCCTCCTCCTTCATGGTCCTCCTTGCAGGCGTTTGGGAAGGCAGAGGAGGAGGTGGCACATTTGTCCCCGTGTGTTCCAGCCTGGATTCCTCCCCGGTGCTCTTCCTTGGCTCTTGAGGGACACGCTCACCTCGATTTCCCTCCCGGCAGCATCCTTGGCCGTCCTCTGGAGCGGTTCCTCCCCCGCCCCGCCCGTGATGTTAATGAGCACTTTAAAGCTCCCTGTCCCGGAGGAGAGCCTGCCTTGGAGCATCTCACACTCATCCCTGGCCCTCTGGGGTGGAAAGGGGACATCATGAGATTATCCAGACCTTTGATCAGGCCCTTCAGGGTGCTTTATCATTTTATACACCCCTTCTGCACCCCTAGAGATTACAGTCCTTACATTTCGCCTCATCCTAGACCTATTAACAAAAAAAAGAGTTAAATCAATCTCCCCTCCAAACCCAGCTTTGGCAGAGCTTTGACCACAGAGTGATTGGGTCTGTAGACAAAGTCTGACCTCATTTGGGGTTTTTTCCCCCCCAAATCTGCCTGGACCTAACCAGGGTCACGTCCTGCACACAGACAGGGAGTGTCCGAGGCTGAGGGACATGCAGAGAGTGAACATCACCCAGAGGAGCTGCTGATCTTGGACTGAGAAGCTTTAGCAAAAACTGTTGTTAAAATAGGAATATCCCTGAACTCAAAGCAGGGTTGTGGTCCAGGGGAGATGGATACATGGGTGGAGATGCCTGGAATAATATAATTTCCTCCAAGAAACGGGACAGTTACACAACTCCCTCATCTCCTGGGGGTTCAGCTACACCCTGGACACCCTCAGGAAGTTCTGCCTCTGTGTTCAGCCAAGGTGACTTTAAAATCCCTTTGGCACCAAGGATTTCGATGTCCCCCAGCCAGGCTGCCCCAGGCATTCCCCTGGCACTCTTTTCCCTCTAATCCTCCGCTCCGCACTCCTGGCTGGGATTTATCCCACAGGCAAATTTGGCACCTGAGGGTGTCCTGCATCCAGGACGGAGCAGAATTCCGGGAGTGCAGGCACAGGGTCACTGCCCAGCAGCTCTGCCACCAGAGGGGACATAAAACACTCCCCAGCCCAGCCAAACGCAGGGAGGGATTAGTTGGCAAAGGAGGGATTTTTGGCAGCAGGTCCCAGAATTATTGTTTGAACAGGGAGCTTTGTTTTCCTCGTGGGGAAAAGCAGAGCTCATCATCATTTCCCTCTGATCTGACCTGGGATGAGGCGGGCCAGGGTGGGAACACGGAGGAGAAGACAGGAGGGGTTCTGTGATGTGACAGGTCATTTGGACTTTCCCTAATTCCCACGCAAAGCGAGACTTCTGGAAAGCCATGTGGGCTGGGCTTTGCCCTGTGCCAGGCACCTGCCTCTGCCCACCCAGCAATTCACTGCAGTAATGAGCCTTTGCTAATTATCCTCTCTCTCTGCAGCACTAATTACCTGGAGTTCAGTCCTATTCCAGCCCCACGGCTCCAGGATGTAGCTGAGGTGGTTCCACAGCAACTCCACAGTGGGAATTTTTCTTCTCTCCCCGCTAATTGGAGTGCCCCTCAATTAGAAACACTTTTAGGAGGGGATTTTTGGGGAGTGCAATATGCAAGACCTGAAGCCAAACCCCTCAATACCCTCGGATTTAGGGCTGGGTTTATGAATATTTGAGTTCTGGCTCATGCACGGAGTGTCCTTGGAGGCTTAGTGAGGTGTCTGGGGCATCTGCCATGCGGGGAGCAGGGCAGCAATTATCTCCAGAAGGAAAACCAGGAGCTGCTGCGTTTGCTGGGGGTGATCCTGCAAAACTTTGTGGCTCAGGAGGGACGTTTGCAAATGCAGCTCTTTAAAATCCGGGCAAATGCACACAGCTGCAAGGGAATAAACAGGAGGGGAGATGCTGGTGGGTTTTCAACGATAAAAGTGTAGGAAAGAATAATTCCAATCTTCCAGGGTGTGATAAGGGTCTGGGAAAAGCTGCCTCTGCTGTCAAGTCCTCGGTGTGGGAATGGGGGAGAAATGAAAAAGGGGCCAAAATACAGGGAGGTATTTGGAAACCCCAGGGTTTCTCCTGCTCCACGGCACTGAGGAAGCAGCTGGTTCAGAGACTCCTTTGCTTTTAGGGCAGACGTTAAAGTGTGTCCGAGGCAAAGGAGGGAAAGACTTTTAACATTTAACCCCCCAAAATTATCTTTAAATTGTCAGAGGGCGGGTTTAGAAGGGATTATTGGGAAAAAATTCTTCCCTGGGAGAGTCGTGAGGCCAGAGAGGCTGTGGCTGCCCCATCCTTGGGAGTGTTTGAGGCCAGGTTGGATGGGGCTGAGGAGCAGCCTGGGCTGGTGGAAGGTGTTCCTTCCAACGCAAACCAGTCTGGAATTCCATGAAATTGCACCAGGAAATAAATTATGAGCCTGAAACAGCAACCACAGACTCCTATGGGCTACTTCCCTCGCTGTGCCTCAGTTTCCCCAGAGCTGGTGTTGTGCCAAACAGCCAGGAAGGAACTCCCTGGGAAAATATGTGCCTAAGATCCCAAACTGGATTCCTGGTGCTGGACTGGAGATGTCTGACCCTGCTGACACCCACGGTAGGCAGAGCAACACGCCCAACCAGACCCCTGTAACCCTCCCCGCTTCTCATACCCCATTCTGATTTTGTCACTCCTACTTTTTTATATGAAAAAAATCAGATTATCAGAGAGCCCAGGACATACAGTCCATGCCATGAAACAGATGAAATCTTTCTTATACCCAGCCATAGAGTCCGAAATTAATCAGCTATGGATTAACCGGGTCAGGATGTAATTTAATAACAAGCGAGGTCTGGTTCCTGCTCGGAGCCGCCGCGGTCCCACGCCAGGTGTGCTTGGAAGCTGCTGCAGCCCAGCACAGGTAGCAGGAAAATGGAAAAGCCAGATGGGATGAAATGAGCTCTGCAGGGCCAAAGGGACAGGGATAACCTGGGCCTGGGCCAGCCTTGGCTGCAGCTGAGCCCTCCTCATCTTCCTGGCACTCAGAGTCAGGTTTTTAGCCTGATTCAGGAAGATTTAAATGGATTTTTGACTCTGAGGGTGCTGTGGTGGCTTTTGAGGATGCTGAAAGGGCTCTTTGGAGACTGGGGGAGTGCTCTCTTCCCGGATTCATGAAGAAGTTGCTGCTGCCAAGCGTTTGACACTGTTTAGGAAGCAGCTGGAGAATGGACACACGGGCACAAAGTGCTTTGGAAGGGTTTGGATTAGCCTGGACTGTAAGAGGTGTGAGAAAGAGGGTGCTTGGAGTGACCTCTTCCCTCCGGATCATCCTGGGTGCCTGGATGGGGTCGGAGCAGGCTGCCACCCCCCACCCTCCCCTCCTGCTTACTGCCCTGTAACACGATAAAGAACTCGATCCCAAATCGATGGGAAACTTTCCCAGGCTATCCAAAAGTGCTGGGACAGAGGCAGAGCCGCCCCCCCTCCGCTGCCTGACCCAGCAGCCAGAGCTCAGCACTGCAAACCTCAGGCTGCTGCTGGGGATGAGCAAATGACTTTGTGCCCCCTCCAAATCCGCTCTGGCAGCAAACCCTGGAGGAGCTCGGTGGCCAGAGCCAAAAGTGGATCGAAAGGAGAAATGGAAAGCGAGAGGAAGCCGCTGAGCAGGTCAGACATTGATCCCAAGATTTGCAACAGCAGCACCGAAAGGAGCCCGTGGCAGGTTTAGGGTCCCAGCGTGGCTCAGGGGTTGTGGCACGGTGGGCTGAGCCAGAACCACTGCAGAGATCCAGACACCCCCCAGCACATCCCAGCACGCCCGTGACCCCCCAGGTGAGGACGGTGTCACCTGCTCCTGGCAGCACAAAGTAACGAAGGGTTAAAGAGATTGAGATGGTGCCAAGGAGACCCTCAGACTCCCGGGAAAGCTGAGGTTTGTCCAGCACACCCCCAATGATCGGGAGCACTTCGCCCTCCCTCTTCTTCCAAGGACAAACGAAACTTCCCCTGCCATCACCGTGACCCCCAAAAAATACTGCAAAAAAAGAGGAAAATGGTACCCAACTGCCCCAAACCCACCAACCCACCCATCATCTCCTCTGCCCCCCCAGTTCACCCCAGCACAATGAAATGAAGAAGGGAGCAACAAACCCGGCTTTTGCATCCTCCTCATCCTCCTCCAGCGCGAGGGGAGCCGGGTGCCCCTGTTGCCATCAGCTCCTCCCTCAGCCGGGCCAGGTGGGGGCTGCCCAGCAGTGCTGCCCCTTCCCCTCTGCCAGGCAGTGCTGGGATGCTCCAGCCTCTCCTGCGGAAAGGCGATGCTGGTACCCACGTGAGCCCAGTGGGACTCCTTGCCCTCATTCTCCTTGTGCCTGAAATGGGTTTTTGCTTCCTTGCTGGGCCCTGCCCAGCAGCAGCAGTGGCATCCAGGACTTCAAGCTACCTCTTTCACGTCTCCAAAAGTGTTCCACAGCCTTTGCTTTGCAAGTGAGGGTGAGGAAGGAGCAGCCTGGAGCGGAGGAAGAGGAGCTGATCCTCAGATGGGACCCTTTCTGTCCCCTCCACGCAGAGCTTCTCTCTTGGGATGTTCTGCCACACTCAGCCAGGACAGTGCTGGTCTCACAAGGACTTTCTTTTTGTGTGGGGAGACTCCAGCTGGTCTGAAGTCTCTGTGGAATAGTTGGACTATGCCACGAACCTTCTGCACACGTCAGGGTGATATGCACGGAAGAAAAGGCTGTGACACCAGAACAGAAATCCAGTCTCTAAAGTGATGAGTCATGTTTACTGACATGCGTGGTCTGTGTGTCCAATTAGGAATTATTTATGTATAGAGAAACCAATGGCCCTTGGACATGTGTCCATGCTCAGGTCTATAAGAATCGCAGCCTCTGATGCAATAAAGTTTTCCTGCACCTGTTCCTGTTTCTGGAACAAGACGATGTCGTTTCTTTGACCCGCCTCTAACTTCACGATGACATCTTTTCTGCACCCAAGGAGGGAGAAGCTGGAAAAACAGGACTCTCCGTTGCTCCCACAACCAGCACAGCCACACACCAAGGAACCAGCCAGAAGGAGGCGTCCAGGGCCCCTCTGGCCATGGGGCCCTTTGTCCAGGCAGTGTCCCAACATCTGGACCTGGCTTTGCTCCGGTTCAAGGGAAAATCCTCCATTCCCAGGAGCCTGGGATTGGCATTACAGGAGCCCCCAAATTCCTGAAGCTTCAGGAGCAGGAACTGCCTCCCCAGGGGGCTTTTTCCATACTCTTTTTATATGGCCAGTGGGGTGCCTTCCTCTGTGACCTCCTGTGGGGTGGTCATACCTTGATGTCCCACTCTGGGTCCTGGCTGTGCCTTGGTCTCACCCTGGAGCAGCCCCTGGCAGGTGCTGGGCAGGGGGTCTGGATGTGGCCACAATCCTTTTGTTATTCCCAAGACCATCACCCGCTGTTCCCAATCCAGGCAGCTGTTTCAACCCCCTGCCTGCTTTTCCAACAGGATTTAATGAATCCACAACTATTTCCCTTTCCACCACAACTATTTCCCTTTCCATTTCTCCCCACGGCCCCTGCAGGGAGCTCTTCCTTTCCTCCCTGTTCCAAAACTTCACAAGCAAACACAAAACCAAGAGCATCGCCCTGGAAAGGGTTCGAACACCCAGAAATGAGGGAACACCAGCCAGGGCTTTTCCAGACTGACCTCCAAAAGTCATCTGTGTCCTGAATCCTCCTGCCAGAATCTCAGGATGCTGAGCTTTTCCCTCAAGCTTTATTCCAGCTGGTGTAATTGGGGCAGGTTTCCATGCTGTTCCATTGAATTGGGAGAGGAAAATATTGAGCTCGGTCTGCCCTGAGCCCTTTCAGGCCATCCCATCACTGGGGTGTGTAAAGTTGGTGTCTCCCAGAGGTGCTGCTCCAGAGAAAGCCCAAGGAATAAAAAGAAAACTAGATCCTGGAAAATCAGGTCTGGAAAGTCAGCCTCCCCCCACCCCAACCTGGTACCTTCATCTGTGGGGAAAAGAAGATCTCAACGATGAGAAAAAGCAAAAAGTCTTCTTTCCTTGGCAACCTCAGGCTTCTAATGCCAAGCCAGAGCTGATTTTGCCTCGGAGCAATTTCCCGATCTCCATCCCATGACCTTTGAAAACAGATCCAGCCCCGAGGCAGCCAAGCCTGGAGGGGTGTATGGCCACTCCGGGATGGGGTGTTCTGGTCCCCACTCCACACCCAGGGCAGCCCTGACATGACTGTGGCAAAGACACAGTTTTCCCAACGGCCTCCCAGGAGCTGAATTCCATTTGAGATGCAATGGGAGATCAGTCACAGGGCACAGACACAAAAGCTTGGCTGTAAAAGCTGCAGGTTTAAGCCATCTTGGAGTTGGGGGAGATGCAAAGGGAACAGCTCAACCAAGAAACCCCAATCCTATTTCCTTGGGAATCAGCAAGTCAATAATTTTTTCTCCATTGAAAGTTAGGCTTTATTTGGTTGAGGCCTTGCTGGGATGGAAATTTCTAGAGTCTCTACAGAGATTGTCTCTCACTGAGACTGTAGAAGTCATCACACATCGAACAGGAACCAACTCTTATGGAGTAACTCTGGGGTGACACTTGATTGAAGCTGAACCCAACGCCAACCAAGTAAAGTCTTTGGCCCCTCCGAGCTCTTCCATCCAACCCTTGTCCCAGGGACTGGTTCTCTGTGGATTTTCCATTGGAGGATGGAAGAGTTGGTGGAAGCAAACACTGAGGCAGCACCAAGATCAGCTCAGGCACTGACCACAAGACCAGGGAAGACAACCCAGACCACCATGTTATTATCCCCCACTAAATATAAACTGCACCAAACCCACTGGAACCAGCAGCACTTTTGACACAGTATTCCCATTAACCCATCCCACACCCTGCTCTGGGTATTCCCACATTCCCTCCCCCAGGATCCTCTAAAACATCCCTTTCATTTCCAAACCAACCAAAAAAGAAACATCCCATGAATTATTGTTATTGCAGCCTGAACCTGATGTCATTTCTCCTGCATCCCATCCCTTCCCCATTTAATTCATCCCAGTGGAACAAGACGCTCCCAACACTGTCTTGGGTTTTAAGAGACCATTTGGCACCCTGGATTTCAGCTTGTCAGAAATATGGATGAATTCTTTTACTGGTTTAATTGGAGCAGGCTGAGGGCAACTAATATTTCCTGGGTATTTTTTGAGGTCTTCAATGTTCCTTGCCCATGTTCCCATAAGGCAGATTTGCAGCAGCTGAGGATTTTCTAATGGAAGCCTTGCAAAGCATTCAAACCCATTAAAAACATCACAGCCAAAAGTAACCACTTTATTTAAGCCTTGGAAGAGAAACAGAGGCTGTAAATGCTCAAAGCACAGGGTGTTTCTGTCTCGGTTCAGGCACAAACCCAAGAGCAGTCAAAAGTCCTGTATCAGCACAACTTGGTATAAAAACACTAATTTAGTTGGAGAGAAATGGAAACCTTTTCAACCAGGTGATTCTTTCACATCTTACTGATAATAAAGTAAAAGAAGTGGCTTCATAGAGGTGGGAGCTTTCCATGAATGTCGGGCTGGGTTACATTTCCATTATACCATGCCTGTCTTACAGGCTTCTATAAGCACAATAAATACAACAAATCCAGTCACTCACCTGCCGTGCTGTTCAACCGGCCCAAATTACAGCCCTTCTTGATGGAATAAGAGGCTCCTGTGTGGCTCTGGATGTGGTGGGTGCCTGCACGTCTCTGACACGCAGGTAAGGATTAGAGTTTGTCTCAGGAAAGACTCAGATTCAGAAATCCTACACCCCCATGAAACCCTACCTTGCCTCGCTGTCCTTGGCTTTAAAGGAAACACGGTGCTGCAACCGGGGCCGTGGTGCAGCATCACACACGGGGTGACAACTGCCCCGACCAGCCCCAAACCCCTCAGCAGCCACCTCCAAGGCAGGGGGGGAGCCCCGTGAGCCCAAAGCCTGAGCTGAACCCCAACAGTGATAGTTTGGAGCAGGTTTATTCTTGCGTGGGATGAGGGATTCCCTTTCCAGGCAGGGTTTCCCACCTGGCAGCAACACTGGTTTTAGGAAGCACCATTTGTATTTTAAGACCAAATGACAACCCAAGAGTCCAGCAGCTCATCCCTGGCCATGTGTGGGTTCTAGTCCAGGCTTTGGGTCCCACCAAGGCACAGTCCTGCCTCAACAGGAGCTGCACAGCTCTGAGATTGGGTTCTCACTCTCTTCCCTGTGCAAGGCTTTAGGGACATGAGGCCAAAACTGTGGGACAGGTTGACTTGAGGCCCCTCCATGTCCCAAGGAGGCCTTGGGAGCCTCTCAAGGGATTTTCCAGGAGACACTGAGCATCCTACCCTGTGGGAAGCTCCAAAAGCAGCACTGCATTCAGCTGTGAGCAGCATCAGGCAATGCAGGGGAGGAGGTGACGCACCCCAAGGTCACAGAAGTGTCTTCCCATTAGCAAAAGCCCACTTTGTTCCCACCAAGAACCAGATGTAGGAGATTTTGGCTGCTCTGGTGGGTCCTTCCAAGCCTATGGTGTGGGGTCCTGGTCATCTTTATCCCAAGAGTACGTGGGATGAGTTAAGCCCATCATCTTCCAGGTGAGGAGGGTGGGAGGAAGGTGCACACTGGAGCTGCAGTGTGGCCATGAGTGTGTTGACCAGCGTGGATGGGTCTTCTCCACCCCTCCTTGAGCTGATTGGCATCTTGGTATCAGATATCACATCCAATCCTGCAGAAATCATCTAGAGCAAGTGGTGCAAGGAATGGAGAGGTCCATGGGTTGCCCAGCTCTTCAACTTGGCCATTCTGCTTTAACCCAACCCACCAGAAAGACCCAAAGTTTTCCCTCCTCCCTCAAGCACCACCCAGGACCGTGCCTGCCCAGCACCCTCGGAGGTGGGGCAGCCTTGTGGGTATTTCCCAGGGGTTACAGTTACACCACAGCAATGGGAAATCTCATTAATTACACGTCCAGGTGAATGGTGGTAACGAAGGCACAGGACATATCAAGAATCATGTTTGCATGGCAAGTGGCACTGGAACACCCAGAGAGGGTGATGCTCCACAGAAAGGCCTGAAGTTGTTACAAGGACGTCAGGAGACTTGATACAAAAGGCTGGCTCATTAATAGCTAATGAGGGAATAAATTATGCACCCACTCGAGTGGATTGTGTTTCTCTCTCCTCACCACCATTTCCATCACCTTCCTGCTCCCTGCTTTCTGTCCCACTTGGTTCTTTCTTCTCCTTTATTTTCCTGCTTTGCAGGACTTCACCACCAAAAGCCTCCAAACCAGTCTGGCCCCACATGGTGCCCAAACCCATCTGGAGCAGCCCAAGGGATCCCCTGCCACCCTGAGCCCTCCCTGGGGAGGGCTGGACACGTCCCTCACCACACCAGGGCTGCTCTCACTCCCAGAGCCCCCCGGATGCCCTCAAAACCTGAAAGGGAAGCTCCAGGCAGCAAAACAAAAGCTTCCCGAAGTGTTTTTCTCCAGGATATGCCGTGCCCTGCCTGCCATCTGTGCAGCCTGCCCAGGAGCAGCTGGTGCTGGGAGCAGCCAAGCGCCAGCAGTTCCACCCCAGCCACGTTCCCGTGGGTCCCTGGCAGGTGGGGAGGGGAGGAGAAGATCGAGGATGGATACCAAGGGGGGGTTCTCTAAGCACTTGGGACTTCAGGTGCCCAACAACCCCCAAAATCCAGACCAGAAGGGAAAGCTGAGACTAACTTGGTTAGAAGGAGGTTTGGGGACCCTCCCCATTCCCTGCCTGACTCAGCTGCTGCCCCACTGCTAAGGGGGGCTCGGCTCTGCCTTGGCAGGGCATTCCCAGCTGGGAAAAGGCAGCAGCAGCCGTGGCTGTGGGCAGGCTGGGACTGCTCCCCACTCCTGTGGGGACTGCTCCCCACTCCTGTTCCAGCTGGGACTGTGATCGCCCCTTTTCCCTTCCCCAGCCCCTTTCCCCTCCTGGTTTGGGGGCAGCTCTGTGGGATCTGCCTGATGTTGAGCCAGGTCTTTCCCGTCAGGTGCTCCCTCCTGAGCTCCAAGTCCAGGGCCTGACCCCAGGGGCAGCGTTGTCAGGGGGAGCCAAAGTCTGTGGGAGTGGGTGTTTTGTTAAATATCTTGGATCCCACCACGCCTGAGCTTTGGGGCTGGCTCCTATCAGCCAGAGGAGCACAGAAATTATGGGATGCTCCCTATATTCATATGCAGCCAGAAAAGCACAGAAAAGAAGGGATAATCACAGAAGAGCTTTCCACCCTTGCTTTGAGTTTGGGATGTCAGGCAGGTCTGAGGTACAACCACACCCCGAAGACACAGAGGAGGTGAAGAGCACTTAGGGCAGAACCAGGAGTGACATCTCGGTCCCTGGACCAGCTCTTTAATGGGAGGATGATGATGATGGTCCCTGCACTCTGAGACCCCTTCTCCCAGCAGTCCACCCTCTCTAATCTCTTTCTCTGCCCGCTCTGATTTCACAGCCCAGGCTATGCAATCCCTCCTGCCCGGCGTGGGGTTGAGCAATCTGATCCCCCTCCCCTCATCAGACTGCCTGCAAACATCCTCCCTAATCACCCCAGGCCTCACAGTGACCCCGATGAAGTTCCCCCCTGTGGGACTCAATGCCCACCTTGGTGTTGCTGCAGCTCTTGTTCCATGCCTGCCACCTCCTCCATGGGTTTGGATAACCCCGACCCACGTCACAGCAGCCCCTGGACACCAAAATCGGGCTATTCTGTATCAGTAATAGGAAACTCCAGCACCTCTGACCAGGGCACGTGTCTGCTCCCACTGCTGCTCCCTCCCTGGGGAGAGCAGCATCTCGCCTGGGCTCCATGAGGGGTGGTGTCAAAGCATCCTTCTCCAGCCTCATTTATTCCCCACAACGGTCTCCTCCATGAGTGGGCCATTGCTGGACCATTTTTTTTATCAGCCAAAGGATGAGGAATCACAGAATAGTTTGGGTTGGGATGGACCTTGTTCTGTGGGCAAGGACACTTCCCACTAGCCCAGGTTGCTCCAAAGGATCAGGAATCAGAGAATAGTTTGGGTTGGGATGGCCCTTGTTCCATGGGCAGGGACACTTCCCACTAGCCCAGGTTGCTCCAAAGGATCAGGAATCAGAGAATAGTTTGGGTTGGGATGGCCCTTGTTCCGTGGGCAGGGACACTTCCCACTAGCCCAGGTTGCTCCGAGCCCCATCCAACCTGGCCTTGGACACTTCCAAGGGATGGGGCAGTCACAGCTTCTCTGGAATTCCATCTCAGCCCCTCCCCACCCTTCCAGGGAAGAATTTCTCCCCAATATCTCATCTAAATGACACACAACCCCATCTTTGGACCCTGTTTCTGCTGAGACACATGTGGGTGAGAGCCCTGTCCAGCCTGGCCTTGGACACTTCCAGGGCTGGGGCAGCCACAGCTTCTCTGGGCTGAAGGAAAGGAGAGGGAGATGGTTTTTCACATAATGAGGGAAGCAAAACCACACTGTTGGAAAATAAAAGGCTGGATCAAGGTCACAATGAAATGCTTCTCACTTGAGGCCCCTAAAAACCAGGGAAAGCTGGAGGAGCAGGGAGAAAAGTAGGAAATTCAGTCCTTTCTTCTCCCTGCACAGGTTGGGGACAGGTAGGAGGAAGGTGAGAGGGTGGCTGTGACCAATCTCAGGGGAAGGGAAATTCCTCCAGTGAGGTGCAGGAGACAAAGATGAACCAACAACCACTCCAAGTGGATATTCCTACTTTATGGATTCACAAGGCCAAGCTCAGCATCACATCATCCCCTGCACTCTGCCTTGGTGAGGCCACACCTGGAGTGTTGTGTCCAGTTCTGGGCCCTCAGTTCAGGGTGGACATTGAGGGGCTGGAGCGGGGCCAGAGAAGAGCAACAAGGCTGGGGAAGGGACTGGAGCACAAGTGCTGTGGGGAGAGGCTGAGGGAGCTGGGGGGGTTTAGTGTGGAGAAGAGGAGGCTCAGAGGTGACCTCCTCACTCTCTAGAACTCCCTGAAGGGAGGTTATAGCCAGGTGGGGGTTGGTCTCTTCTCCCAGGCACTCAGCAATAGGACAAGGGGGCACGGGCTGCAGCTCTGCCAGGGGAAATTGAAGTTGGATATTAGAAAGAAATTCCTTACAGAGAGAGTGGTCAGGCATTGGAATGGCCTGCCCAGAGAGGGGGGGGATTCACCGTCCCTGGAGGGTTTTAAACTGAGATTGGACGTGGCACTGAGTGCCATGATCTGGTAAAGGGACTGGAGTTGGACCAAGGGTTGGACTTGATGATCTCGGAGGTCTTTTCCAACCCAATCAATTCTATGATTCATTGTCTCAAAACCCTGTCCAAACCAGGTTATAGGTGGAGAAAGCGAAGCACAAGAGAGTTGAGCTGCTAAAACATCCCTCACGTGGGGTGAGGGAGGTGCAGGTTTGATCCCCTCACTCCTCTTTCCATCCACAGCCTGTGGAGCAGCTCTGCCTGTTCAGGTTCCCCCAGCTGAGCCTCCAAACCAGGTCCCTACAGCAGCTGAAGCCTGGAAATATCCAAAAGTGCTGGCTGGTGTCTCCAAAGCAGCAGTTTCTGTCTGCTCCGTGGTTGCTGCGGCTTGTTGGCCATGGGGGACTGAAAAAATGACCAAGAAAAGTAAAGTTACTGTTTCAGTGGATCATAAACAAAACCAAACAACCAAACAGCCAAAAAATGACCAAGAAAAGTAAAGTTACTGTTTCAGTGGATCATAAACAAAACCAAACAACCAAACAGCCAAAAAATGACCAAGAAAAGTAAAGTTACTGTTTCAGTGGATCATAAACAAAACCAAACCAACAAAAAAAGAAACAAAAAACCCCATAAACCCCTCCCACAACTAAACAAAACAAAACAAACAACAACAAGAAAATCAAAATAACTTGTACCATGAATTAAATCCAACAGTGCCACTGTCTGGGAGATGGAGATACAGCAGCTTCATTCAGGACGATTTTTACAGCCCGGCACAGCATTTATTTCAATGTCACTGGCTCTGGGGACAACCTGGAGCCTCCAGGGTCTCCTGGCTGCCTCCAGCCCCAAGCCCAGGGCCGTGCTGCCGGATGGGGATCCCCACGTGCCATCCTCTGCAAGGCGAGGGAGGGAACACGACACATTCACCCCTGGAAAAGGATCCTGAAGGTCTCGGCTGTGATATGAGAACTCCTGCCAGAAGAGGACGGTGGTGCCTGTGTTTTGTTTAGGGCATGCACCCAAAGGGATTTAAAGGGTTCCAGTTGTCTCTTTGCTCTGAAAAACACCCATTTCAACACCCACAGCAGGGTCTCGAGGGGAACATCCACTGCAGCAGACCTTGGTTGCTGGGAGGGAGCCAAGATGAGTGGCAATGAAAATTGAGCCTTGTCTTTTGGGGGAAAACTTTCAGCTCCAATAAAGTAGGATTTCCTGGGCTGGTTGGAACGATGAGGAGGGAGCTGCTTTCCTTGGTGCCATCGCTCTCTTGGGAAGAGATAAATAGTTTGTGCATGGACTAAATATTCCTCTTCCTGCACTTCAAAAACATCAGAATGGAAACACCTAAATACCAATATTCATTTAACTATGATATTTACATGCGTGTTGATAAGCATATAGATATCATATAACTACACAGGGACAGGCATTCAAACCCTTCCCTGTGTCTCAACGTATTTTCCTGACCCCAAGGTGAGTTTATGTGACCCCAAAGGTGAGACCTGCCCATGGCAGAGGGGCCAGCAGGGGCTGCCAGGGCAATTCCTGCCTTGGAATTACACAGCTGAGGATTAAAGTGGGGATCTGCCAGGTCCCACTCATGCACTGAGGTCCTGCTGCTGCTCCTTGCTCTGGGGAGGAAGGGGACGGTGGGAATACAGGGAGGGACCCTCCTGCTTCCAAAAATCACCAGATTTAGGGATCTTGGAGCAAAATGTCCCAGGGATTTGGCACCAGCTCTGAGGTGCTGCAGTAAGAGTTTGAGTCACAGTTGTTCCATATGTTGAACCTCAAATCTGTCCATATTTCTCTAAAAATCATTCACTACAGGATGAAAAGCCACGATTGTCTCATAACAAGTGTTTTCTCAGCCCCACCTCTCCAGGGCAGGGGGAGAGGGGACTCCTGGTGGTGGACACCAATGTTTGGATGCTGCAGGAACTGGGAAGGTCCCATTTCCCCCTTCAATTGCTGCACAAACCTCCCTTTTCTGCTGGTTTGGAGCTCAAAGAGGCTCGTTAACATTCACTCCTGGGATGGAGAAAGGATGCGAAGGGCAAAGACCCCGTTCAGGAAGGGTCTTGGTGGAGATGAACCTTCCCAGCATTCTCCCTAAATGGTATTTTCTTTCCCCAAAGCTCAACCCTGGCAATGCAGAAACTGAGAGGACTCCCAAAGCTTGTCAGATCCATGTGATGACCTGTCACATCCCACTCCATCAGTTCCCTCTGCAGCTGTGCTCGGCCGAGCAGAAATGATGGGAAAGACCTGACAGGCAGGAGCCCCCTCTCCCTCCTTCAGCCATTCCCTCCCTTTTCCTGGTGTCTAAAACCTCCTGTGGCTCCTCAGTGGGTGCAAACCTGCAGTGATGCTCCTGGAAGTTAAGGAGGGACCAGATTGCTCTGGAAAATTTACCCTTTTGGGGATGAAAAAAAAAAGGGAAAAACACCCACTCAGCACCAAGCAAATCCCTCGGGCTGGGAGAGATTCCCTTCACTCTTAAAAATGGATAAAATCATCAGGAGCTCTTGGACATTGAATTATCCATCACTCCACAGCCTTCCTGGAGCAAAATATTTAAAATAAGCATTTGATGAAATGGTTATTTTAAAAGGACGACATTTTAAAATTTTAATTATTATTGAATTATTATTTTAAAATTATTAAAAAAAATAAATTCAGCGTTTTTTACTAACTCCAGGTGGCCACTGAGGAGCCAAAACCTCCGCTCCACCCTCCCCATCCCTCCTCCTGCTCCTCCCAGCGCTGCAGGAATCACCAGCCCTCCCCTTCCCATGGCGTGTGCCCTGAAAGGAGTCGGTAAAAATCGCTGCTGTAAAACAAACCAACGCACAGAAACCCACCTCTGCTCATCCTTTCCATTAACAATCCCTCTTCCCCCTGCCGGGATCCTGCAGGGGAGGAGGATGAGACAGGAGCTGCCAGAAAACTGTCACAACATCCCTGGCACCGCTGCCTGTGAAATGTGGATCCGCTCCCTCCGACAGCCCGTCCTGGGTTTAATTCCTGTCAAACCACGGAAACTCAGTCCCTTCCCCCCCTCTAAGCTCTGCCTGGTCTCACTCATCTCCTCCAACCTGAGAGCAGTGTGTACCTGGCTGTCCCAGTAAGACCAGCGGCCCCAGGGATGGTCCCAAACTGGTTTCCCTTTGCCAAAGGTCATTCCCCAACCTGAGGTAGATGGAGCTGCTCTCCACATTATTCCTCACTCCTCAGGTGTTCAATGAACCCACAGCCTCGGGAGGCTCCAGGTTCCCTGAGAATGCAAATGTGCAGGTTTTCTTGGTGTTTGGGACCAGAAAACCGGGGTGAAAATGTAGGAATTGGGTACAGAACAGGAAGGAAAAGGTGACGGGGCTGGGCATCCTGTCTGACCCCAGATCCAGGGCTGGTTGCAGCCTCCACCCTTCCCATTCCCCACTGCTTCCCTAAGAGGGGGAAAAGGGCTGATGGAGGTGATGGACCATTGAGGAAGGTGCTGGATCATCCATGGAGATGCTGGATCAGCCACGGAGAATTTGGACCATCACTGGAGGATGCTGAACCATCGCCGAGGGTTGGCCCATCCTCTCTGTCCCACAGATCCCAAGCAGAGACAAACTCCTGCCGAAGGCACATATCCCTGCAGACGTGACACGGGAAAGGTCTGGAAGTACCATCCCATCCCTATCCTTCTCCATGGTCATTCCTGGAGTACTTAGGGGGAGACAAGCCTCTGTCTGCACCCATAAAATAGCAAGATGATCTGCTTAGAAATCTGAATTTGGGGAAGCCTCCACAAGCAATTTCCAAGTGGGAAACAGCTCCCTGGGAAATAATTCTGCTGGGATTAAGGAGAAACAATCCTTTTCATCCTTTCCAACATTAGCTGCCCCATGTCAGCCCACGCCCTGACTCAGCCCTGCAACCTGCCACCATCCTCCCAACCCTCGGAGGCTTCTTAGAAAAGGCTTTTAAGCAAAATACTAAACCTGTTAACCCAGCTGGGACAAATTCCTGAATTTGGGAAGGCAGAGGTTGGCTCTTGGGGCTCGTACTGCGAGACCTCCTTGAAACCCCACATCAGGCTGGAGCTGCCTCCAGTTGGGATGCAGGGACAGCCCTTAGCCTGGGTTCCTCTCCATCCTCACTGGAATAAAAGTTCAAAATAAGAACTATTTTTCTTGGAGAAAGGAATGACTAATTCTCCTCTGGGAGCAAGGAAACAATTAGGAGTCTTTCCCAGGGAAGGGAGAGCCCTTAATTATGAGGCTGGGCAGCCCCTCAGTGCAACCCTTGGAATTTCCCTCCTCCTGGCACCTCATTTCTCCATCCATTAAGTGTGAATGGTCCCTCTCTGCCACCCCTACAGCATGACACAGCCCTTGCTGGGACATCTCTGTGGGATTAATGCCATAGAATCATTCAATTTTTTTTGTTGTTATTATGGCTGAATAAATTCTTAGGGAAGACCCAGAGGTGGTACAGGTCAGCTCGTGGGCAAACAGCGAAATTCAGCTTTCCCAATCTGTTAAAATCCAGGGAATCCTCCATTTGCAGGCTGATGGTGCTCACCAGGCATGAAATCAGAGCTGCTCCATAAGAACCCCAAGATTTTGGGATGCAGGCACCCAAATGCCATCTTTAATTTCCTCCCAGGGGAGGTTTGCAAGAAAACACCTTCCCAGGAAAAGCTAAATTAGGAATCTGAGGAATCAAATCCCCATGGAAACACACATGGGGTATCCCAGGGATGATGTGGGGTATCCCAGTGAGTCCGGCTGGATCCCGTGGCAGGCATGACTCAGGAGGGGAGCTTTTATGATGAATAATGGGAAAACACCTCTGGGATTTCGAAGGGAAAGAAACCAGCTTCTCCCTCACCCTGGCAGCCCCATGGGGCCCAATCCTGCTCCTTGGTGCAGCAGGAGCTGCCTCCAGGCTTCCAGCTCCTCCTCATGCTGATCCAGGAAGGATTTGCAGACTCTGTGGGGCCACAGGAGCCCTAAAACCACATTTAAATTCTGCTCTCACTGGGGATGGTGAAGGAAACGGAGCTGCAAATCCAGCAGCCTCATTCCAAGTCCCCTGTTCCCAGTGAGAAACAGGCAAGAGCCAGGAAAGCTGGAGAGGGATGGATCCTCCCATGGTGGGAATCAGGAGGGCCAAGGGACAGGGATGTCCTGTAGGAATCAGGAGGGTCAAGGGACAGGGATGTCCCGTAGGAATGGAGAGAGCCAAGGGCCAGGGATGTCCTGTAGGAACAAGCAGAGCCAAGGGACAGGGATGTCCTGTAGGAACAAGCAGAGCCAAGGGACAGGGATGTCCTGTAGGAACAAGCAGAGCCAAGGGACAGGGATGTCCTGTAGGAACAAGCAGAGCCAAGGGACAGGGATGTCCTGTAGGAACAAGCAGAGCCAAGGGACAGGGATGTCCTGTAGGAACAAGCAGAGCCAAGGGACAGGGATGTCCTGTAGGAACAAGCAGAGCCAAGGGACAGGGATGTCCTGTAGGAATCAGGAGGGCCAAGGGACAGGGATGTCCTGCACCAAAGCACCACAGTGCTGGGACGGCGAGATGGGCACTGCCTTCCTTCCCTCTGTACTGGGAATTTCTGGGATGCAGGGCAAGTAGGAACCTACAGCATTCTTCCCCGGGGCTGTACTGGTGAGTCTGGTCCAGCCCCAGCGTTATTTGGATGCAAACAAGATGCCACCAGTTTAAGAACAAGCCTCAGTCCCTGGAAGAGGAGACACAGGATTGTGGATTTTCTTTTCCTCCATGTGTCATCCCTGCTCCTCCCCATCAAAAACACGGATTTTTTGTCACCTGCTCCTCTTTAGACCTGAAATGGTGTCAAATTCCATCTGCAGGCTGGTGGGAGTCACTCCTGATGGGGAGAAACTGCCAAGGACAGAAAAGCAAAGAGGATTTTCTAGCACCCTTCTGCAGAAGAGGTTTGGAACACTTATTTCTGCCTCAAGAGTGTGATTGCAGCCCTTGAGTCCCCCGAAAAAGTGTCTTGCAGGGGGTTGTGTTGTGCTTCCCGTGAACATCCCCGGGGAAAAGTGCTTGGCAATGAACAGGAGAATAGAGGGATTTGCAACAAGAACAGCATTGTCTGTGGAAATTGCTCCCTTTCAGGGCACACAGGTGGGTTGCAAGACCACTGGTGCCCAAAGTGGGATATAAACCCTTTTGGAATTCTCTCCTTGCTCAGGGATACTCCAGGTTGAACTTGGAAGAGGATTTCCATCCATTCACAGGGCCTCTGACATGCTCTACAATGTCAGCAGGTCCCTGTGTCCTCCCGTGCTCCACTTAGACCTGGAAGGAGAGAAAAGTGCCTCTGACATCGGTGCCAGGTTCATCTCCCCGTGCCGGGACTGTGCCCACTCTGGTTCCCCCGGACCACTGAGCCTCTCCCTCCCTCCCCGCATTCCCAGCCCGTCCCTGCCAGAGGAATCCTCGCCGCTGAACGCAACAGCCCCTGCCAAGATAAAAGCGAAGCTGTGAATAATTCATGGCTCAATCTTTTTTACCACCGTCTGCTGTAAATATTTAAATAGCTCCAAGATGTCTGAGCTGAACTTCGGGAGGATGAACCTGAGCAGAGACTCCGGCTCAAGGAGCAGCACCACGGAGAGAGGGAGCTGGGAATGGGGCAGAGGGAGGGGGGGAGATGCCTTGGGGACAGGAGGGGACATTCCTGGGACAGGGACAAAGGAGCCTTATGGGCAAAGTTGTTTTATATCTCCATGAGGAACAAATATCCATTCCTTTCTGGTGTTCCAAATAGAGAGAATTTCAAAAAGGGACATTTTCCCACTGTAGGATACACGGGGACATGGTTCAACTCTCCTCTCCTCTCCTCTCCTCTCCTGCTGTGCCCTGGCTCAAAACCTCGGTGGAATTTCACTGGAATTCCTGATTGCCAAAAAAAATGATCAGCAAATTCTGTTTCCTCTGGACTGCAGCTCCCTGGGCTCTGCTCTCCACGTGGAAAACAAGAAAACAGTGTCTGACATTAAAATGTGACCCCGAGCCAGCTCCCAGCTCCCAGCCCAGACACGAGGAGGTTGTTTACCTGATGCCAATGGACTGGGATCATCCGAGAGCTCGCTGGAGAACTGGGAAACCTCTCCAGGGGAAATCACCATCCCAACAGTGGGCTTGTTTTATTTTTGTTCGCAGTGTGTGGGAGAACAGCACATCCCTGGGAAGCCGCTGAGTGGCCACACGTCTCCTCCTGCTTCAGCATCACCTTGGTGTTTCCCAACCCTTCCCAAAGTGAATGGGCTTGGAACCATCATTGCCACCGTGGCTGCAGAGATGGGGGCTCCTGGATCCTTCCCTGGTGTGTCCCATGGCCACCTTGTCCCTCCATGTCTCCCCAGGGCTCTGCTTCGAGACCCCCTTGGGGATGTGCTCGGCTGCTGGAAGGAACTCTGGATGTTTTCCTCCTGAAGATTTAAGTCGTTTTCACCAGGATTGGGGGATTTTTTCCATTTTTTTAAATGCACCAAGTGCTTTCAATCTTCCATTTCTCCCTGACCAACATATGAAAACATTCTCATTGTGCTCTTGGTCCTCCTCCCAGTGAGACTCTGGTTGCAAATTCCTTCACCATCCTCCAGCAAAAAGGCCCCCCCAAAAAAAAAACTAATCCAGGAGAAGTTTTGATCTGGCTCCAGAGCCTCGTGGGGTGTCCCAGCCACTGGGGACACCACCCAGCAGGGGACACCACCCAGCACCAGCAGCTCCCACTCGTGCCACTGCTGAGAGCTACAGCTCCATCACCACAGAGGCTTTGGGGCCATCCTTGGACAAAAACCAGCTCCAAGGTACCTCCAGAGAGCCTGACCCTAAAATCCCTCTTTAAAAGACATTTTCTGGTCTTGAAACAAGTGGGAATGGTTTTAAATGGAAAGACAGTAGGTTTAGTTTGGATATCAGGAAGAAATCCTTCCCTGGGAGGGTGGGCAGGCCCTGGCACAGGTTGAATCCCAGAGCAGCTGTGGCTGCCCCACCCCTGGGAATGCCCAAGACCAGGTTGGACGGGGCTTGGAGCAACCTGGGCTGGTGGAAGGTGTCCCTGTACACGTTAGGAGATGGAATTGGATGATCTTTGTAAGGTCCCTTCCAACCCAAACCGGTCTGGGATTCTGTGGAACAGCTTTCCCACCTCTGGAGGCTGTTTGGGGGGGTTGCTTGTTTGGTTTTCCTCCCCGTAATCAGAGTAAATGAAGAATTTGGGACACCAAAATAATTTGCAGCTTGAATATTTAAATGAGTGTTGTTCTTCAACCAAATATTTAACTGTTTTAACCTTTTAAATGCCTTTTCCCCCCAGCTTAACATTTGAAACAAAACCGATTTTGTCTTCCCAACAGGATGCTTTGATGACTTCAAGTCTTGTTTTTCCTCATCTTCATCCCCAAGGCAAGATTTTAATCAAAGCAACACGTTTCCCACAAGAGCAAAACCAACAAAAGGCTTTGAGTCAATGAGTCATCATTTTTCTATGGGAAAAACAAGCAAACAACCCCCCCCCAAACCAACCAAAAAATAACAACAACAAAAAAAGCCCCAAAGATGTTCCCAGTTCCCTGCTCAGGATTGGCACAAATCTCCACATCAAACTGCAGCCATAGTGGGTCTTGGCCAGATTGGAGAATCCCTGGGTGTAGGTGCAGGTTCAGACTGTCTGAGAAGGATTTCCTCCTCCCTCTGGGACTGATGGGAAGATCTACAACCTTTGGGACATGGTAGGTTTTGGCCTGTTGGATTATTCCACCCACTCCCAGAGATTTTGGAGTCTCCAAAAGGGGAAGGAGAACATGCAGATGAACTAAGCACCAAAGTGTTGATCAGCTGGAGGTGTTTTGCCAGCTCTTGGTTGTTCTTCCAACCTCAGGGAATGAAAATAGAGGGAATGTCCATGTACAGGGCAGATTTCATAAGTCTTTATTGAAACACCCCATGGTGGGACCTCCCCAAGTTTCAGCCCATGGATTGCATTGAGTGTGGTGGAACCCACGGGCAGCTCAGATCCCACTCCATGGGACCTTGACCTCTGAGGGGGTTCAAAATGTCCCCAAAACCCAAAAAAGGGGTTCAAAAGCCACTGGGCACAGGGACATCAGCTATGGGGCTTCATAGCACTGCACAGGGGATGGAGTGAGATGGAGCCCACGAGGGGCTGCTGCCAAGGGGACCCAGATGGCCTCAGAAAAACAGAGAAAGAGAAAGAAAGGGGAGTAAAAAAAATCCTGGAGCTGAAAGCCCTGGCTGATCAATTTTCCACAGAATGCCATCGGAAAGCTGGAGGGTTCACTCTGTACTAAGTGGTTTATAGATTTCCTTTAAATAGGAAGATGCAGCTGCCAGTGAACCATGTCAGGAGGGTACAAGTCTAGTGTGTAGGGGGACTGGGAACAGAGTTTGGGACTGCTGGGCTGGCCCCTTCCTCCTTTCTCCTCCAGAAAGCACATTTAGCAGGGATTGATCGGGAGGGACATCCCAGGAAGTGCTCCTTCCCTCTCAGTGCAGAGGGATGGGGTTTTAAAGCCCACGTAGGACATCAAACCCCCTTTTTTTTTCCTTTTTTTTTTTTTTTTTTAGGATTTGCACAAGTCTTTCCAGGGTGAAGAAAAGGGGCAGAACATGCTTTCCTGTGGGGCACAGGGCCAGCCTTAGTTGTGGGTGTGATCCTGCCTAAATGTACTGCCCACCTTGTCCCAGCGGTGACCCCAGGGTGGGCACAACCATCCCTCCTCGTCCTCCCACTCCAGGAGTCTGGAATGGGATCCCATGGGTAAGTGGGGGAGCAAGGATAAAACCAGCCCCAAGTCTAAGCCAAGGTGAGATCAAAGGTGAAGGAGAGATGCTTATCCCTCATCCCAAGGAGAATTGTGCACTGTCAGGAAGAGTTTGGAGAAGTTTCCATTTAACTCAACAAATGGACAAGGGGGAGCGGCCTGGAGTGGGAGGGAAGGGACTGATCAATCCACTCATTTATTTATGAAAACTGCAGACAGAAGCAAGAGTTACAGGCCCTGCAGGAGGATTTGGGAGACAAAAATGGACAATAACTTTGGCAGGGGAAGTCTTATCCAGACAGTTGGATCAATAGGGAGAAGAACCATATGGGATTTCTTGTCTCTCCCAAGGCCACTGGAATTCAGCACATCCTTCCCAATGCTTTTAAGAACTAAGCAGGAAGTCTCTGAAAAAAGGGGTGGCTTTGCTCCAGGGTGGAAACATCACCAGGACAGGCTGAGGACATTACTCACTCTTGAGACACTTGGATTCAGCCTCATCTCCCTGCAGACACCTCACCAGGTCCCTTGCAATGTCTTTTGCTCCACTGTTGGATATGGAAATCCTCTTGTAGACAGATCTGGGGGAGAGGACACCTCTACTTGCCTTGGGAACGTGCATCCAAGAGGCAGATCCCATGGGAACAGATTCGGTCAATATTAAGAGAACGAGGAATAGGATACCCTGAGAAAGAACATCTGGTAGCTCCTACTCAGAGGTCAGCATGGAAACACATCCAGAATATTCACCTCCAAGGAGAGATGGGCTCTCCCATGGGATCCAAAGGATTGAGCCTCCCCATTCCCATGGGACTTGGGCTCCTACACCCTCACCATCACCCCCTGCAGCAAAACTGAGCCCTCAGTGAAGCCAGGAAGGCAGGACTGGGATCTACAGCATTTTAAGGTCCACCTACTGGCAGTGTAAGGCCTGACCCTCATCAGGCATAAAACAAGAATAAATCCAAGAACATGTGCAGGGTCAGGGCATCAAAGACACAGCAGAGGGTGCTGGGGCTTTGGCAGCTCTGGGAACTAAAGGCAGTCCGAGCTGTGCTGTGGAGGATGTACCAGCTCAGCCACCCAGAAAATCCAGCACTGAGCTGTCCTAAAGCCCTGTTGACCCTTTCATTGCCAGGAGTGGGACCTTGGTGCTCCTCTGGGTTCCTCTTCAGCACGAGAAACCACTGCTGTGAGCAGGGATGACTCAGGGGTATGAGGTGACTTGTATTTGATGTGGGGAAAGATGGCACCTCTGGGAACATGGAGCCCCTTGACTCATCTCCTCTCTCACAAGCATGGGGCCATTCCCAGGAGAACTTCATGGGCTCTTGTTGCCAAGAGTACCATCATGGTCAACAGAGAGAGATTTTCCACATCCATCACCAGTCTCAATTTAGATACCTGCCTTTAGGCAGAGAAGCAATGTCATGAAATTCTAATTTCTCTGCATTCCCAGTGAAAGTAGTCAGGGAAACAGGCTCAGCTGGACCATAGATGGATGGGCAAGAGATGTCACCCAGCAAAGCCACCCTGCTGTCCCCAGGGCGCCATCACTAAGGTCTGTGACACCCACAATGTTGTTGGCTGGCCACTCAACCTGTCTTTGCTTGGCAAGGGTTCTCCTTGGAAAACCATCCGGCCGAGGCATGAGCAGGCACTGTTCCACCACAGCAGATGGTGGGAGCACAGGCAGCTGGGAAAGCACATCCCAGCACGCCAAAGGCACGAAAAGAGCATCCAGAAGGGTCTTCTCTCTCCTCTGTAGACATGAGAGGCAGCAGCTGAAAGACTGCAGGGAAATTCCTGATGGCTTCGCTGTGGAAATACGGATCCAGGCCTGGAGCTGGTGGTGGGAAGTGGCTACAGCCATGAGAACCCCAGATCTCAGCACTGCTCTGTCTGGGTGTGTATCAAAGCTGTCCCATCCCACAGAGCCTACAACAGGTCTGAAAAAGGGTCTTCCAGGTGCCCTGAGAATCTGAGCGGCACTTGCAAGTGAAGCATCTTCAGTCCACCTGAGCTTCTTTCCCTGACTCCTTCCACCATAAATGCAGAAACTCAGGTTCTTTTCAGGCTTTCCTCCTCTTGCCCTGAGGCAAAGGGCTAAATTAAGCCGGATGAATCATGTGGAGGAGTTTTCTCTGCTGACCGTAACAGGGCTCCCAGTACCGAGAACGAGCGGAGAGTCCTCCTGGGAACTCCATGAGACATCCCCCTGGGGCCCAGCCTGATGGGGAGCCTGGCTCCAGTGCTCTTCATTCCCAAGGAGCACCACTAGGGTGACAAATCAGTCCTTCCTGGCCACAGGGTCAGTCCCTGGGGTCAACGCAGGGTGTGAGGCTTGTCCTAGCTGGGAGCAGGGAAGGGAGCAGGGCGAGGACACGGATCAATAGGACAGTCGTCTCTCTGCACATCAGCAGCCTCTTGGAGTGTATTTAATCCACTAAAACACATTCCCCCAATTTTCTATTTATAGCAAATGAACGTCTAATCCTTGAGCTTTGTGCTGAGCTGGCAGGTCTGCGGGTGCAGTTCCCACTTCAGCAGGGAGAGGATGAGTTCCCAGGAGCCACATCCCACAGCAGAGCCCAACGGAGTGAGCCCCTGTCAGGGACAAACCCTCCCCGTGCAATCCCACTCGCCCTGAACAGCACGAAAGCAATTCCTTGTCACAGCTAAAAGTGTTTTGGCTTCTCTTTTTGGAGCTCTCAGGGGTTGTTTTCTCCTTGTTACAACTCCCACCGTAGCCATGGTGCCCCCATCTTGCCTGGAAAGCACCTGAGCTAAACCCATGAGTTGTTTTCCTCTGCAGCACGATCCTTATGGCTGAACCAGACTCCCTCTAGTGCAGGATGAATATCAGCAGCACCCAGGAGCACCCCGGGGCCCCAAAATAGAGGAACAAGCACCAGTTGCCCTCGGACTGGACTTCTGTCGCTCTCAAAGCAGTATCTCCACCTGGACAGTGCATGAATCCAGCTCGCCCTCCAGCTCCTCCCTGACTGGAGATGCTGCAGGCAGCAGGAATGCCAGGATAGATCTTCTCCAAAGAGCCTGCAAGGATGGAGCTGCTGCTGCTCTGGGGTCAGTCCCAGGTGTCTTGAAGCCTGAGCATCCCCAGGGTGATGGTGGAGGGCAGTTTATGTTACCTGCTGGGCCCCAGCCACAGCAGGGAGGGAGATCAGAGGAGGATTTGTGCTACAGAGCTGTGCCAGGAAGCTCTTCAGTGCCATCTCACGCTGTCCTTGTGCCTCCTGGGTGGTCCAAACCCCTCTGGGGTGGCACATTGTGTTCAGTTCTGGCCCCTCAGTTCAGGATGGACATTGAGGGGCTGGAGCGGGGCCAGAGAAGAGCAACAGGGCTGGGGAAGGGACTGGAGCACAAGTGCTGTGGGGAGAGGCTGAGGGAGCTGGGGGGGTTCAGTGTGGACAAGAGGAGGCTCAGAGGTGACCTCCTCACTCTCTAGAACTCCCTGAAGGGAGGTTATAGCCAGGTGGGGTTGGTCTCTTCTCCCAGGCACTCAGCAATAGGACAAGGGGGCACGGGCTGCAGCTCTGCCAGGGGAAATTGAAGTTGGATATTAGAAAGAAATTCCTTACAGAGAGAGTGGTCAGGCATTGGAATGGCCTGCCCAGAGAGGGGGGGGATTCACCGTCCATGGAGGGTTTTAAACTGAGATTGGACGTGGCACTGAGTGCCATGATCTGGTAAACGGGCTGGAGTTGGACCAAGGGTTGGACTTGATGATCTCGGAGGTCTTTTCCAACCCAATCAATTCTATGATTCTATGATTTTATGATCTCTTCCCACCCTGGAATGGGCTCGCATGAATGTCCAAATAATCCACATCTGCTGCATTCATTGCAGGTGGAATGGGAACATTGGGGTGGGGGGTGTGGAAGGGAGGGGGTGCTCATGGAGAGGGGTTTTTCAGGACTACAGCGCTTTGTGCAGCACAGGGAGACTTCTAGAAGCTGAGGAGTAACTAAAATGCCATTGGGGGGGTGACCAGACAAGGCCCTTGCCCTTCAAGCAGTCAAACTGCAGCAAGAGCTTCTGCATAAGACCATTGCCTGTTCTCCTCTGCTTGAATCGCTGCAGACAGACCAGACATCTGAATATCCTCTCTCCTAAAGCACTTCAGAGCTCCTAATGAAAAGCAGTGTGTGAGAGCCATAGAACAACAGCACCAGAATAATAATAGTCACTCTCTGTGCCTCTCTCTTGCCAGCCTTACTGGATGCCACAACTTTTTTTTCTATGTCTGTCTTTGTGAAATTATGCCCTGTTATAGCAAATGCTCTGTTGTTGTTGGAGATTTTTCATCCTTAAGAGTTTTGGGGCATTACAGTAACTCCAATCCTTTAAAAACATTTGTGAATAAAGTGCTTTGGGCTGCCTGGCTGGGAGATCTTATACAAGTGCAGAGCATCCTTCTTCCTGATTTGATGGAGGTCCTTCAGGGTTAAATCCTCCTTCTGCCTTTTAAAGAGTGGAAATAACCAGCATGTGAATGTTCAAGAGCACAGATCAGACTAGTCTGGAAGTGGAAGAAGTCGCAGCCATCTGTGCAGTTGCTGGAGGAAGGCCAACAGCCAAGGGGAGCCTCATCCCTCCATCCCTTGGAGGTGCCAGTCTCTCCATGGAGCACACTGAGCCCAGGTGACCCCAGCAGACCAGACCGCTTGGTTTTAGACATCTGAAGCTGCAGAAACAAGTTCCAGCCCTTCTCCTTTTCCCTGGTCCTGCCCAGCCCTCCCACAGGGACAAAATATGAGTTTTGGAGCAAAGTGGGGCTGGTGGTGGGCAGAATGTTGCTGAAGCAAATTGGGGAGGCAAGAGCCATGAGCCATCTTCCCTCCACCCTTTCCACCCTCCCAGCCTGATTTTGGGCTCCCCAGGACTCAACATCCAGGACTTGGGACCAGGCTCCCTCACCTTCCTCTACAGGAGCCAGAGCAGGGTGAGGTCCCTTCCAGATGGGATCCAGCTGTCTGCAAACATTTCCTTGGGGATGAGAGGCCTTCAACCTAGAAACAGACGCTCAGAGACCAGTAAATACCTTTCTTTCTTGGGTCAAGATTCAGGGATTGGTGGAACCTCACCACGGCCATGTCATCTCATGGCATCTGTCCTAGTTATAGTGGCTGGGACCAGTTTAGCACTGTGTGAACGTAACTGGAACTGTGTATTCCACACCCTCTCTGCCATTTATCATGAACTGTTAA